>VXBT01005528.1:471926-567057 GCA_013400235.1 Oriolus oriolus
CGGGGGAGCCGCGGCGCGGCGCAGCCTGCCCAGGGCTGGCAGGGCTGCGCCTCGAGAGAGACATCAAAGTCTCCCCTGGAATGTGTGTGGCTCTGCCGCGCTGCGAGAGAGATACGGAGCCAGGG
The DNA here is from genome assembly GCA_013400235.1 of Oriolus oriolus. Classification (NCBI taxonomy): domain Eukaryota; kingdom Metazoa; phylum Chordata; class Aves; order Passeriformes; family Corvidae; genus Oriolus; species Oriolus oriolus. Next base: position 472,052 of record VXBT01005528.1, read on the forward strand.
ATCATGAAAGAGATACTGCGATGGTTATCGCCCCATCAAATCAAGGGGAAGCTGAGCGTCAGGCTTGCCAACAATACCTGTTATTGTTCCTCCCCTGTGCGGCACTTTATTAAGCGCTATAATCATTTTAATATTCATGCATCTCCGCAGCCATTCCACCCACCTCCCGTTCTCCTCCTCTGTGCTTTTCAACATATTCCACACTGGAAAGTGCCTTTCTTGCATTTCCTGGGAACTCGCTTTCCCTCCGGGCAGCAGGTGTTTCAGTCCGCAGCACCCAGGCACCGTCCCTCTCCGCACCGGGAAAAGGGGATTTTCTCGTGGTCTTTTGCTGCGCCCTCCCCCCACCTCCTTCCCTACACTACCGCCTCCTTTTCCTTCGAGTAAAAGCTAATTAAGCACCACCCTGCTCAAATGATGGCATTGTTTCAGTATCAGTGCGAGAGAGAAGCTTGAAGTCGTTGTCCAGGCAGTTCTCCCACTGTGGTGGGGTGTGCTCTCCCAGGAAATCCCCTCCGTCTCCAGGTGGCTCAAAAGTGGTCCGAGGGTGTCCCTGCACGGATGCTGCAGGGCAGATGTGTGATGCTGGTTGTGCATGGGTTGGTTTGTACCAGCCAGCCTTGGGATGAGCAACCCAGGCACAGCAGGAAGGCTCCTCTGCCCATCCTTCACACGCTCTCCAGGCTTCATCCCTGAGCTCAAAGAATAAAACTGACTGTGAGGTGGGTCTAAGTGTGGGTACCCCAGAAATCATAAAATCACAGAATGTTTGAGTTGGAAGGGACATTAAAGATCATCCAGTTCCAATCCACCTGCCAAAGGCAGGGATACCTTCCACTAGACCAGGTCAGTCGAAGTCATGTCCTACCTGGCCTTAAACACTTCTAGGGATGGGGCAGCCACAGCTTCTCTGGGCAACCTGTGCCAGTGCCTCACCACTCTCATGATGAAGAATTTTTTCCTAATATTCAGTCTAAGCCTGCCCTCTGTCAGTGTGAAGCCATTTTTCCTTGCCCTACCACTACATGTCCTCCCCAGCTCTCTTGTAGCCCTTTTAAAACACTGGAAGGTGTAGAAGGTCTCCCTGAAGCTTCTCCAGGCTGAGCAACCCCAGCTGTCCCAGCCTGTCTCCACAGCAGAGGAGTTCCAGCCCTCTGAGCACCTTCATGGACTTTCTTCAACAGCTCCACATCCTTCTGATGCTGGAGACTCCAGAGTTAACACAATACCGCTGCTCCTGGGCACCAGCACAGGCCAAATCCCAGCCAAACCATCATCCCGACCCCAGCCAAAAATCTGTGCTCATCACCTCCATCCTCTTGCCCCTTCCCTGGACTGGAGGCAGCTTGTCATGGCATCTTTCCTGTGGATAGGGACCATCATGCTCCTCACAACAGGTTCAAGTGGCAGGATGTTTATTTGGGGATTACAGCCCCAAGATACACCTAGGACATGGGGATTTATTTTGTGGCGTCCCATCCGTTCTGGGCTGGGCAGTGTTTTCCCAGGGGTGGAGGTGCCTGTCACCAGATCCCTGGGAACAGCAGCGTGATCCACTGGCTGTAAGTCCCTGAGGAAACAGCAAATCTGGGAGTGGTTTCATGGGCAAATACTGCAAAAATCTCCTTCAAACTGCTGTTTAAGGGATTAGCTGCAGATACGGGAGAAGTGTTGCAGCTGGCAGGCAAAGGCTGCTGCTGGGGGTATTAGGGGTGATTCGGAGAAGAGGCTCCAAGCCTGGTGCTGCTTTGCTTCATCCCTCTCCTGGAACCTCACAGTGTTGTTTTCCTCCTGCCTAGCCCAGCTGTGATCTACCACAAAAAATGGGGCCACATACTGATGCACCTTCCCCAGAGACCCCACCCCACCAGGACTGGTGACAGGGTGAGGGACACTTCGGCCAAAATCAAAGCCCAGCAGCAGCACCTCCACCTGGCTTACAAGGTTTACTTTCATTTTGAGGCACCTAAATTAATTTTTAAACTCCTTCCTCAGTTTAGTTAACTGAGTGTTTTCACTTGTAAATGAGATGGGGAAAAGGTACCTCTGAAATCATTAGAGTGAAATTAAAATTTAAAAAAAGGTTTGGTGGGATAATTGCCTGAATTCCCCCAAGTAACTTGGGATCCCTTCCAAACCCAGCTTTTTGGTTACCATATTTGAGTAAAACCTTCCCCTGTTTGGAGTATTCAGAGCACCTGTGTGGAAGGGCAGTGGGTATAATCAGAGCCCAGTGGCGGTGATGGAGGTGTGCAGGGGGACCCATGAACTGCCAGGGGACAGGTGAGGGGACAGCAGAGGGGACAGCAGAACCCGTCTGGGCCAGGGGAAGATGGCCATGTACCACACTGCAGGCACAGGCTCAGGGTAACCCATCCCAAAAGAAGACAGAACTTCAGGGTGGGTCAGATTTTGGTCCGGGGAACACGTCCCACTCATGCCTGTCCGGCAAAGCCCCCTTTCCATGGGCTGGCCTGAGCCCAGTGCCGAGCCCGTCCCGGAGCAGAGCAGGGGTGCAGGATGCGGCCCCAGCGCCCTCAGCTGCAGCTGAGGTATGCACAGCTGGGGCTCCCTGGCAGGGCTCTGCGCCGCCGTGGAGTTCCCCCGAGTTCAAAGCTCTGCTGCTGACTTTGTACCCCGCTGGAAGACACTTCCCCTCACCGCCTTCCGGGTGAGATTTCATAGCTGCAGGAGAGAGGCCTTTTCATCGTTTGGCCTCAGCCTCTCTTTTCGCTCTCCCCCCCCCACCACTCCATTTTCTTTTTTTGGTAACAATATCCTATACAGAAAGGAAACAAACAAATTAACTGCTGGGTCTCCAGGCTGAGGCAGCCTCACCCACACACAGCAGCCGTCGCCCTTGATCCCCAAAGTGCTGCATCCCCTGCACCATCCCACGGGCATGGCAGAGCCGTGGGGGCAGAGGGGGTTTCGCAGCTGTGTGGAGCCCCGTGAGCCCCACGGCAGAGCTCAAGGTCAGGAGGGGACAGCTTTGCTGGGGCAGAGGGGTTCAACCCAGGGCTTGGCATCGAGGGTCGGGGATCTGCGAGGCTGGTGTGCAAACAAGCCTCTGTTTTGTTCTCCTTCTCCCACAGGGATTCTCTTGGGAGCATGGAAGTTATTTGGTCTTTTACCCTTAGAAGGGAGCAGAAGTGATGCTGGTGTACCTGAGCATGCCTGTGATAGTCACACCTCGTGTCTGGTTGGAAAGCAGCACAAACCTTAAGGGACACCAGTGGGTGCTTGGTGCTCTGTGACTTCCTGCCCACCCCCTGCATCAGTAAAGGCCACCTGCAAGGCACAAGCCACCTGCATCATGGTGTCACTCCAAGCAAGTCTCTTAAAATTGCCACCAAAGCCAGGCACGGTCACCAGGGAGAGGAGAGACACTCAGGAGCCTTCACACTCCCAGTGCAGGTCACACATGGGGCTGCAAGAGAGGTCCATGAGCAGGGATGTTCCATAAGCCACCATAAAGGGCTCAAATCAGGGCACAACTGAGAGACGGGCAGGCAAAGCTGAGGCCTTGGAGCAGGCAAGGTGACAGGAGAGGGATGTTTTGCCCCAACAGAATCGTAGAATCATTTAAGTTGGAAAAGGCCTTTAAGATCATCAGGCCCAACTGTTAACCCAGCACTGCCAAGGCCACCACTAAACCGTGTCCCCAAGTGCCACATCCACATATCTTTTACACCCCTCTAGGGGTGGTGACTCCACAACTGCCCCGGGCAACCTGTTCCAATGCTTGACAACCCTTTGAAGAAATTTTTCCTAATATCCAACCTAAACCTTCCCTGGCACAACTTCAGGCCATTTCCTCTTGTCCTCTGATGCAAAATGCCCGATTATTCCCATTGGTCGTCCTGTGCCACCCTGTCCAGCACCCCACAGGGCAGGTGGGCCTGGTTGGGATGGGGTCTCTGCTAGCAGGGCTTAGCTGTGCTGGGAGGCTGCAGATGTCCCAGACACAGCACAAGTCCCAGGGGTGACAGTGGACAGTGGAGAAGGAAATCCATGTAAGCACTCTAATGGACCTGGGATTTGGGAATATACCCATTTTTCTTCTTTGTCAGCTGGTAAACAGCTGCTGTCTATCCTAAAGCCTTTAGCACAGCAGGAAAAGCACCTTAACTTTCAAAAGGTGGGTGGAGAGGAGATGTTTGACCCTGTATGAAGGACTGTAGGACCTGGGCTATGACCCCCGGACTATTTAAAGGGGAAAATGAAACACTGCCACTGTCATGCTGAGCTCCTCGCAAGGTACAAACCATCGGAGCACAGTTGTGTGGCCACCAAGAATTTCAAGGTGCTAGAGCAAATTTTGGTAATTGCTGGATGACCTAAATCCCATTCCTAATTTTGAAGAGATGTAAATCTAAAATTTAAACAGCAGAATAAAGTAGCCTGAGTTTATTCTGGGGCACATGGTCATACTCATAGCTTATAGTAAATAGGTAAGGCAGGCAACTTAGCGGATAACAATCATGTTCAGGGGTTAGGGAATTGTTAGGAGCTGTTTTGCCAAGATAAGGTTTCTGACATCCATCATTGCTTCTGTCAAACCCAAGAGGTTGAGAGCGTGGTGAGATCCTGCTGCGGTTTTTCTTTGTTAAAATGTTTTCTTGAGTTTACCAAAAGAATTTTTAGCAAATATTGATTTTGCAGTGGTGATAATTCCCTGCAAGCAGGTACCGTGCCCTATAGCATTTAAATAACTGTTGCACAGCTATTTTGGGAGAGAATTCCAGAAGTCATTTAATTATTTCTGTCTATGATCTATCCATTTATCTCTTTATCTATTTATCTGTCTATTTTCATCTATTTTATACAAAACCAACACTCAGTCCAGGTGCGTTGCTATTCCTGCTGCTGCAGTTCAGCTGAGTTTGATAGGAGCCACAACTTCCTGAGAGTCACTTTAGGGCTCATGATCAACAGCCTAATGGGGATTTACCAGATTACTGCTCGTTAGCACAGCTGCATCAGGTTACCATAAACAGGGTAATTCAGCCCAAGCCTCCCTCACTGAAGGCTTTACCCCTCACTGGGGCTCTGCATCACTCTGGCCCTCCTCATCCTCTCCAGGATGGAGGCAAAGGAGCAAACTTTCCTCTCAGAAGAGCTCAGATCACGTGAGGAAAACCGCACAGAGCGTGGAGGGATCTTGGCATACAAATGTGTGGCGCCTCTTCAAAGCTCCAGCGCAGAAGCTGTTTACACTGTAAATAAACAGACACAAGTAGCGGGTGCAATCCTTTTCCTCATGCTCCACTCCTCTGGGAAAGACAGGCAGCTCCAGAGGTGCCGTGCCCAAGTGCAACAGCAGAAGAATCCCCCTCTTTTTGTTTATTGGGTGGTGGTGGAAGGGGTCCTCTGAAATAAACAGCAAAGATGGGACAAGGAGGCTGGAAACAGTGAAATAGCAGGACTTCATTTTAGTCAGCAGGTTTTCAGAGGAGGCACACAAAGGTGATGATGGATTTGCTCCTGCCATTCCATGCCCAGGCACATCTGGCTTCCCTGCCAACATGGTCAGTGCTGAGGAGCACTGGGAAACAGGGGCAATTCAGGTCCATCCCTCCCAAAGAAATGCTTTCTAGGAGGAAAAAAGCAAACTTCAGATGAGCAACAAGTGAATCATTTACTGCTGTCTGATTGTTTAAAGAAAATCCAGACAGGGATGACAGGTTTAGTGAGTATGAGAGTTACTGCTGCAGGTACCAGGCTGCAGCTTCCTCTTGTGGCCATGGGTTTTACCCAGACTGTGGGGGTCCTGCATGTAGGACCCCAAAAGCAGCCCTTAGTGAACTGCACTGGGGAGGAAGTAAAGTTTTTCCCCAGACTGGGTGGACAGAGGAAGAAGGAAGGGAAGATAAAGTCCTTGTCTTAGTGATGGGGAATGTGGAGCAGGGCAGAGCAGCATCCATCCCTGGGGGGAGCAAATGGGTGCTCAGCTGGTGTGCTGGGCACCCTGCAGGTGAGAAAGCAAGGACAGGAGCACTGACAGCTGCTGTCTGAGCTGTATAGAAGGTCTCCTGTGGGTGACCCTTTCAGCTATGGGACAGCTCTGTGACATTTCTCAGGGCTTTCAGACCTACCAGAGCTATGGCCTTGGCTAGCCAGCACCCTCACATCAGGCACTGGAGGAGTGAAGCAGAGCATACCTGGCCACAAAAGCAGTGTGAGACCTTCCTATGGTCAGGGATGTCCAGCAGCCATCAGAGCCCTGTGCTCAGAGAAAGGTGTGGAGCAGCTCTGTGGGATCCTGCAGCACCTGGTGGGTTGGGTGGCACGGGCTGGACCAGCAGCCTTGCATCACCTCTTGGCTTTCTGCCACCAAGTGCACTTCCTCCTTCTGTCCATCCCTGTGGGATTAAACTTTCCTCTGCCAGGTGCTCTGTGGTTGGGGCAGGGCTTGGAGAGGCTAGGTGATGGTGGTGAGAGAGCTTTAAAATAACCCAGGGCGTGGACACCTCTCTGGCAGTCATGTTCTAGAAGGGCCTGGCTTGCCCAAACCTGTGCCGTGTGTCCTCAACCCTCGGTGCTGGGGGCCTCTGTGGTGATGGAGATGGAGACAGCTGCAGGTTCCCTCATGGTGGCCAAGCCTGGAAGGCTCCTCAAGGACCAAGACTCTCCTGTGGTGCAGGGCAAAGTCATCCTTTGCATGTCTCCAAATGGCAAAGCTTTGGGTCAGGCTGCACCAGGGTTTGCTGTCAAGCCTTGGAGAGCTGAGGTTGGACCAGACGATCTCCAGAAGTCTCCTTCCACTTGAATGATCCCATGGTCTGAGGAGTTCCCCTGTGATAGCAGGACCAGCTAGATGCACATCACATGCTGCTCTGTAATGAAGCCATATCTAAAACTCCAGACAGCGCTTGGGTCAAACTGCCTCTGGCTGTAATGACACCTCTGTCCCAACCAGTCCAACAGGATCCTGTTGTAAAACAAACATTGCATGACGGACGTATGAGAGCACTGATGCCCAGATCCATGGATGGGCTTTCCCCAGGAATTAGGCACCTTTGTGTCTCCAGGAATAAGAGCCTGGTGCCATGCTGTAGGTTGCCCAGCCAAGTGAGGAGTCACCACACAGATGTCCCTGCAGCCTGTCCATGCAGCACCTGTCCTCCAAACCAGGCTCCAGCCATGGCCATCTCCACATTTGGGTGTTTATTTCCTAATGTTCTCACTCTTGCTCCAAATTATTTCTATTATGTGGCTAGTTCACAGCACCTCAGCTGGGCAACTAAAGCTGTCCAGAGGATGAGGTGGGTTGAGACTGTGTGTTCCTGCTGTGGGAAGAGAGGGGAGAGGGCAGGATGATGGCAGTACAGCTGGGAGAGTGGAGGTGGCTGCTTCTGCTGCTTCTGGATGGATGAAAGGCACAGGGACAGGCAGAGAGAGCTGCCAGTGGAGGGGATACCCAGCCCCCAGCTCTCACCTGCCACCAGCACGATGGACCCTGCAGCTGCGGGCTTGGGGGTTTTCACCAACTGAGCACCCAAGTGCTCCCGCTGCTGAAGCCTCTGTGTCCTACAGTGCCACCCTCCCTGCTGACAAGGGAGCACTAGTGATGAGATCCCATGTGTTTTTATTTGTGCTAGCTTTGCTGAGGTAATCGCCAGCCAACACTGTAGCTTGATAAGCAAAACATTGGCAAGATGCAATTTCTAAAGCATCTTTAGCTAAATTTGTAGTGGTTGTCTCCAATTTGCAGTCCTGTTTGTGTCTGTGAAGAAGACACACACTTTCTCAGCTCCTTTCTCAAGTTCCCACTTGCCTTGCACAGCCATGGAGGTAGAAGGAGGATTCCCCTTGCTTTATGCAGCTTGGCTTTGACTGAATAGCTTCCAGTTACCTTGAAACCTAATCTTCTTTTGAACTCTTTTTAAGTCAGTTGCATTCTTGGAAGGAGATGAGCCTGCGAACTTGTATCATCTGATGAGAGAGATAACAGCCCTGCAGAACCTACGCCCAGTGGCAGGCACAAGCCAGAAAACATCTGCACCTGCTCACATGGAAAAAGCACGTGGGTATTAGAGGAGGCGATTTGCCTTTCATGAGTTTGGGGATGTTTATTCCATTGAGAAAGCTTCTCCAAGATGTCCTGGCTGCCTGTTTTGGGACAACTGCCCATCGGTCCTATGGGAGCTCTGGGACATTCTGCAAGACACAAGGGTGCTGAACATCTCTAGATGAAGATAACAATTTGCTTTTTGGGGTGGTCTGGTGCTGTGCTTTGCAGGTAAAGGGGGCTTATGGAAACAAGCTGAAAACCTTGTCACTCCTTAGATCCGTAACTCCCAAGTTCTGCTCTTCCTCTTGGCCTAAGATAGGGTTTCAACAATAAGACGTGCTAAAAATTTAGGTCTGTCTTTGTTGCCAGTCTTGTTTCCAGTGGTAGCAGCTGCCCACGTCCACCAGAGACCATGAAATGACCCCAAGGACCACATCATTCCTGAAGATCACATGGTGGTAACCCCCATTCTAGGGGGGGGTCTATAGATTTCTTCTTATTGTCTCCATGCTCCAGTCATGGGATTAAGGTGTGACTTTTGGGTAGTCTGTCTGGTTTCCTGCACTGATGTACATCCCTATAGAGCCCAAGTGTCTCTGACAAGTGTCTGAACTCCCAGCTGCAGAACCAAAGGTTTGATGTTAAGCTTTTCTCCACCCCATGAAGTGGCCTCGCTCTGCTGTTGGCTTTGCATTAACAAAGTTCTTGCCACTAAGAGATGAACCCAAACAAGCAAGGGGAGACAGGGACTATGTGAGAGAGACAACCAGATCTGCTTGCTCTCACCCATCCCTCCACCCAAACTGGCCATGAGACCAAATGGTGGCCACTGCCTTTGGTGTCTGACATGGAGCAGAGGAGCACCAAAAGAGAGGAGGGCTGGAAGGAGCAACAAAAGCCGCTGCATGTCCCATCAGGGCTGGATGCTGAGCGTGAAGCAACCAGCGTAGCCAAGGGCAAAGATCTGGGCCCTCAGGACTCCTGTGGGGAGCTGGGGTGACGCCACCTTTTTCATGTGCCTTTTGTGCTCCTCCATGGCTTCTTGGATCCCCAGCTTCAAACACAGCTGCTTATCTCCCTGCATTACTCAGTGCTTCCCTACGTGTGCTCTAATGCATCTTCAAAGCGCAGCGCTCGCCGCAGTGAACAGACCGGTTGATTCAATTAAAGAGACTTCTAATCAACAATGGTAGTGACTGCGAGGGGTGGGGAGATGATTTGGGGCAGCTGGGAATAAAATTGCCCTAAAATTGCTCATTGTCAGAGCCATCCGAGGTGATACCTGTAACAGCGCAGAAGCCTTCTGTAAAGGTCTCACCCTCACAGGAGCAGAGGAGCCTCTGCAAGAGCAGACGTGCACTAATGGGTTTTCCTTTTTTAGTAGTGTTATTCCCACTGGGATATTAAAGAGCTCCCCCAGAGCATCTGGGCAAACAGCTAATTCCCCCGAAACCCAGGGCGGTTCATCAGCCCCAATACGTTGGCTCTGAGTTTTTCTCAACACTCTGAATGCCAGATGTGGGTTTCAAATTGTAACAGCGAGGGCGAGCAAGAGGAAACAACCAGCCCTTTTCCCTCTTGGAATTCCTTTGTTAATTAAAAAAAGGGCAAAAAAGAGGTGAAAATCTAAATTTCAGTTCCAGAGGGAGTGGGCAAAGCCTCAGCTGGAGCAAAACTGGGCTCTTGAAAAAAGCAGGCTGTTGGTCTGGAGAGCCCTGTGGCTGCTGGAGGAGTTTTTTCCTTTGTATATTACATTTTTTGAGTCATGGCATTGCTGTTTATTTCCCCCTTGCTCTCAACCACAGTGGGATGACATCAGAGCCCCCCAATGACTGGAGAGGAGCCTCTTTGCCAAGCACCCCAACTGGAATCCTACCAGTATGCGCTGGTCACATGACGGGTTTTGGGGCTATGGGAAAGGAGGCGAGTGGGAGTGGGGCCGCCGGCTGCCAGAACAGTTCATACGGCCCACAGCCCGCTCCTGCCCACATCTGAGGAGCTGCTGGGAAGGCGAGCGGGAAGGAGGGAGCTGCGGACCAGATGCATTGCTCCGGTGGGCCGTCTCCAGCCTGCAGGCCTCGGGAAGGCGCGCCCGCACCAACGCTCAGGGCGGCTGCTCTTTGATAGGTGCCGTGGAGGAGCGAGATCGTGCATCGAGGTGGGAGAGAGAGAGAGAGAGATCCAGTCCGGGAAGTCGTGTCTATCTTTGTTCTCCTCCTACCTGATTGCGGGATGACTCATCCCCTTCAAACCAGCGAGGCTATTTCTGACACGAGGTGCTACTTGGCGTGAGTAAAGATGGAAAAGCCTGCCCCATAACTTGGATGATAAAAAGGATAATAATTATGCTTTATATAGCAGACTTACAAATAATGGCTTGCTTCTCTGGCTGTTCAAGACCACACACGCTTTTTTTTTTTTTTTAAGGGGGAGAGGTGTGGGGGGTTAATTTGGGACTTTTTTAGCTGGAACGGGAGATCTGTGTGGTCCCGTAGGCTCCTGTATAATAATTCTTTTAGCTTAATATCTTTTGATCTCTTCTAAGTTATTCATCAGCCCTGAATTACACACTGCTTGACAGTCAGAACTTTTCATTGGTGAAACGGTGCTTCGTTTCACCTTCAAACAAAAGCAGGCTTGGTGCTGTGCCTCCCCAGGAACCCATGGGCAGGTGTCAGGTACCTTAGGAGAAATGGGATACTAAGTGGAGACAGGAAGGAACAGGAGGAAGAAAAAGGAGTGAGGAAGACAAAGAAAGTTACAAAGGAACAAAAAGAAAAATCTGTCCAAAAAAGATGAGAGGCACTGAAAAGATAAAAACCAGTAACAAATTTGGGGTCTTTTTACCCATTTAAATGAAAAATAAAAGGGGAAGTAAGTGCTGCTGAAGTGAGGGACAGGTAAAGTGAAGTTAGCTCAAGTCAGCCTGACGAATCCAGAGAATCTCTGTTCCAAGTCCCCACAAGCACAGGGAAAAGTGAGTCTGGAGAATAAACTGGTCATGGCTGAGGAAGTGGATTGAGATGCTCAAGTCCAGGGAATCACATTGTCTCATCCTGCAAAAGCTGTCAGGTTGGGGAAGGCACAAGTGAAGACCACCTCCAATTGAAGAACAGCCCAGGCTCCCTATATTGGGCAAGGGAGGGAGGTGGTCTGCCCAGCTAAACCCTCTGAGCTGGGATCAAAAGCATGGCGAGTGCCAGAACGTCTCCCACACGCCAGGAGGGACAGTACATTTTTACAGTGTAAAGGTTTTGAGAGTTGAAAATTGGTGTAAGACTTTGGAGTGGCACACAGGACCCAGCAAGTTCCTCTGGAGATGGTGGGTGCTGCTGGGAGCAAGGAAGCAGTGACCTGTGCAGGAAAGATCAGCTGAAGGGAAGGGAGATCGCTGATGGGGCTCCCTAAGGATCAGTGCTGGAAATCATTTCACATCTTCACTAGTGACTTCAGCACAAAAAGCAACAGCATGTTGATAAATCAGCTGATCTCAAAAAACAGAGGAAGAAGTAAAGGCATAACTAGTCTGGAAAAATACATGAATAACAGTCCAAAAAATGTCTCATTCCAACAACCAGAAATGGGGTGGCATTGAAGAGCACGGAAGATAAGATGACACACTGAAAAGTGGCATTCATCTGACCTTGCACTGGCCTTCTGAAAATAGTCCAAACCTCTCTGTAGTCAGAGAGAAAAGCAGGTCCAAGAATTAACTTTTCCAGTAGTAAGCAGCAATAATAACTGTTATCACACATACACAATGTATGAGAACACAATGCAAACCAGTGTAGAAGGAAAAAACTGATGTTTGCCCTCATATGTAGTTTTGCCCAGGGGGAGGCACAGATGATGCAAGAGAGGGCACATGGCAGGGTGCAGTCACAGTGACATGGAGCTCCAAGGACACTGCCAATGTCTCAGCAACATCTGCTTTAGGAGGAGATGGTCACACAGCGGTGCTGGCCAGCCCTGGGACATGGAAGTGTGTAACACCACAGCAGTACAGACAGGAGCTGGCTGCCCCCGCTGGTGGCAGGAGATGGCTGACCAGCTTAGGGTTTGGATGCTGGCACATCCCAACTCACGGCATGGAATCTTGAGCTCCATCATCGAGTCTAGCTGGGGCAGAGTGGTGACAATCCACCCTCAGGCCTCCTACCATTGCTGCTATAATGTCTGAGGAGCATTTATTCCTTGGCAGTTCTCGAACAAGGAAGGACTCTTCCAAGGACTTTACACCTTGTGAATTACTGTAGTTTCTACTTCATCCGTACCAGCCAGGACTTCAACTGAAGACAGGATTAATAGCCAGAGGATTATATTTCCCCTCCTTTCCCCCCAGGTTTATCCTGTGTAGTACGAAAAGATAAAAAAGAAATTGAATGAAGCCCATCTCAAGGCATCTGTAACAAGGTCACTTTGGTTCTGACTCGGAGGACCTGCTGCTGCCAGGCTGGAGATACCCTCTTGTAAGAGCAGAGATGCTGGGAGAGACCTCTGTGGTATGGTGTCCACCACGTGTATCTGTCCATGCTGAGACCTGTCTACAGTGAGAGTCTTGGGCTCTCAACAGCAAACAGCAAACAATTTCTGATCTCTGGAAAGCAAAGGAATAGAAGCAGAGGTCAGAAACACCATCCCAGTGAACTGTGGCAGCCGTTGGCCAGCTACCCAAATCAGAGTTTTTCTCTCCAGGTTTTAACTCCATCCTTGCAGCACAGCAGACAGGTCAAAGCCTGCTTTAAAGCGAAACCCAGGCTGTAACCCATATGCCCAGGCAGGCACAGGGCCAGGTTCACACCGTGCATTAGCCCTGGCTCTCAGGGCTTGTGTGTGGACAGTCTGGGCCAAGGCTCCAGTGGAAGACTCAAAGCTGCGTGGGAAGCTGCTCAGGAAAGGGGCCAGCGGCGCAAAGGCTGCCACGGAGCCAGGTGGCAAACACTGGTGAGTGAGCTGACCAGGACAAAAGCGGTCCAGCACCACTGGGCAGGAACCAGAATCGAGACCCTGCATGGAGACCCACTCCAGCCAAGCCCCTGTGTTGCTACCCCTGGATGTGGATCTCTGGCAACACCAACCCACACTGGCACTGGGACAAACCCAGCAGTGGGCAAGACACTCACTGCACCCAGTGCCAGCAAGAGCAGGGCCGTGCTCTGCCTGCTGCCCTGCTGGGGCTTTGCAAACCAGCCCCATCCCAGGGCTACCCATGAGGGTATGAAAGCGCTGGGACGGGGAAGGCAGAAAGGCAGAGCTGCTAATGTGCAGTCTGGATCCAGGAAATCTGCAAGGTTGTTGCTATTAATACCTTGGTTTGGGATGGAAAATTAAAGATGAAGAGTAAAGCATGGTATTTAGGCATGGATTGAAGAAAGAAAAAATAAATGGCAGGCAAGAATGTAGCCAGGAACAGGATGCTTTGCTATGAGAAATTACAAAGGCAGTTGAAGGCAGGAAAGAGCTGTGTGTCTGGGTCTGAGTGGCAGAAGGAGAGATGCAAAGCAAACCCAGGCTGAGCTGACATGCTGGTAAATGTGTTTGTGCCCTTCAAATGCAACAGGATACAGCCAGGATCCTGTGCTCGTTTCCTATGGGGAGCCTGGGGGTGGTGATGGGGTGTGGGGACTTGAACTGGGGGTTTCTGCACCTGTAAGGATTGAAGATAAACTGAGCAATGGGCTCAGTGTCAAGGACAGTCCTGGCTCAGCATCCCTGAGACTCTGCTCTGAAAGGAATTGCCCCACAACGGGGGAAATTGAAGCTATGGCTAAAATCTGCCCTTCTTGTCACCAATAGGGACTAGAGGAAAGTAATTTTAAACTCAGCTGAGACAGACTCTTTGGCTAAAAATCTGCTGCCTTAAAGACCGTTGCTGAGATGTACTTGAGTGTCCACCCTCTCCAGCCCCAATCTGCTGCTCCAGTCTCCCATGGATACACATGAATCAAACCAGCCCTTGAGGATGTCTCAGACATCCCAGCACCTCTCAAATGGCCTCAGGTGCCATGTGTGTTTGACAAAATTTGGTCCTCAGAGTTGCTTAGAGGTGCTGGAGAGAGCTCGCATGGCCCAGGTAACTCTGTTATAGACACACCCCCAGATTTAGGGATTTATGCCTCAATTCTGAGTCCAAGCAGAGCTCCAGCTAGGGAACCCTTTTCCTGCTCATTGCTGAGCTGCAAGTTGCTCAGCCATAACGGTGGCTGCTGGCAATTGGCTCTTGTACAAACATAACACAAGGCTCTTAAGCAAAGCAAAATTCATATATGCAACACTGATAAACCCCCATGAGACACCAACGGAGCCAATGGGTCAGACAGGTCACATTTCCATACAGCACAAATCAGCTTCGCTGCATCCAAATGAAGGCAGTCACATCAATTTACACCTGCTGGAGGAGTGGGCCCAAGAACCTTGGCGGGAAAGCTATTTCATCTGTCATGCCTTCACTTGGGAGAGCAGGTCGTGAGGCAGTTTACTGAGTGCAGCGCTCAGATGCAATGTGATAAGGCACTTCCATGCCTGGAAGAAACACCTGTCTAGAGAGATTTCAATAATGACTGCCTTGCAGAAGGGTCGTACTGCTGGGCAGCAAATGTCCTCATTCAGTCTGTGAAGAAGAGCTGCATTTAATCCTGGTGCACCACTTTTCCTGTTAAACCAGACTCCTAGGAAGGACTAATGCGGAAGAAGATGCAATCAAGGCAAGCCGGTGGAAAGATAACCCATCAATTACCCAGCGGCTTGGGATATTCCTTCAAAGGCCCATTCAATTAGACATCTGATTTGCATGTCTTTCCCATTTGCTCTAGGTACTCATTAGGGGCATTTAAATACAACCCTGACTGCAGCCCCACAAAGCCTTGGGTGGATGCTTTTGAGAACCTCATTTTAGTTTATCACAGTTGTCAGAAGTTGCAATTACTGTAGAGCAAGAAACAAAGTGCTTTATCACCCCTTTGAATCTGCTGGGATTAACACCCCTCTTGCAAAAATAAGTGTCTTTGCAGTCTTTAAAGATCCCAAAGATCAAGATCTCTTAAGGCTCATCAGAGGGAGTCACAGTGGCCCCCCAACACTGGACTGGTGTGTGGCTCAGCTCAACAATGCCCTTTCCCCCTCTCTTTCACAGATTTATGCCCAGGTAATTGATTGCCATCCTGGTCCATGACAACTCACACCACGGTTCCGATTAAGTCAGGACCAGCTGCTCTCCCTTCAGAAAGAGACCAGGGCTGGGTCCTGGCTGCCCTTGGCTGTAGTATCTCGGTTTTTCAGCATGGAGAGGGGACCGCCCTGCAGTCCCCACACGACAGGTCTGTCCTGTCCTCCTGTCCTCCCTCCCTGACCTTTCCTACTCTGTCCAAGCCTTGCACTCTCCATCTCAGTGTTTAGGGCTGAGCTGCTCTTTCAACATCATCTGAGCTGAATTAGGATGGGAGAGACATGTGGACCCCCATCCAGCTGTGGCCAGGTGCTCATCTGAGAGTTTGGATCCTCAGATAGGGAGCACAACAACACCAAGCTTGGCCCATGGTTGGGACATCCACACTGTCCCTATCCCATGTGTGTACTGGTCTCTAATGAGCTCAAATCTACCTGGAAATTGCTCAGGAGTCTATTTTAGAACAGGGTGTAGGAACTGAGTATCTTCAAGTCTGCCTTCCCCCTGAAAATTTGCCTGAAGTTGGCCCAAAATTTCAAAGACTGCTATGGAAGCAGACAGTTGAGCACTGATAAATCCTTGAGGAAAACAGATTTAAAAAAACCTAAAAATCACCCCTCCCTTTCTCCTCCCCCTCTTTGGCAGAGCAACACAAGCAGACGTGGTGTAGACACAGCTGTACCCGCACCAAGGGCTTTGGTCAGTGCAGCGCGGTACCGTGGGAGGCAGCGCCGTGAACACTCTCGGGCAGGAGAAATCCTTCCAGCTTTGGCCCAGCCTCCTTGCCCTGGGTTTGCATGGAGCCAGCCTCAAGGGTGACAAGGATTCCACATCCCTGTTCTTGCCGGGCCAGCAGACCTGGACCAGGCATGTGGGCTGCACGCAGCAGTGCCCCGTCCCTGGCAGGGCAGGATGGGTGCAGGAAGAAGTAGAAGAGAAAAACCAGGGGTGGCCCCCAAACCCCATCCAGCCTGGCCCCACCAAACCCTTTGTGCCTCGTGCACCAGCACCCCAAATACACAGAAGAAAGCAGACAGTGTTTTAAAGAGGAAAACCATGTTAGCCTTATCCCAGCCTTTGATTTCTGCTTGGATGTCCTTGTACAAGGTATAAAGGTAGTGTCTCTAATGAGATTACATATTATAGTCAGTCAGGAGCTGTTAAAAGGCTGTTTCTAATGGGATTAAAATGTATAGCACCCAGTTATAGCCGTAATTGCATAACACCCCTAAGGAGAGCCTGTAGTGTAAACTGAAGGCAGGTCAGGGATGCAGTGCACGCTGCTTCACTTCAGTGTCTCCTGAGCTGCTTCCCTGTTTTTCCTTTTTTCCCCTGTCTTGGATGAAGAACAAAGAGGGAGAAGATTTAGCAGAGTGTCAGGAAGTGACTGGAGGCTAATCCCTCTGCTGACACTCCCCAGCACCAGGGGGAAGTAACTGAGATCAGCCAAATTGGCATATCAAAAGCCTTCTAATTATGTCACTGGTGGTTTAAGCCAATTCCTAACATTCTTATTCATGGAGTTTCCAGCACAAGAAAACCTTTCTTAATCTGAGCTGCTGTTGAGCAGAACTTAATGTCATGGATGGGTTTCTCTTTGTTGGTGCTGGGGATGCCAGGATGGCTCCTTGCTCACAGGCAGCAGCCTTGTGTGATGGCAGAATGTGGCAGGGCATCCCCCAGGCCCTTCTGTGCAGCAAAATTTTGTAAGCCTGGATGTATCACCCGAAAAATAAAATTAAACCCCTCCTCCCTGTGCACTTGCACTTTGGTCATGGAGAGATGCAGTAAGTGCAGACCAGTTTTTCCAAGAAATGATGGTGTGACAGGAGAGACTGTGCTTCCCTGTATGTCCACCCAAGGCTGGACAACAACCTCCATATCACCAAATCCCACCGTGCATTCACCTTCTGGTGCCAAACCCAGCAGGATCAACACTGAAGCAGCTTGTTCAGTTCCATCTCGAAATCTGGGTCTTGAAAATGCTCTCGAGCAACTCTCTACCCCAGGTTAGCCTTCCTTGCTGCCACCCCAGTGCTATCAATGGTGAGGGTCCGTGCTGGATTGCACGTGGGATGTGCCCACAACTTTGGCAGTGAGGATGAGCCAAGGACCCAGGGCACCCTGGCAGCCGGTGTCTGTCCTACCTGTTTGGCCACACACCTCCCTTCAAACAGGGACAGCCAGCTGGTTTGAAGGGTGTGAGTTTAAAGCAGTAATAATACTTGGTCCGTAGGTAGCACTTTTCATCTGCAGCTTCAAATCTCTTGACAAATATCGCTCACAGTAGCAGAGATCTGAAAAGAACAAAGGAATTGGGTCTGTGCCCATCTTGCTCCTTTGTAATATGCAAAGAGGGCCAGAAATCGCTTTGTTCATGTTAGATTTTATTTATTTTCTTTTCTAATGCATTAGAAATGCAGATCTTCATTGCTCCAGAGAAAACAGTGCATCCATATCATGGAGCAGATACTGAGCAGGTGACACTCAAGCAAACAGGGAAGTGATTTGTTCTCAAGCTACTTAAATCACCAGCTTTTGTACTTTTCTGTTGTTATTGTTGTTACAACTCAAGAGCCTGCTAAACACTTGGGAGCAAAGAGACTTCTGGTAAGAGCTTGACATGGCACTGTCACTGCTCACTGGAGATGAGATGCTCCAGCCCTGGCCAAGATGTTGGACCTGCAGTGTCCAGCAGTTCCTGAGCCACACATGGGCTGTGCAGGGTATCCAGCCAGGACTCAGGGACACCAGGGCTTTGAAAAGCTTTCAGTGCCCTTTACCTTTGCAAGGCTGGGATTGGAGTCTGTGTTTGAAAGTAACTCACAGACACTCCAAGTTTATTTTTCTGGAAAGCACCTTCCAGCCCTTTGAATGGTATCTGCCCTCACCAGCAGGCACTTCTGCCTGCAAAGCCACCCTCCTTTAACCCTTTTGAGACACATCCCTGGGAAACACCTCTCCCTGTCTCCGGCATCCCTGGCACCATGCGGGACCACCAGTGCATCTGGGGAAGGGGGGATGATTCATGCAACAACAGCCTGTTGGGCCCACGTGTGGCCAGCCAGGGTGCCCAGCAGACCCAGTGATGCGGGCACTCCCTGGGCCCCAAATGGGAAGGCGAAACCCTCCCAACCCACGCAAGGCAGGGCAAAAGTCTGGCACCCGCTCACTGCCCCGCAGCGCTCGATCAAAGGGGCTCAGTCCAGGGGAACGTGCGGAGCAGAGCGTATCCCGAGTGGCACTTGGGGAGCATGGGAGTGACGTGGGGAGTGCTGGCCATCATCAGGGCATTTGGGCTAAGAGGTCCCTGCTAATGTTGGGCAGCGGGAGCAGGGATGGAGAGGGGATTGATCGCAATGGTCTGGGGGAGGCAGCTGTGGGGACAGACATCTCCTGAAGCTACCAGGGAAGTGGCCAGGCCATGGACCTGGCACTGGGTTTTAGCAAAGACAGTGTGGATCATGGCTCAGCCACATCCAGGTTTTTTTCCAATTAACACTGCCTGTTTTTCTAACCCAGGAGCTCGAGAAGGATATGGGGTAAATAAATAACATATTCCGTCCTACATGACACAACTGGCAAGAGAAGGGGATGTAAGGTCCTGCCTGTCCCAAATCCTGTCAGTGCTTCACTGCAGGGATGTTACATCCAGGAGCAGGGCTGGTGACAGTGAGACATGTGGAGCCCTTTCCCAAGCACCTTCTGGCTAATAGAGCAAGACAGGGCTGGCAGAGGGAAACAGGCTTCAGAAGCAGGATGCAGACACCTGGACGTTGAGCACTGAGCTGAACTGTCAGACTCATCCCTCCGTCAGTCTGCCTGACCTCCTGGGTCAGCTGGCAGAGAGGACACCCCCTTCCCACTCAGAATCCCATCACAAGCCCTCCCTCCTCAGCAGAGCCCTGCACTACAGCTCAAGCTGAAGATGCTGGGAGCAGGGGACTCATTTCCATCCCTTTCCCCCGGGTAAGCTGGAGCAGAAAGGAGCCATTCTGGCTCCCGAGAGCTGGCTCCCTTGAGATGCTGATGGGCAGAGCCGGGAGCCCGGCCAGGGGCTGCGTGCGCCAGATGCACAATCCATCCCCTACCCTGGGCTCCATGTCTGACTCGCCTCCCCCAGTTACGGCATCACCTGCCTGTTTATACGGGAGATTTGAAAGCTGTTACCTCCAACTCTTTTTATACCTTGGTCTAATCTAGATACTGTTAATGATATTTACTTTCAAGACGCTCACCTTAGATTGGCTTTTCAACATCTAAATTAAGCGTTCCATCCCAGTCTTTGATATCATGACGGCACTTCAGCTACCTTTGATCATATCTACTAAGTATTCTCATTAGTAATCAACATTACTTACTTAAAATAAACACATGTTTTCTTGAAGCTTTGTGGTTACGCTTAATCAGCCGCAAAAATTCCCCTTAAGACGGTTTGTATCATTCAAGGGCATTTGCGTCCATAACCCTAAACAACGACCGTAAATAGTTGTTGTTTTCCCTGCGCTCTCCAAAATGCCGTCTGCCGAGATCTGACTCTCCAGTGAAAGGATTTGATATCTGTAACATCCCCCCCCCGACCAAACCGCTGTTCGATATTGCCGTGTGAACTGAGTCAAAGGGGGAATCGCTGCTGGCAAACTCCATCTCTTCCATCCCGGACCGCCAGAGGCAGAGGGCAGGAAACGGCTCCCGTGGTGCTGAGCCTGACCCCTGACTTCCCAGCAGTGGCGAAACCACCCGAGTCATGGCAGGAGATAACTGGTGGTGCTCTGGATGGGACGCAGGTACCGCTGGCTGTGCACTGCCTGTGCCCTCAGACCGCGCAGTGGCGTTTAGACAATGCAGGCCCTTACAACAAAGGTCCCTCTGACATGCAGAAGATGGTGAGAGGCTTAAATGTTTTGGGTAGGTGTGTGACTCAGCTGCTATTGCTGCACCCTGGGCACATTAACCCTGCCTGGCTCAGGGTCCTGCATCGACACTTCAGGTGGCTAATGAGCAGCTTGTGTATGAGCAGGCCTGACTCACCCCTCCTGCACTTGAGGAAGCTCCCAGGAGGCAAAGAGCTGCCTCCCTTCTTCTCCCAGCTCTGAATGTGTCCCCGTGTCCCCTTCCACCTCCTTTCTTTTCTTCCTGCCCTATTCCTCACCTCCTCCCTTGGGAACCCTGTCGTGGTGTGGGATCCATATTGGGGTGGCCCCAGATTACCCAAATCCATCAGCAGCCGTTCATGGTGAGGGATGGCAGAGAAGGCGGCTATGTTGATGATGGGCTCCCATCAGGACTTCTCCATCCCACCTGTCTCCAATGGGAGACGACCATGCCGCCTCCCTGCCTGACAGGCACAGAGGGATTAGGAACACAAACCCCCCTGCTGGGGGGTCCGGCTTCACCCCATCCCCTTCACCCTTTGATGTCAACTGGAGGCACCAGGTCTAAAACAGTCACTGCTGTTCATTAGACCTAATTAGTCCTTAATGCCCTCTTAAATCCCATTTTAAAAGGGGGCCATCCAGCACTTCCAGGGCTGAGACAGCCCTGGCTGAAGGCAAAGTTAAGGGGTCTGCGATCAAAAGGAGGGAGAGTGCTCACCAGGTAATTCAAGACGGAGGGATTTGCAGGCTGCTACCAGCTCTCACGGCACCAGCTCATACTGACTGGGCAGGAGGGCAGGCAGATCCCTCACAGCTGGGAGCAACCCAAACCCATGGATTGTCCATGGAGGAATCTCTGGTGTTTGGGACCACTTGTGTCCCCACTGAGATGCTGTTTTCTGATGGGGGGAGGCACCTTTGGGAAGGTGAGGAAGAGGAAAG
Organism: Oriolus oriolus; assembly: GCA_013400235.1. Lineage (NCBI taxonomy): Eukaryota > Metazoa > Chordata > Aves > Passeriformes > Corvidae > Oriolus > Oriolus oriolus. The sequence continues at coordinate 493,053 of VXBT01005528.1, forward strand.
GGTCTGAAGGCTTGGGCAGTCCAGGAATAGTGCATCTGGTCTGACTCTCAGTAGCAATGTTTTTCCAACCAGATGTATTTTTAGAAATGTGTTGAATCAATCTGTTGAATCAACACCGCTTGGGGGCCATCCCTTGGCTGAGAAAAGGAGAGCATCTCCCCCCTCATCCGACTCATCTCCCATGAATGCAAGAGGTATGAACACAAGCCAGGGCTGAGTGATTAGGGTTTCGATTTTGAAAGACTCAGTGGGGATGAAATCGTGTTTATCACATGCTCCAGTGCCACTCAACTCCACTTCTCCTTGCCACTCCAGCCCCATCCCATCTCTTTTGTGAGGCTCAAGAGCTGGAAATGGGATATTCCCCAGCCTGGGCCTTTGCCTGAGCCACACGACCAACCTCCCGCCTTTAGGTCCAACTTTCTCTAGAAACCAGGCCCACGTCCAAATTAATTTTCTGTATATGTTGTTGGAGCGATTAGATCTGCAAATCAACATAGCCACAAACTGAATAATGCACCAGCGCCGAGCGCTGTCGGGGCAAAGCCCCAAGTTCCTCATCAAGTTCAGTCCTGCAGAGCCTGTAACTAATGATTTTTCTCACTTGGCCCGGAGTCAGCGCTCTGTCTCTCACATGCACACACAAACATTGTACGTGTGCCTTGTTAGCATAGCACGATCTGCAGATAAAGGCAGGGAGGGAGAGCAGAGCACCGGCCCTGGGACACTCGTGTGACACCTCACCCTCAGCTGAGCTGCTGAAACCAGGAGAAATGGCAGGATGCTGGGACAAGCATCCCACCACCCATCTCCGGTCATGTTGTGCCCCTTGCCCTTCTCCCTTGCTGGCACAGTCTGTGGGTCTCTTTTTTGTCGTGTTATTGAGAGCTGGCCCAAAGCCCTCAGATATCAATGAAAGCCAAGGATGAGGTCAGTGGTCTGGCAGGTCCCACAGCTGGACACTGCATGCCTGGCCACATGGTCCTGGATACAGAAGGTGATGGTATCTCCCAGAAACTCCCCAAGTGTCACCTGCTTGGATCCAGGAAGGAGAAACTTGTGGGAGAACTGGCTACCAGATGTCTTCTACACACGTAGGCTGGTCCCCAGGGCTTCTTTGTTGGACCCTGATAGAGTCCCCTCCTGACAAATTAGGGTTTCCATCCACACTCACATCCTTCTCCAAGCCACAGGCTCCACCACTGCAGGTGGGCTCTCCCAGGGCCCACAGCCTTCAGTGCAGAGCTGTAGCCCCATTTGGGACCCACTGGGCGTGCTGGTGGGACTCAGGGCTGCCCTGCAGTGGGGGAGGCAGCACACAGCTCTGGGCTCTCTGCCCTGCAGTCACCCTCTTGCAGTGATGGGTCTGCACCCACGAGCTCTCCAGCAGCCTGGTGGGAGGCAGAGAGCTTAGACTAAAGGTAGGGAGGATGCTCATCTCCTAAGTTACCTTCTAGAAGCTACCTCTAACACCTTTTGGCCACCTAAAACATCTACTGTCCACAGCAAGAGACAGGATGCCCCAGAGGCCCATCCTGCTCCATCTTTGGAGACGTGTCTAGGGCAGGCAGGCTGAGTTGCCCCATGGGTGTTTTTCTCCGCTCTCTGCTGAGGGAGCCCAGAGCCAAGTGCGACCAGGGTGACATTTGCATCCCTTGACAGTCAGTCTCTGCAGAGCTGACTTGGAGCAGAGCAGGTACCTCAGCTCCCTTTGTAGTCACCAAAGGCCCTCTGGAGGTAAAATTCACCCAGCCTGCTTGCAACTGCTTCAAGACAAGACGAACTGCACCCTCAGTTCCCCTGGCTGTGCAGATTAGATCTCCATCAACTATGAAAAGAACAGAGCAAGACCTCTGGGCCTTTTACCTGTCTGCATTTAGTGATGCAGTTCCCACCCTTGGTGACTGAAGCTGGGTAAGACAAGGATTTGCATCAATGGAGGTTAAGCCAGTGTAGGAGAGGCTCCCATGGCTGGAGCAAGGAGAAAGGCCAGCAAAATGGGCTTCTGGGTGAAGAAATTGATCTGCTCCACAGAGATGTCCCTGCTTGGATGGGATCTGTGCTGGTGACAGCCCAGGGCAGAGAGGATCCCAGTGGCAGATGCCAGCTCCCAGGACAGAGTGGGTGTTTAGTTGAACCTAAAGCCAGTCTGCAGGGTGAGTGGCACCCCCTGGGCTCTCAGCACTGCCATGCAGTGACACAGTGAGACAGAGAGACAGCCATCTCTGGCTTTAGCTTGACCCAAGTGACGTACCATTGCACCAACCCAACCCACCTGGCTGGTGCCAGCCCAAGGGAGATGTTGTTTTTTGTGACTAGATGTTGTTTTTCGTGGCTATCGTGACAATTGATGGAGAAGCACCTTTGTGAGCGGCCTGGTGTTGCAGCCTGACATCCCTGTGTTTCAGACACCTGACATTTAATGTAAAGCAGAGCAGAAAACCTTCCCTTACAGTGCTGAACAGGATGATTTTGTGCTCAGCTACGGCTTTAGCTGTGATGTTCAGCTGTATTACCCTCTCCATTACCCCATTCATTCCATTTCCCTAGGATGGGGAAATTATGATAAAATGATCATTTTTCTATGTTATTTATTCGTGCTTGTCAGTCAGGTGTGATAACTGTAGAGGAGGTTATTCTTTATATAACACATCCTAAACAGACTGGGACATCCTAATCTGACAGCAGCAGGAGCAGCTTTATCTCCACCTATCTTCTTTCCCCATCCCATGGCAGAAAAGGACATCTTCAGTGCTGCTGTTTCTACTGTAGCACTTCTAAACACACTCCTGCTGATACCTTAGGTTTTAGCTTTCACATTTTTCGAATTCTGTATTCCTAGGGTGCAACTCTTAACTGTCTCGCAGCCTGTCAGCTGCTGCTCTCTCATGCTCACACAGACATAACAAAGCCTCTCCAGGCCTGCTCTCCAAGGACACCCAGCCCGTCCTAGGGCCGAAATGTGTAACCCAGCACCTTGAGAAGGGGGGGCAAGCTGAGGGGCGGTTACATCATTAGCTAAAGTTTAATTGGTGAATTTATGCTGATATGCAAATGGACCAAGCCTCTAAGAGTGTGAACAACTTGTGACTTGGGGTCCATCTTGGGTGTAGCCTTTGGCCTGCCCAGGGTGTACCTTTGAAGGCCTTTCCAATAAATATCACCTTTATTCCCTTACCCCTGTCTAGTCTCTGTTTCCAGGTTGGCCTTTTTAGGCATCAGTGCAAGGTTCTTTCAAAGGATATTGCCTTAGCATTAGCCCTGAGAAGGAAGTTGCATGCTTAACCCAAAGCCATCCGTCCCCTGCTCTATCCATATCTCCGTCTCCCCCTTCCCTGTGACCATGCAGTGGCTCATCTAGCTGAACACTACCCTGGCAAAGCTTGGTCCTACCTGGATCGAAAAGGGTTGTTTCTACAAGGCTGGGATCTTGGGGGGCTACAAACAGACCCCTGCACCCACACAGTGTGCCAATGTGCCAGGTGATGGGAGAGGAGCAGCACCACCCCGAGGTGGATCTCCTGAGTTAGACCTCGCTCACACCAGCAGAAAGGGAAAGGAGTCCTGCAGGTGTAGCTTGTACCAGCTTGCCAGGCAGAGATCAGTGCGAAGGAATGTACCCACGGGTACAGCTCCACGGGTTTACCTCGGGGCCTCTGCCATTCAGATGATCACCCCGGCTCACGCCCCAGCCAGAGGTTGCCACACAGAAAAGGTTTTGGGTGAAGTCACCTCAGGAAATGAGCAGCCTGGGGGGCTTTTGCTCCAGCCTGGCTGTGCACTGTACACACGGCCACAGGAGGGACACCCTGGGCTCCCCAGGTAACCACCCAGCAGAGACCATCTGCCCCTTCCATCAGCATCCATCAGCCACCATTCTACTGCAGGAACTTTCTGGGGACCTTTTCCTCTTCCAGTGGTTTCCTCTGGGAAGCAAAGCTGTAGAGATGGCCAGAAGCAGGACATCCAGGAGCCTGGGAAGGGTATGGCTTGCACCCACTGCTCAGTTTGGGTTCCTTCAGAGACAATAGGTCAAAATCCACGTCCTGCAAGCAGAAGCCTTGTACAGACATCTCCTTTCTGCAGGAGGCAGGGAGGGACAGTCACCCCTGGTGGTCCCCATCTCCTCTTGGCTGACATCTAAGCAGTGTCGGGGACGTGCCCACAAGGTGCCTGTGTGCACCAGGACATGGCATGAGGGTGATGGTCCCCAGCTGGATCCTCACACAAGGGGCTTGGTGTGGGAGCTCCTGCCCCGGGCCGGTCTCTGCCGCCCACTCGCAGAGCATCTCCCGGTACCCCACCGCGCAGCTTCTCCTCTCAATGCCTTTGCTCTGCAGCGAGATCAAAAGGCATCCAACCCACTGATCGCTGGGTTTTGTGTCGAAAGGCTCCCTGATTACCTCACCATTAGCTGCGCCCATTAAACAAAATCCTAAAGGTTTTACACAAAGCTGAGGTTTCAGATGAGAGGGCGAAGGAATGACTCAGTGCCTTTAAACGCCAAAGTCTTCTCCTCCGTCCTGTTTGTACAGCACCTAGCACGAGGGGTCCAGGTGCATGCCTAGGGCTCTGAAACACCGCCACAATTAACTAATAAGTGTAATAGCAGCTGTACTCCCACCAGCACGGTTTCGTTTCATTATTTAAATATTCAGTTGTGCTGGGTAGCACCTCTCGGAGATGGAGTTTAATTCAGTGAGGTGGAAAATGACCCCCCGGCTGGCCACTGCTGCAGCACAGGTACAGCTGGGAGCACAGGAGCAGCCCTGGTGCGTGTGAAATCAAGGATGGGGCTGAGGGCAGCAATCCCAGGGTCCTGCGGCTCCCAGAGTGCCGGGGGAGAGCTGGGTGAGGGGGTTTTCAGCTGATATAAGAAGCTTATAGGGCCAATACAGGTGGTGAGATCCCCCTCGGGACTCATCCGACCGAGACCCCCACCTGTAGGCATCTCTCCAGCTGGCAGCATCTGGGGACACTGGTCACAGCGCTATCACCTCGAGTGGGCTGCAGGTGAAGGGGAGCAGGGAGGGGCACAAAAACTCTCTTCTCCTCCCTTTCCACCTAGAGAGTCAGCAACCAACACCGATTTTCAACCCTAAAAAAGGGCCGATACAAAACAAGCAGCACGGTGGTTTGGCAGGGTGGCCTGGGGTTTATGCTGATGATCACTGAGTCACTGCCGGGCACCGAACCCGATGGGAAGGCGACCTCCAGGAGGACAGGTCTCCAGGGGACCCTGTGCACTCCCTGCCCGGCTCCCGGCACCGGCGGTCGCATCCCCCCGGAGCGCACGGCTGGCTCCCGGCGCTGGTGGGGCTCCTGGAAAGCACTTTGCCCTGAGCCTGGTGCTTGCCCTGGTCCAGCGCACGGCTCAGAGCCGTGGTGGGAACCACCTGCTCCAATCGCAGAAGAAATAGTGCCATCTGCTGACATTCCCAGCTCCGTTCCTCGAAAGCCAGGGCGGGTGCTTATCTCCCCGCTGTGATCAGTGTTTGGGGTCGTGCCAGCCTGAGAAACACCCGCACAGGGCCATGCTGGTGGGACACCCCCGCATGGGGCTGGGGCGTGCAGGCAGCCTGAGACCTCCACAGACATCCAGGGTGGCCCTGTGGTTACTGGGAATGCAGACCCTGAGCACCCCTGGGAGAAGAGCTGGAGGGGAAGGTGCTGGTCACTGCCACCCAGCAGGGTTTAATTAACCTCTTATCCCCTTCACTGTAATTAATGAACACAGAGAAACCCCTCCAACAGGCTGCTCTTCAAGGGACATCCCCCATTCCATGCAATTCCTTAGTACAGCTTTCTCCTCCTTACCCTGTGGTCCTACCACCTCTGATCCTGTGGGGTGCTGGAGTTACTGTGACTCCCAAAGGAATTACTGGAAAATAGCCCTTGGCTGGTATGGTGAGGGCTTGGATTTTTATTATTTTTTTAATGAACTCTCTTAGAATCACAAAAGCCTCAGCTCCCATGCAAAGTCCTGGGAGGTGACTGCATTTAACATGGTGACCTCTGCTTGACTTCCAGACCAGATATAAGGAAGAGATTTCTTTACAAGGAGAGTGGTGAGGTGCTGGCACAGGTTGCCCAGAGAGGTGATGGATGTCCCATCCCTGGAAACATTCAGGTCAGGGTGGGCAGAGTTCTGAGCACCCTGGTCTAGCTGAAGATGCAGGAGGGGTTGGGCCAGATGACCTTGGAAGGTCCTTTCCAACCCGGACTATTCTATGGCTCTCTAATACTTTTCTATACATTCTATGGGTTGGATCTATGTTACACAGGAACCATGGCAGGAGATGCCACCGGTCTCAGGCGCTGGCAAGGCAAAAGTCACTGCTCATGTCCAAAACTGCTGGGGGAAACTCTTCCCTGGGAGCACCTTTTCCCACACAGGGAGGCAGGTGGGAAGAACGCTGGGACAGGGAGTTGATCCCACTCTGCCACCTCCCCAGGAACACATGAGCTGCATGGTGGAAATGGGGAGGCATCAGGTGGAGCTCAGCCTGGGAATGGCCCATGGAAAGCAAAGCTGCTGATTGTCTGATTTTCCAAGCTGACCTACCAATAGTAAAACCATCAAAGCAAGAGACACATTCCTGAGGTCTGACCCAGCGTGGCAAAGTCAAGGAAAGATTCCCACTGAACTCCACAGCCACTGGACTGCGGCCACAGCACTTACATATAGCCAAGACTTATTTATTATTTTTCCCCTATGGCTTTAATCAAGACTTCATCCCACTGGGGCTCTGTCTCATCCTGCAGCAAGGAAGTCAAATTTATCCTACGGAGTCATTTTAAGACAATAGATAACCAAATATATATAGTTAGACATATTACAGTGTATGTATAAATATAAGAAACATGTATATATTTTTTATACATACAAATAACCTCTTAAACTAGAGGCCAGCATAAAAAACAGTAAACATTGTAATAATTTTAATTATGCAGCATATTCTGCCTAACATATTTATTTTTAATGGCAGTCATTTTAATAGCTCTAAGGCCCTGAATTAGTCCAATATGTTCTTAACTACGTTCACTTTAAATACAAATGTTAATGACTTTTCCAGAGGGTCCAGTGCCCTGGATGAGCCTGCTGCTCAGCAGTATATTCTCTTTAACATGTTTACTTTTAATAACAGGTTTAATGATGCACTTGGGGCCTAATAACCACGTTTAGTCACAAAGAGAAAAACCAGCTACAAAGTACTTTCTCTAAAAACTAGGCTACAGGGGATTGCCGTGCTGTTTCAAAGCCACACCAGCCATTCTTTAATGTGCCTATATGTGTTTTGGCTCTGCCTGCATCCAGACTGCGCAGCCTGGCCACGGAGCAGCAGCCCAGACTGATTTTTGGAGCTGGTTTTGGGGTGACCTGGGGACCCTGCGCATCAGCTGAGCCGTTCAGGCTAAAGAGACACGGCCAAATGTGGCCTCACCTCCTCCCATCCCCAGTGCTCAGTGGTGGGTTTGGAGAGACATAGGGCAAGTTTCAAAGGAAGGTGCTCCTGGGCTCCAGCAGCGGCATCCCAGGGCTCTCACTGACGCTGCCGGCAGAGACGTGCCAAAGGGAACGCGTTTGAAAAATCACACCCACCATCCATTAAAAAAAAACACAACAAAACACCAAAAAGCACCACCAGCAACTACAAAACCCCACCTCTTACATTTAGCTTTATGAAAGCTAGAAATACAGCCGAATTAAGAGGCAGGCAGGCGACAGCTGCTCTCCTTTCATGCCCAGATCAAGCCATTGCTGTGGAGCCCCACTCGTGTCAGCCCTCCTGGCTGGGGCTGGGGGCACATCCAACCCAGCAGAGAGCTGCTTCGAGCTCCCCAAAAGAGAGATTCAGCCAGCGGGGTGCCTGGCAGGGCTTCTCTCCCTGCCTGTGTCCAGACATGTCCAAACCCGGAGCTGTGTCCGGACCTGTGAAATCTCACGTGCCCCGGGGATGCTCAGAGCTGCCTCCATGACCTGCGGGCATAGGACCCATCCTTTTCCATTCAGATTGAAGGGTCACATCCCATAGGGTGTCACAGATGTCCCCAGTGTGCAGCAGGTCCCCAACAGCGCGTGCTGGCAGGGCTGGAGATACCCCGGCAGCAACACACTTCTCCCTCCGTGCAGAAGCATTCTGGTGCGTGCATCTTGCACCAAAAAAACCCTCACGGTTTGGCCTAAATATAACCACAGCAGACTTTGCCAGGCTTCAGCTCCACTTGCATTAAAAACACTTGCAAGGCTTGAACCAGCTCTGGTTTGTCTACCTTCTGCCCCAGGGCCCGAGCGAAACGGGAGGGCGGAATCCAATAGCATGTTGCGCATAAAAAGATTATGCCAAAGATAACCTTATTGCTAATAATAACCCTGGAATCTATCCTGTGAATAGGCCCTATTGAATGCTTGAACACAGGCATTCCTCGGTTAGGTTTTTCTGCCTACAAATATTTCACTTGAGTCTTTAAATACTCATCACAGAATTCAGACGAAGGGGTTTTTATCTTCAAAGTGCTGCAGAAAAAAAACCCTTAAAATTAATTCATTAATCAAGTGTAATTAAAGGGTATAAAATATGCCTTTTTCCAGAGCGGGGAGCCAACCAACGCAGCGTGAAGCCATCGTGGGGACTCCAAGCATCTTTCCCACCGCGAACGTGATTTTCCCGGAGCGGCGCCCAGGCAGTAGCCGTGCTTGTTCCCAGCAGCTCTGCTCAAGCTGTCTTCCTGACATGTGTTAGGCTGTATGTCTGCCACGCAGGAAATAGGGTTTGAAGCTCACAGCCAGGAGCAAAAGCTGAGATTGAGGCTTTAATGAAGCTGGGATTGAGTGGCTAGGGTGGTTCAGTGAAGCAGTAAATGCAAACACATTATCACCTGAGAACTTGCTCCAATTTCACACCAATTAACTAGGAATGAGAGAGGAGGGCTGGGGCTGGCTGCAGAGATGGCTGATAATCCTGTGAATGGGCAGAAATGGCTCGAAAGCAGACGCGCTTGTGCCAAAACGAGTTTGTTAGATAACGCCAGTCCCGGCAATTTTGTCTTGGGGAGGGAGCATGTCATTACTGGAGCTGCTTTTATTAGCAAATATTAAAAACATTTGCCGAAATACAGTTGCCCGTGAGGGAAGCAGGGGTGGAAAAAGTAATAAAGCAATAGCTGATTATTTTATTTCTCTGCCAATGCATCATATCACAGGGGAAGGGAAGGGAAAAGGGGAGAGGGAGAAGAGGGATGGGATGTGGAGGACTGTTGGGGCGAAGTCGGCAGCTCATGGAGGGGAATATCTCATCCTCGAGGAGCCCCTCAGGATGCTTAGTTCTGGATTTCAGGTGGGTTTGACTTCTAATCCACTGCCAGCAGATGTAGGTCTGAACAGGTCCCCAAAACTCACCTTGGCAGCAGCGATGGGGCCCATCCCCGTCCCCTCCACCCAGGAGCCAGCTCACCTTCACTGCATTTTAATATTTGAGTGGTTCCAAATTTTTTCCCTGGTGTGATTATTTCCATTTTAGGAGTTAGGGTGGAAGCAAGGCAGCAGTTATGGGGAAGTGCTATTAAATGGATTTCTATGGATTGAATGCTAAAACAAGTCACACCCTCGGTGTGCCGGGCCCCACATCACCCCTCCAGTGACTGCGGGTTTCAATGTCTGCGGGCAACCAGCCGGATCCTCTGGATCCACACCAGCCAGGAGACATCCTGCAACCAGCAGGCTGGACTGGAGCAAACTCTTGGATGAAGATGAAATCCTGTTTTCATTTTTAAATGCATCAGTGATAAAAAGGTTACTGCAAATGCAAAGGCAAGAACCCCTTGGTTTCATGGTGACACAAGGGGCTGGAGAAGATCTCAGGAGAAATCCTGTGTTGTGTGGTGAACCCTGGGGAAGCTCTGTGGCCCAAGAGGGGTCCTCAGTGCTGCTCCAGCTCTTCCATGGCCCGGCAGCATCCAGGAAGCTGTGTTATTCCTGGGAGCTGCCTGCTCTGCTCTCCAGCAGGGAGCTCCAACAACATAATTGCAAGAAAGGTGCAAACAGAGGAAAAGTAGTGACTGCAATCCTCTCACTCAATATTGAATTACTCCAGGCTATGAGAGGGACAAAGATATCTCCCTTTAGAATCAGGAAAGTGTTTTCTCTGGTGATGGAGGCTGGATAGCCAGCAAGGGACCAGGACAAACCATAATATACTAAAAAACCCAGGTATGGTCCACCTCACTAAGAGCCAAGGAGAGTGCTGGGACTGGCTGCTGCTGCTAGTCTGTAAGCAAAGTGGGCCCTGGATGCTCCCTGCCCCACTGTGAGCCTGATTTTCAGCATCTTGCTCGCTTCAGGTCCTCCTTCCCTTCTGAACAGATGTGGGAAGGAGGAAAAAGCTGCAGCTTAAATGAGCAACAGTCAGTAACTGCTGAGCCAGGTGCTGGGGGATTCTTTCCCCAGGGCAGGTGGAGTGGGGGGCAGGGGGACACCTTGTTCCAGTTATTCCAGCCATGGGAAGTGTGGATCTGTGCTCCTTCCCAGCTTGTGGCATGCAAACCACTCTCCCAAGCAGGAAAAACACTTCCAAGTGGCAGATATCCCATTCCGTACACAACGGTGCTCCCGAGCCCCGGTGCAAATCCACAGGGCTCTTCCTGTCCACGCTCTCCAGCCTGTAATTATCTTAAAAGCAACAATTAAAACTATTGAAACACATGTGATGGGTTTAGGGAGCATAGCTTGGCTAATCCCCACAAGCATCCCGGAGGAGCGGAAGCGAGGAGTTCCCAGGGTGCTGGTGCTTTGCCGGGCAGGTAGGGACCAAGTGGAGCTGCAGGGCATCAAAGCTCGGGGTGAGGAGGTGGCAGCAGCCTGGTCCCCAGGCAGTGCAGGACCCTGGGAGTCACCCAGGCGGCAGTGACTGGGCTGGGGGAGCTGCAGGAGGGTCCCCCCCGCTCCTCACCCCACCTCAACCCTCCCCAGGGTCACACAGAAAGTCAGCAGCAGAAAAGACCCCATCCTCAACACCTTTTGTTTTAAGCTCTGATTGCAAACTTCAGTACCAAAATATTTCATCTTCCTTTTCCCATGTCAGTCCAGGACTTGGCACAGTGAGTCCTGCTCCATTCCTTGTGTCAGATACCAAAATAAAGCCATGTTTGGACACAGCCCCTTCTCCCTTCCCCATCCTTTCCTGCAGCATCACGCCGTTGTTTCATTTCATGAGCAAAAAGTTCTGCAAACATCTGTGATGCTCTGCTTGACAAGTCCCAAGGCAAGAGCAGTGGGATGAATAGTGTGGAACTGCATGAAATATCACTGACCTCCTGTGCTCATCACTTTTTAATTTATTTGTTTTTCAGGAATCATTATTTTTGCTGTTTTTCTGAAAGCCTCACCCTCCTGGAACCATATTATATGCGATTTTCTACTCTGCTTTCCTTAAGAATTGGTTTCTAACCTGCCCTAAAAGTGCTGAACCAGCTTTGGGAGCCTGAAAATGCAGGGAACTACAGAGCAAAAAAGAGAACACAAACTCTTTGTTCTCAGTATCTCGTGATCTTAAAGTGCTCGGGGTGATCTCAAGGGTGTCAGGGCAAGGACAGAGCCACACAGGGCAGCTGCTGGCTGCTCTCTTTTCCAGCCCTCTTGCTCCACTTTTCATCTCTCCCATAGCACCTTCTTTTTTTGTGATATGGTGCTTTAAATATTCCTAGAATTTGCAAAATTTCTACATTTTCTTCTTCTCCCAAAACTGAAACACAATTTTAACCATTTGGAATAAAAGTGAGTAATTTTGCCTTTAAAATAACTTTTTTAAGGCTCCTTTTTTTTCAGTTTCTGCTCAAAAGCTCGTGTTTGCTGAAAAGAAAAAATCTTTTGATACAATTCAAACAAATTCAAACTCCTTTTTAATTAAGTGTTTAACTTCTGAATGCTCAAGTTCTATTTTTTTCCCCTGCTTTTTCCCATCTCATTTCTCATTTCTAAAATGCAAATAATTGGGAAAAATTCTCTTCTGAGCCACTTCTGTTGCTGCTGCCACCAACATCCCCAAAGATGCTCCCAGCCCTGTGCTCCCCTCACCAGGGAAGGAGCCTGCAGAGTGCCCCAGACCCCTTCCTGTGCTCCCTGTGGGTACCCGTCCAGCTGCGTCGAAATCACAGGACAGACACAGCCATGAGGCTGGGGGGGACAGGAGGACCCACAGCAAATCCAGCCTTGGGTTGCTAGGACCCCAAAAGGGCTGTGGCTGTTTTATGAACTGTGTGAGGAGTTATCAAGGCAGAGGAACAACACCTGGGGTGAGCAAAGTGCTGCGCTGCCCCAGATCAAGGACCCCTCACAGGCAATGTGTCTCTCTTGCTTTCTCTGTGTATTTATTACACAAGTTCTACACATCTCAGGTTGTAAATTACACAAATGCATAGTTAAATGTTTCCATTCACCAAAAAAAATATCTATATGCAGCTGTTGAGCACAGAAACTTTTCTCTCATGGCCCATCTCTGACTAAGGCATCCTCTGAGCAATCTGCATCCTTCCCCATCACTCTCATAAGCTGCACAGCAGACAGCCAGTGTCTTTCCACATATTTATTGAATAACAGCAGCATTTTACATAAGTGAAGCCCAGTTGCCTTTAAGGGCAGAAATAATTTGGGCTTAAGTGTCATTCAGTGTTGTAGGCATATGGCAAATTTTATTTGGGGGTTGCTTTCCATCATGTGAGCATTTGACATTTTATTTGCATTTCTAGAGGGCTTTAGTGTATTTTAAGCTGGGAAAGGGAGAAAGCAGCAGGGTTGGTGGGAGCTCCAGTTTCCCTGAGCAGCAGACCCTCAGCTGGGAGATCAATACTGACCAGAGGAGCAGCACAGGGATGGAGATTTACAGCAGTGCCTGGTTTTTCATCGCAAGAGAGAAAAAAACTGGGGAAACCAAGAAGCAAGTGAGTGGGATGGAATCCTGTCTCCAGATCCTCAGATCAAAATGTTCATGAGGCAACAACGATGAATGCAGCAGAGTGATGTTCAGCAGACTGCGTAGCCCAGAGATCAAACGTAGTGATCTCCTCTGCCTTTAAAGTGTATGAAGCTGCAAGATCTTAAGGGCAAATAAACTTACTTTGATTGCAGGGCTGGGATTTTGAAGTCACATTCCTTTAATTTCCTTGAGCTGGTTGCCTTCCCTATGAAGGACATGCACAAGGTGGTGAGTTTTCACTGGAAACTGGTTTTGCCTCATTTTCCACTTCTCTCCTGTTACAAGGAAAGAAGTGCCGAGCTCCAGAGGCCTACCTGCCTCTTCCTATGCAGACAGAAAGGGCTGGGTGTCTGTGTTTAATTACAGCCTGAAAGAACTGCATTTAAAAGACAACAGAAAGCTATTTAATTAATACTTATCATTAGCACACATAGGAATGCCTAGCAGCAAATTGCAACAACAAAGCAATTCCTTCTTACTTTTTTTCCTTATACTTTGGATAAATTCAAAAAAATAGGAGTGAAGAAATGATTTGCACTACATTTGAGATGACTTTTTACAGAGTGAGAGCAGTGGGATGGTAGGTATCACCTTAGGAGAGCAGAGATGTCTAAGAGCAGGCTTCTCCATCTCCAGTTTTTCAGTCTCCAGCTCTCTTGGCCAAGAAGCTTATCTTCATCCATCCATCTATCTATCTTTCTATCTCAGCATTTACACTGGGCTCGTCCCCATGTCTGAGCGCCTACTTGTCTTCATACCTGTCCATGAATTACATGGGGCCCCGAGGGCATTATAAATAATAATTCAACTCCCAAACTTTCCGAACTGTTTTAAAGCACTGGCTTCTAATTCACCACGTTGTGGGCTCCTCCCAGCTCATAAATGGAGTAGAAGGACGTGACAGCCTGGTCAGTGGAGTAATTGCCTAAAGACCAATTCCTTGGGTGGCCATGAGCCGGAAGATGGGGATGGACATTGTGACAAAGCACAGGGGAAGGCTGGACTGCTCTGCTCAAGGGAAATAACATCCTCACCCACAGCTCATTTGGGATTTTATACTCCTCTCAGTTTTATCTCAGCCAGAGCAGCAGTCAGCCAGCCATCCCATGTCCCCCCTTAATGAATAGATCTCTTAATGACACTATTAATGGTTGGAGTGTTGAACCACAGCATGGCTCTGCTGATGGATGAAGTCTCCATGGGGCACAGAGGCAGATGGCTTAGAGGGTAGACCCCAAATGTAGCCCAACAGACCGCAAACCACACTGGGACAGGCACCCCAATGCCTTGCTGGACATGCCAGCTACAAGTGAGTTTGGCTCAGGGACAGCAAGTTGCTTTGGTACATGTGAGTTATTGAGTAGAAACTCCAGTTGAGCCACGACCATATTCCTCTGTCCTAACACATTGCATCTCCATCCCAAGACATTACTTTCTCCTTGAGGTAAGAGTTAGAAACATGTTCCAGCCATGGCCCTCAGTGGGGGAACATGGGGTCCCCCATGGAGTATGGTCACTGCTTTGTGGGCATCACTGTCTCCTGGATCACATGGGTCGGATATGCTTGGGGTCAGGAAGCTGAAATTGGAATTTTTTCCTGGACAAAAGCAAGAGCAGTTGATGTATGAGATGAATTATTCAACAAGCTGTCCTGGGTTTGTGAGCAGCTCTGGAAGGTGTAGGACTAAAATATCATGTGAAGGTGCATGAGCATATGAATCTGCCAGAGCCTGCAGCCGCCCATCAGTGTTGGGTGAGGAGGCACCACTTTTTGTGTGACCTTCCTCCCTCCATTTTCCATCTTTCCATCCAACCAGGCTGACCTTCCCTCTGAGCCAGAGACCCAAGGATGAGCGAGCAGAGCCCTGAGCACCAGTTCTGGGGACAGAGTGGAGCTTCCAGTGTGAGAGTGGCCACGGATTCCATGGTCCCCGAGCAGGTGGTGGGATGCAGCATGCCCACAGGGCCAGGTTCATGCCCACATCCCAGGCACCGCACTGGCACGCATGGCTGTGCATCACCCTCTGTGGGAGCACAGCCCCCCTGCAAGCCAAGCCTGTCTGTGCTCCCTCTGCCTTGGCTCCAGGCATGGAACAGGCTTTTCCTGCTGTTCTGCTCCAGAGATCGCAGAGAACGTTTTCATAGTGTCCTGCCCAAAAAAAATCTGGTTTGGGCTGGGGAAGACATAGCATCCTCACCCCATAAGGGTATCCTCAGGGATGGTTGAGAATTAAACTCCTTTTCACCCTGCAATGAGGCTGGACCCTTTACTCATCCTACTGCTCCAGGGCACTGGGATGGGAGCATGGAATGTATTCGTCACGCTTTCTGCTTGCAAAACACAACGGGATTTTGGCGGGCTGCAAGTCCAGCCCCACTCACCTCATCCTTCACAGGGTTCCTCAATGAGGGGTTCAGGTCTTGCCCCATGCCCTCCTGCCCCCTCCTCCCATGCTGGTCCTGACCAGCCAGCCAGGTTCGCAAGCTCCCACTTGGATGCAGAACTGGGTGCAATTTCGGGCCTCTCCCCTCTCACAGGCTGTCTTAAGCTATGATTAAGGGCTAAATTACAACTGGGCAGCCATCCCCGGCTGCAAACTGCCAGAATTGAGGAGGCAGCTGTTAAAGGCAGTGGGGTCCAATGAGTGAGCATAATATCTGCATCAATGAAATAGGAAGTTGATTGCGGGGGCCAAATGGGATTGGGAAGTCTCTTATTGCCACCCCCAGTGATGTCCTGCACCACCCCCAGTGCAAAGCCATCCTTTGGGGCAGGGTTATTTGTGAGGATGAAGCTGTCGCTTAAATAAGAGGTATTTTGCTGGTTTGGCTCTTCAAGAAGGGTGAATGGTGTCCTCATGAAACATCATTGCTGCACCCCACCACCATTTTCCTCCCAGCTGCTCGATCCATGCAAGTAGAGCTGTTAGCATCAAAAACATCCAAGTGCTGTGGTTTTAACATCATTCTCAGCTAAGCTGTTCCCCTCATCCCTGTTAACTGGGATGGGGCAGCATCAGCCCCCACCCTGGAGGAGGCATAGGTCCCTCCTCTCCTGCAGGGTTTTGGTGGGATGGAAGGAGGTGGCGCTGGGCCGGCTGTGCTGGAGGGAGCCGAGGAAAAGGCTGCCTGGGTGTGCAGCCCATGCCAAGCTCCCCACTCTTCCCACACATTCTGCAACATCCCAAGCTGAATCATTTCACAGAATTTACTTTTACCCTGTTAAATGCCACTAAACCTTCAAATTAATCCTCCCATTACAGGACTTCCTTTGATGTCAAAGGGGGAATTTTTTTTTTGATGGCAAAGGGGGATTTTTCCCCCACAGTATAATTATTCCTATTTTTCTTCCCCCTTTTTTAGGCACGAGAGATTCCTGCCAGATGCATGGCTTGTGGAGGCAGCTCCCACACAAGGTATTTATATATTTATACGTATATGATGAGAACATGGTATTGAAAGACCAGAAGTTTCAGGCAGAAGATAAGGGGAATTTCCCATTTCCTACTTGTTACAGTGGAAGTTGCCTGGGAAGAGTCTGCAGCAGGACTAGGACCAAAAGCCGTGAGATACAGCACTGGAAAGTAGCTCTTTAAGATAAGCATGTCCAGGGAAAACATCTGCTGTTTAACACTACTGCAGAGCAAGTTTCAATGCCTGGGAATGATCCCTGGAACTGCTTAAATTACAGGGATGGGTAAAGCGGATCCACTCTTGCATGCATTTCCTGCTGAGCATCTTGGGTGCTATTGGGATTTGCTGGGCTGAACATCCCAGCACAGAGCCAGAATCACTGGATAATGCTCAAGAAGCAGGCAGCTGTGGGTAGTGCTAAGGAAGCTTTCTGTAACAGCCAATAATGGTGGAACAGGCAGGTTTACTCAGAGTTTCAATCAGTTTTTGTGATTTATTAGGAAAATGGGGATACAACTGCAGTGCTCTTTATTGAAAATTTATTAAATTGTCCATATAATTCAACTCTTCATTGAAAATGTTATGAGATAGTCCATGTAGTTCAACAGGGAAGTGCATTCTTGCTAATAAATCATTGCGTGGAGACTCCTAGCACAACACAGGGCTTTTCTGGGAGTGGAGAATGAGCCCTGGGAGGCATTGTCCAGCTGTGGCCAGTAGCTCAGGTCTGTGTGACTACCAGCCCAGTGATTCCCCCCTGCCCTGGGGTGCAAGCTGACCCGCCTGTGCCTCCCACTGCTGTGCCACAGCTTCAATCTGGCCCCGGAGCACCTGTGCCCAGTCCTGTCCCCGCTCCAGCGGGGTGGATCTGGTCTCCATCGCTATCAGGGCAGTGATTTCAGCGGGGATCTGGGGAACCAGGTTGGCTCGGAGCACGGCATCCTGAAATTTGGCTGCAGAGGCTGGAGCCAAGCAACACCGGGGGATGCTGGAAAGGAAAGAAAAGCAAGAAAACTTAGGGTGTAAGCAAGCCCTGAGCTGGAGAGGCTGCAGGAACAAGGGTTCTCCCTACCTGTGTGGCTGTGAGTAGTGGTAGTGAGCAGCCACAGCAGAGTGGGGACACAGCAGGTACTGGTTCTCCTCCCAGCAGCGTCGCATGGCTCCCACAATGTCCTGGTCAGAGGCCGAGCACGATCCCAGGGTCTCGGAGAGCTGTGGGGAACAGAGAGGTTTGCACAGGACATCACCACAAAACACATTCCCAGAGGGGTTTGTGCCACAGGCACACAGCAAAGCAGTAGGGAGGCTGGAGGGATGGGTTTCCCCAGAGACTGAAGGGAAATGGGCTGCTGCTGCAGCTAGGGGATGAGGCACTGCTGGAAAAAACCACAGGGGTGGAGTGTGGGCCGAGGGGTTTCCACACTCCTGCGAGTGTGGGTGGACAGGAGCCAGGACTCAGCTCCTCAGGTTTGTGCTGCTATTTCCATGCTCTGAGGGAGTTTCTGAGGACTTGTAAAATCCACCTCACTGTAATAGCTCTTCTGGCTTTTAGTAATACCATTTTTTAGTATTTATCTTTCTGCAGCACAAGCAGGAGCGGGCACTGGGCAAAGGCTGCTCTGTGAGGGACAGCACATGGGAAATTGGCTAGGAAAAGCCAGGACTTTGCATCTGGCCCTCTCACAATTCAAATATTTGGTTTTCTTTTGTATCTCTCTCTCTGCTTTGTGTTTGTGCTCCCCTTTGCTGTAACAGCGAGGCTGAATTGCACCAAACTCAGCAGACCCACTCCCAAACACCCAGTTTGTGCCAGCATCCACTGTGTGATGCTTCGGTGCATGGCCAAGGATGGGGTAATTTTGTATGCTACCTAAATAACTGCAGGCAATTTTAAAGTTAATATTGTGAAAAAAAAGGAGCCTGCTTTAAAAAAAATTTATAAAGGGGTTTTTAACATGTCCATGTACACACATCGATATAAAACTTCTGTTCTGGTCTCACACTTAAATTTTGGTTGGATACTCTTTACTATGATATTTTATTCTGAAAAGGAGTTGAAAACACCTGGTAACAGTAATTCTCCTTACACAGATACATGTACAGTGCTGTGTGTGTGAGGAACTGACC
Source organism: Oriolus oriolus (assembly GCA_013400235.1). Classification (NCBI taxonomy): domain Eukaryota; kingdom Metazoa; phylum Chordata; class Aves; order Passeriformes; family Corvidae; genus Oriolus; species Oriolus oriolus. The sequence goes on from VXBT01005528.1 coordinate 511,565, forward strand.
TTTCTGTGCAAATCCTCTGGCAGCTTCAGCCTTTTTGAGACGTTGAATTGCTCCATCAGCGTTTTTATCAGGTGGCTGTCAGAGCCCGAGAGCAGCCAGAGGATCCTCTCCACATTGTAAGGCTCCTGGGATAACAAGGCAATAGGTGAGGAAATTCAAGCGCCTGTCCCAGGGGGAGAGCATCCCTGTGGGTTCTCTGATGTCTCATTAGGGCTGAGGTCCTACCGCTGTGTTTTTCTTGGTGGAAGCCGGGGTGGGCTTTTTGTCTTCCTATGCTCACCTACATCCCAAGAGAAGTCTTTGGGAACACAATGTCTTTTGAACCTCTGACCCGTCAGAGCAGTCCGACAGTGACCATCAGATTAGGACAGAAAATGAAGGGATGACTGATGAATCAACAGCGCGACCACATCTGTACCATCGCCGTGAGGAGCCCAGGCTAATAACACACCGTGTATTGGAGAACCAGAAATATCCAGCTGTTTACTCAGTGTTGCAGATGCTGCTGTGAGTCACCCAGCTCCTGCGTGACTTAATGAGACACCCAGCTCGCTGCAGGGCTGGCTGATAATCTTCATGAACTCATAGGGCACATATAGGGCCCGACTGGCCTGTGTGGCTGTGTAGCAATCAGCATTGCAACACTGCAGCAGAACTCTGTGCAAGACCGTGCAGGAGGGTCCCAAACCAATTTCTCTTTGCCCTGTCTCATTCCTGCATGTTTACAAGCACCAAGAAATATTCATCCAGGTGGTTTGGCCAAGATACCTTGTAGGGACAAACAGGACAAAGGGAACCAATTTAGAGAGTCCTCATCTCACCTCCTAGGTTCAGATACTGGGTTTGGATGAACTCTTCATAACTTTTAGCAGCTGACAGCACCTGTGACCTTTTGTCACTGCATCCTGTCCTACCTTGTCGAGTCATCAGGACTTACTCATCCTTTTGTGTCCTTATCTGAGTGTCTTATGGCCCCAGTTCTGTTCTCCATCTTCCCACCATCATCTCCCAGAGCCTCCAGCCTCTAATCTTCAGTCTAGTCTGGGTGTAGCCTGCCCTTTGCTCTAGGCTGTCCCCTGGTTTAGGCTGTCCTGAGAAGACACAGGTCAGTGTGCCTGGACTTCCATGACCTGCTCCTGGAGGGGCCTCCAGCACTGTGCTCCTGACACCCCTTCTCCTGTCCTTCCTTCTGCTGCTCCCACATCCTTTCCACAATTCCCCTTCATCCTTCATTCCCACCAGCCTCATGGTTTCCATTACAGATCACTATGCTGACACCAGTAAGTCGAACTGGGCCAGGACACTGGTGCAAGTACTGGCCTTACCCTCTGAGTAAGGCTTTTGCTTCTGTCCCATGCCACCAGAGCTCTCCCAGAGAATGCTGGGGCCCAGTTTGGAGGATGGGCCATGGTGGGGACAAATTTTGGGAATGTGGGCATGAGTTGTGTGGTGCTTCCCGAACTTAGGGACAGAGAAGAGCCCTGCTTTGCTTTAGGTGCTGCAAAGACACAGCATCAGCTGTGATTGTCCTGGGATTGCCCCTTGCAAAGCTCATCCACACCAGACTTTCTGCTTCACCTTCAACTCTTCAGGCAGCATCTAAGAGGAAAGTTTTCTCTGCTTTACCTTAGTCTGCAGAAGCAGCAACCTAAAGAAGCTGTGCACTCTCCATCCTTGAAGGTTTCCAGCACCCAAACAGACAAAGCCCTGAGCAATCCTGTCTGACCTCAAGGCTTACCCAGCTTTAAACAGGTCCCAACCAGAGACCTCCTGAATTCCCCTCCAGAACAAATGGTCTCTTTAGCTATGGAAATATTGGCATGGATGCTCCAGATGTGAGCTGTACAAAGATGTCCCATGCAGCCATGGAGAGGGATGTGAAGAGGGATGCACTCATCCTGCTCCACAGGAATCTCAGGGAATCTCTTCACCTGGCTACCTGCCCGCATGATCCCAAAGTCTGGCACTTGCTGACCAGTGTTGCTGAAGGGAGATGGGCTGAGAGAGGAGCCCAGTCATCCCTGGAGCTCTGAGAAACACCACAAGTTCCTGGCTTGGGAGGAAAGCCAAGCTGCAGAGCACAGCAGCTGTGGTGATAGGGGCACAGGGATTTAGTGACTGCAAAGCATGGCAGTCTCTCCAGGCTCCCAGATCCTCCCAGTATGTTTGAACAGCTTTTGGAAAATCCAGGTAGCTTAAGGCCACAGAGATACAACACCAAGGGCTTCCCACTTTGATCACTTTTTTGGAAGCAGATCCAGTCCCTGGGGATCACAGGGTGGGAGTGAAACAGGAAGTATTTGCTTCCAGGTGTTTGGTTTCTATACCTCCATGACTTTTCTTTCTGAGGCCTTCCTCTGCCTGCTGAGACTTGTTTTGCTCTGAGCAAGCTGCAGACAGCCATGAACAAGGCATTTCTTCTGGACTTCCCTACCTCCTTCCTGATCTCTCCTCTCACTCTTGGTGGAGCCTTTGAGAAGCATCAACAAAACCCTTGAGACATGATGGCATTTTCAGTTCTCTAGTTGTCACATGTTGTGAAAGTGTCCCTCTCTCGCTAAGCTTGCACAGAATTAATTCCCAGAAACCCAGCACTCAACAATGAAGATCAGAAGATCAAGCCCTGAAAAGTGAGGGAGAAGGTGTTTGATCTGTCTCAGCTCAGCAGTCTGTAGCATAAGTGGTCAATATGAGTCACACCTCCTAAAGCATCAAGTGGCAGAATTTTACAGGTAGAACAGAGCACAAGACAAAAAAAATACAATATTTGCTATTTTTGCATTTTGGCCGGTTCCCTACATACCTGGATATCCATGGCTGATGCTAATGTAGCCTTCACACTCTCTGCCAGTGAGAAATCTCCATGTTGAACAGTCCTATGAATGATGTCATTGCTGTTCACCACAGTAACAAGTCGAATTGGGAGACCCATCTTCTGGGCAATACAGCCAGCTGGGGAAAAAGAGTGAAAAAATGCATGTGTGCTTGATGAAGAAACATTCAAATGAGATTTAGCGAAGAAGTCACTGTAGAAATTGATTGAGCATAGAGTTCGGAAGCAGACACAAATTATATTCCCTAGTGGACTCCGAGAAATCTGACTTCAGTGGTTTGGTAGAGCACAGGTTATAAAATCCAGGGATGGAATTCTCCACCTGCCATTGAACACAGACCCTTGCTCATCTCCACGGTTGTGGATGGATTGGCAGGGGACTGACAGCTCAGGCAGCTGCCAGGCAAGCAGGAGAGATGAAGATTTTGGGCTTTTGCCTCTGATGGGCAGCCTGGAAGAGCAGTGAATATATCAAATCCTTTATTGCTTTCATAAGACAGTTCTACACCTATTTTGGGACTGAGGCAATCAAGACTCTCATTTAGAAGGCCAGATTAGGCATTTAAGAGTGGTTCTCCTGGCCGTACGCTACCACGCAAACCAGAGTAGGACCAGGCAGGACTCCACACCTCTGTTAATGTCTTACTTAAGAAATCAGAGCCACAGTATTTTCTCTCTTTTCTGCATCAAACATGTTCTGTCCTCTCCTAATGTGCCCATCCTCAAGATAGTTACAGTCATCATCAAAGGGTGGTTTGGGTTTTTCTGCGCCTTGCAAATCATCAGTGACACCTAAATTGAGTAATAACCAGACATGAGTAATAAAATGTAAGTGGTTCTGAAGAAATCCTACCAGAGAGTGGGTGTTTTAATAAATAGCAATACCCAGTATCTGCAAAGTGCTTTTGGTCCACAGATCACAGCATTCTCTCTCTCTTATCTAACCCATCTTTTTTTCCCTTTACCCGTGATATTTCCTCCTCCTCCCGTTGGCACAACCATTTCCACCACTGGCAGGGGAGTGGTATCCAGGGATGGGGTGCACTGAAAGTAAGCATAGAAGTAGTGAGGAATCTGCACCATAATCCTGGACCAATTGATGGAATTCAAGCTCATCAGGTTGTATTTTCCAGCAAAATTGACATCAGCAAACAGTTCCTTGATCGGCTCATCGATTTCGTCGCTGTTCCCATGAGCTGTCAAAAGGAGAAAGGAAAGATTAGACCTGCCAGCAGCAGTGCATCAGGCACGAGGTATTTCTGCTCAGCTCTCAAGCCCTGGGGTTTGCTGTGGCCAGGAGTGTCCCGAGCTGCCCATCTGCCTTGGGGGCTGTACAAACCAAGGGCTGAGTGGCACCCTGTGGATGTCAGGTGGTTTCTGCAGACATGGCACTCTGGGCTCTTGCTGCCACCAAATATATACTTGCCAGGAAGACAAACACTGCATCCCCTTGTGAGATGCCAAGGTGAGACCTGGTTGAGCAGACAAGTCCACGGGAACTCAAGCAGCTCAACCACCCAGTGGTGATGCCAATCCATGGGGATGGCATGGTGGTAAGGGGTGGATCACCCACGAAGGTGAGAGGACAGAGGGAAGGGGTGACAAAACCCTTTTAGTGACAAAAAATGGTGCTGAATTTAGCGCAGCCAAACACCAACCACCTGCATGGAGGCGGCTCCAATCCATGGCCAGCAGAAAAGGAAGCCTTAAACTGCTTGGTTGCCAAACGGGGGATGTTGTCTCCTGTTAGCCAGATGTCTGGGCATGGTGATGCCAATGACTTGGCTGGCTGCAGCTGCTAAAGCTGCAAATCCCACTGAGCAGCCCCCTCAGACTTTTAGGGTCAAAGTTTTGACACAGCAAGGCCATAAAGTGGACAGTCCAAAGAGCAGTGCCAACCAGCAAAGACGTGGACGTTGTCTTCAATGACGGTGGTCATCTGAAGTTCCTGTATCTGGGTGCAGAGTCCCTTGGGCAGCAGAACAAAGATGTCCACATTCTTCTGCCCTCTCACACTCTCGATGGCCGAGCTCCCTGTGTCCCCTGAAGTTCCTGTTTCAAAGTGAGGAAGCACCAAGAAAAGCAAAAAATTGGTGTGTCACTCAAACCTGCGTCACTGCACTTTAAGAAAAAGATGCAGAGATGCTCCATGAGATGCTTTTGGCCAGAGCAGCCACCTTGGCATTGCCTGGAGATTACGAGGCAATACCACCCTGGGGTATCTTTGGGCAGGACTGTGGGATGATGGCTCTCAAGGTAAAGACCTGCCCAGAAGTCTTACCCCCAAGGAGTCATACTCACCCACCAGAACATTGACATGCTTCTGCTTTTTCTCCAAGAAGTACTGTAAAAACTGCCCTGTGCAGGACAAGGACAGGTCCTTAAATGCGTAAGTAACACCATGCCAGAGCTCCAAAACATTCAGCCCATCTTTCAGCCTGGACAGATGCACGACATCCTTGTGTCTGAATCTGCTGAAGGCCTTGTCGATCAGCTCTAAGGGGAAAATGGTTAAATGGCCTGTTAGATTGGGTAAAGGAGTGTTTTTCTCACCCATGGCTTCATGCATCTGTGCTCTTCGTGCTCCCGGGTACCTTTCTGCACAACCAAAAGCTCTCAGTTGCTGGTGCAGTGACAGATATCCAACAAGTTATTTGTTGTTGTTAGGAATGCACCAGCCCGGCTTCATGGTGTTTGATAACTCTGTGCTAAGTTATACCAGGCGACATGACAGACAATCAGAAAACTGCATTAAAACATAAACTACAGGAAGCCCGAGTTGTATCTCGATGTGCCGCTGAGACAGAGGTTGCAGCTGCCCTCTGGTGGAAGCGATAGCTCTTAACTGTTAAAAACATTAAAAAACGGACCTCAAGGCAAGCGTGAAACAGCAGAAAGCCCTGGAGGGAGCCCCCGCAGCAAGCAGGGCCACAACATCATCTTGTTGCAGTCACCAGAACCCCTATTTATACACAGGGGACACCTTTTCCATTAGTGCCAGCAAGGTGGCAGAGGAGAACAGGCTACAGGAAGGAGCAGGCAGTGGTGCAGCAGGCTCCATCCTCTGGGGGCTGCGAAGAAGATGGGGGGGAAGACAGGCAGATGCATCCAAACGCCCAAATCCTGGTGCGCATGGCTGCGAGCAGCTCCCCGCTCAGCTCACCGTTGAGTGCGTGCCGCGGAACCAGCTCGGCCGGGATGAAGAGGGAGCACAGTTCCTTGACCAGCCCAGGGTAGGAGAGGCCGCTCCACCTTCGCAGGGTGTCCCTGTCCAGCGAGGGGATGCGCTGGGGCATGAAGAGGCCCCCATCGGGCGCGTAGCCGGACAAAAGGGCTCCCTCGAAGTCCACGGCCCTCACGCCTCCCCGTGTGCTGACGTACTCCATGGCTGCTGGGGAGGCACCACAGTCACTGCCAGGAACCCAGAGCACCCCCACACCAGGAACAGGCTCTCATCTCCAAAACTTCCCCTGTGGACAGACAGAACTCCCCAGCGAACAAACCACCTCCTCCCACAGGAAGCTGGAGCAGCCGGGCTCAGTGGAGGGCACACAGCATTTTGCAGGAGGTGGAAAGGCTGCCTGGGATTTGTGCCAAGTTTCGAGCCTCCTTGTGCCGCTTTCCCTCCACCCAGCCCAGGGAGACATTTCCCCCCTGAGGAAAAGCCTGGCGGCACAGAAGTGGCTGCACAAGCACGTCATGTCCCTCTGGGGGCTGTTTGCAGAAGCTGGAGCTTTACATTTAAGAAAAGAAAAAAAAAAAGCAAATAAAAGGAAATCACTATGTTTTTAGAGGAAACAGATTTTGTTCAAAGGGGTTAAACTAAGGACAGGATTTGATGCGGTGTAGGAAGGGCTGAGCTAAATCCTTTGGATTCGCGCAAATCCCACCGAGCGGCCTCCGGCGCTGCTGGCAGAGGCCTTTTCTCCCCCTGACCCCGCGAACCCCCTCGGCTGTGCCCACCTCAAGCCCTTGGGCCAAGGCTGCAGCCCCTCAGCGCGGCTCAGCACGGCATGGACGTGGCCAAACCAGCCGCGGCCACTGCTTCCAGCCCGGCCGCCCTTTGCACTTGTGCTCACGGAAAACTTGTCCCCGCGGCCGCCTGCCGATGTTCCTGGTGCCACGGCGCAGCCGGCAGAGACAGCCCGCACCACGCCTGGGATTGGGAATACGTGGGAGAGACGGAGCCCAGCTGCTCCTGCTGGTGCCAGGCATCGGGACAAGGGGCAGCAGGTGCGAGCTGCAGCTAGGGGGAAATCTAGTTAAATATTAGGAGAGAGCTTTTAACCCGAGAGTGATCAAGCAGAGGGCATGGAGACCTTGTGATCGCTTGTATAACCCTGGAAATAGTCAAACTTCAGCTGGGAAAACACAGAGACACCTGATTAAATCGTCAGTTTGGATTTAAATTTGAGATTGAACCTGCTTAAAGGAGGGTTTCAGTCAGAAAACCCCATAAGTACCTTGCAAGCAAAATCTGTTTGGAACTCATCTCTGCAAAGCAAAGTGTTCAGCCTCCCAACAGCCCAGTCACACCAACGGGGAAAGTGAGGCACAGGAGAGAGAGAAGACATGGGAGGGGTTGTGCAAAAAAAATCCATTTCTTCACAGGGAAGGGCTGTGCATCCCTTTGCTGCTTTTTATTTTAATATAATCAGTGTTTTTTGAAGGGCAAGGTGAGCACAAAAGCGGTGGCTGCACAAACCCAGGACACAGCTCAGTGCTGGAGCACCCACAAGGACTTCGGCCCAGGCACGCAGGAGGAGAGATACAAAGGATGGCTGATAACAACCTGCTGTGAGCCACGGAGCCCACGTCTGCAGCAAGGGACATGTCACTGCCAAGGCACTGGAGTCTGACCCTAAATGCATTGCCTCTCTCTCTTTCATCTTACGGTTCTAACTGGAGCAATGACAAAAGCCTTTGGTAGAGTGGCCTCATCACTGCCCTGGGCAATGGTGTGGAAAACACCTTTTCTACACCCAGCATCCCAAAGGACTCTTTCTGCAGGCTCTTCAGGTAGAGGCAGTAGGTAAATTTCAGGCTCTGGACAGAGTTACCTGTGATGGTGTTGCTCAACGTTGAATAGGGCAGCTGTAGCAGAGCAAGAAGCAAACAGAAGCTTTTTTGTAATATATCTGAGCTCAAACAGTGGGCCAGAGCAGAGCACACCTCTAGGAAATCAGCTAGGAAGGGAGCTAGTTATCCATAATTATATAAGTTATATCACCAGCCAGCCTGCATCTCCCCGCCATCTCTGCTCAGTATTCCTCACGACACTGCAAAGATGAAGCCTGAGTCACCCAAACCTGCTGTGGCCCCACGGTCCTCCCTGCCCTTTCAGAAGGTGCTAGATAAAACAGAAAGGCTTGACCTTGTTCTTCAGGGATTGGTCAGGCTTAAATCGATGGTGAAACCTCCCCACAGCCATCCCTGGAGTCACTAAGCTCCCAGGTTTACTTGGACGCTGAGATGAGTGGCTGATGTCTGCAAAACAGACTCTAAGCTCCTCAACACGCTCCAGTGGTAGCTGACAAAAAACTGCAAGTAGTATCTCTGGACAAAAGAGTGAAATATTAGAAATAAAGCAAATAGTAGAAGCTGCAGGATATGTGATTTCCCTCCTCTATTCTAACCTCTCCCCGTTCCCATGCTGGTGTGCACCAAGGTGAGTTCAGGATTTTCCTTCCTTGCCCATGCAGAGGCAGAGCACACTTTGACCTCAGCTCAAGTTCGGGCTAGAACAAGGACAGGATCAAATCCATAGGGAAAACTGCACAAGCTGATAGTTTTTATTACCAATGCAATAATTTAATATCACCAATGTACATCTTTGCAAGGGTCACCCAGCACACTTCAGTGAGGCCTCACCTATTCCCACCACCATGGGACTTTATGCCTCTGGGTATTCACTTGCCACCTGTCTAATTCTTTTAATGTGTGTTTTAGCTGTGTGAAATTACTTCATTGATGCATCCATTTTTTTTTTCCCAAGGGAAGAGCTTACAATGAGATTGATGATTCCTTCAGCATTACATCCCTCTGGGATGCAGGAACCCTGCAAAAGAAAATTGATTACACCAGGATACCTGCTGCTCTGCATATGCAAAGAGGTTGCTGCCACAGGTCTGTCCATGCCCTGGGTCTACCAGCAGTGATAACCCTCACTAACAAGGTCAGTGGTTAATGCTGGGGTGCAGGGACTGCTGATGTGGCAGTCACAGGTGAGCACGGGACACAAACCAGAATGACATTTCCATTTACTCAGAGAGCTTTTCCCATACTCAGCCCTACACTTTCCGTGGACTCCAGAGTGGCATTTCATGTTGGATGGAGCTCTGAGCAACCGGGTCTAGTGAAAGCTGTCCCTGCTCATGGCAGGGGTTGAAACTGGATGATCTTTAAGGTCCCTTCCAACCCAAACCATTCTCTGATTCCATGATTCATTCTATGATTCTTTAATATTATTTTGAATTTTTAAGAAAAGGAGGGGAGGAGTGTGTCTGTGCTGCCTGTCAGGACTTATCCACTGCAGCAACAGATCAAGAGCTGGAAAATGTAATAGCCTCTAATTAACCTGGTCTTACTCAGTGCCTCCATATTCCTGCTGGGATTTGCACTTCCACTTTGGACTTTGCCCGTTCCTGAGCAGTTCGTGGTCCCTGGACTCATATGTCAGGAATCACCTGTATTTGCAAGCCCAGCTAAAGCTGCTGTCAGACTTTTCCAACTTCTTTTTTTTCTTTTCTTTTTATTTTTTTGTAATGCATAATTTTTCATCCCTCCAGGTGGAATTTCCTCAGCCTCTCCACCTTTCAATGGCATCCCAAAGCGTGATGAGGACTGAGGAAACAGAAATACACGTATAACAGAAAAAATTCGATTTTTTTTTCCTGCACAAATCCCCTTAAAATTTCATGTCTCAGCCCCGAGAGTTGCAGCACTCAAAGACAAACAGAGCAAAACTCTCAGCCTCGTGTTTGCTGAGCAACTTTTCCATCCTCTCCAGCAAAGTGGGCGCCTCTACGTGTCCCAAGCACAAGCAATGCCTTGGGTCGGGGTTCCCGGCCCATTTCCAAGGGCACTAGATGGCGGCAGAGCCTCGTGTCCCGGCATCCAGGAGGCGATGCACGTCCCTCTCCCTGAGCCCATCCAGCCTTTCCCTCCCTCCCACAGGTCCCTCCACCCGTCGGGCTACGGACACCCAGCTATCCCACCAAAAGCCGGGAACCACCTCTGCAAAGTTCTGGAGCTGAGGAAAAGGAAGCACGGGGGGTGTCCTGCGGCAGGAGGGTTGGGCACAAAGCTGATGCAAGAGCTCATCGGGGTGGGGAGGAGGTTCTTCATGTTCACCCCGTCTTCTCCCCAAAGAACATCACTCTGGGATTTTATCACCCTCCTTTCTGTAGGATCTGTCCTGTCCCCAGGGAGACACTCAGAAAGGGGCACACAGAAAGGACCCCAACTCTCATCCAGGTCCAGAAAGCACCAAATTTAATAAAAAAGCATCACATAACCCTGCGCAGCACAAAAATGTCCCCATACCTCCCCGTCCTGTCTCTGCCCCACAAGCTGCCTGGGGTCTGAAAACCACACACAAACAGAAGCTGTCTGACCTATAAGTGGCCCAGGCAAGAGCAGGCAGGTCTAGAAAGGGAGTGACCAGGATATTTGGGATTTTGCAATGCCATTTACTACTCTGCACAGAGTACATTCCAGTGGGAAGTGTGTTATGTTGGCTGAGAAAAATTATAGGAGCTTATCACTGAGGGTTGTTGAAGCTGTGTGTCCCCTGCCCTCTCATGTACAGAAGTGTGAACATTCACAGAGAAAACAGGGAGATTCCAAGTAAAAACTGCAAGGTTCTGTCCAGAAATCAAAGTATTTCAGTTCTGCCTTTCTCAGAGGCAGATCCATACCTTAGTCAGGCTCAGAATCTACAGCAGGAAGGGGGCTAAGGAAGTTTGCATAATGCCTGCAGCTCCACAGGCAAATATGCACCCAGAATTATTTATTTGACCTTCATGTCAAGGAGATACAAGACAGAAATATATGACTGTAAATAAATGAAAGTGTACAAAGCTGCCTCTTCATTACAGCAAAGGTGGCTCTTTCCCCTTCTTTCTAAATCTGATCTAAATTGTCGGTGTCTCAGCTGGCACGAGGTACAACTTCCACGTGGGTCACCTCTTCTCATCTGTAAATGTGCACATACAGACTTTCCCACCCCTGGTGATTTCGCAGGCCAAGGAGCTGCCAGCACGTTCGCCCTTTCCCCACATCTGGGCGCAACTCCTTCCTCAGAGCAAGGTGTTTCACAACCAGATCAAGGACATCTGTGCTGTGGCTTGGGTCTTGTAGGCCAAAGTGCAGGACCCACTCATAAAGGCAGGGCAGAAATGCAGCACAAGGAATTGTGCAGTGCTGGCTTCCCAGGTGGGATATTGGAGAAGCTGTTGCCTGGAGTAGGTTGTGCAATCTGGTTCTACTATGCTGAAGTTTACATTATACCCTTGAGCCAAATTTTATCTCAAAATCTGCAATTCTGTAGCTGTATGACGCCCCACTAGGGACTGGACAAGGAAGATGCTTTATCAGCTTCTCCAGGTGACTTTGGGAAAGTCAGGCTCCATAATGTGCAAAATGGGGATACTTGTGCTCAGGGAGGCACTTTGACTGCACCAAACACAACAGGACCAAGTAGGGCATGGACAGTGGCTCTCCTGGGCTTTGTCCACAGCTTTGGTCTTGCTGGCACCATGGCTGTTCCCCATGGAGCAGCTTCCTGGCCCTGAACCTGGTGAAAACTCAGTTGCTGTCAGACTCCATGCAATTCCCTGCGCTCCTCACAGCTGTTTCCTGCCTCAGCGCTGACCCTCTGGCTGGTGCATCACTCTTGGCTCATTGCTTTCCCCAGCCAAGGAACACCATCTGCTAGGGAAGGTCTTGGGGGTTATTGCTAGGACTTTCCTCCATTTTATATATAAATTGTGGTTCTGTATTTGCCTCAGGGAGAGACAGGAACAGGCTCCTCCCCATGCTTGTATGGCCCCGAGATGCTCTCCTTGGCTAACCAGCGGCAACCCACTGTGAGCAGCACTGAGTGAGCCGCTGTGCTTGATGAATCAGGATGAAGGGGAGCACAGCTGGACAGCTGAGCGCTGGCCCACAGTGACAGCCAGGTGTCCCTCCAGGACTGGAGTTCATCTGACCGCCTGTGGGCACTTGGAGGCTGCTGCCCTTTCCATCCCAGCACGCCAGTCTCCTGCACTTGGGCAGATGAAGGTTTCCTTATCCCCGCTGCATCTCAGGGCTCTTCACGTGCCTGGATCGGAGGGAGACGTTTGCAGTGCAGATGTGTGGTGGGGTCAGATGCACCATCTGCACTGGTTAAATGTTCACTGGCTCTGCTCTGCAGGACTCTTCCAGGCCTTCCTCACTCAAGAACATTGGCTGCTGATGGCTCCATTTCTTTCCCAGCATTTTCTTTCTTTGCCCTGGCACGAACTAGCTCCATTTTCAGTCCTTTACCCTGACTCCACGAGCTGGGCTGCAGGATGGAGGGCAGCCTCATCTCACTGAAGGCCAAGCTGCAAGGACAACACATCCTCTGAGGGCATAAACAGCAAGGTTCATGTGCCTGGAGAGAGGCCACAGTGCTACGCCACAGATGTTGGAGGCGAGAGAGTGGGAAGTGGGTGGCAGAGCCAGCAGCTTTAGTTCCTACTCTGAAGCAAGATCCCAGCAGCAAAGTCCAACTCTTCTGTAAGCTCTGCTGCCTAGGTGATCATTGGTAAGCAGAACTAAGGCTCTTGTGCTATCAGTGATAGAGCTGCCTTGACCTTAAAGAAGCAATACCAACCCTTTGTTCCCTTTGGTACCTTTGCAATAAGATGGCAAGGGCTGAGAGCTGCCCTTCTCTGAATATCAGCATCAATGGAAAGCTTTATCAAGCAGCAGTTCTCTGCACAAGCTACCGCTGTTGGCATTCTTATCAGGGCTCTGATAATGACATATCTAATCTAAACCTATATGAAATGGTGCTTCCATGTCTGCAGCTTGGAAGTTACAGCTTGGAGGCAGGAATCTCAGCAGACTGCCAAGGCCATTTTAAAAAGAGAAAAATCTGGGAAAGGTGCTGTATTTAATCTCAGTGTTGTCCTGGTAACACAGCACAAAGAAAACTTGGTGGAAACCAAGGGGGATGGAGAGCTCACAGCAGCAGCGGCATCTTCTCCCATCCTATCCAACCTTTAGAAGCAATGCAGCCATGTGGCCTGATGAAGAAACCTTTGTTCCTCAAGGTTCAAAATAATCATACCGGAGATGTGAAAACCTGGCAGGAGACCAGGTTCCCAGATTGAAGGGCAGCAGAAATAGGATTACCCAACAATACTCTAGATTGAGACAGAGGGAAGGTCACCTGGGGATCTGTGACTGGCAAGCTTGCGACCAAGCTTTTTTTAAAAATGGCTAGGGGTCTTGGGGTGCTCAACTGCACCTGCACTAGAAAAATCCAGGGCTGAATCATCAAAGGTCCTGGCTTGTAGCCTTTCACATTTGGGCCAAGAAAATCCTAGCATAGAGCCCAGCCCTGTCTTCCCAAAACACTGAGGTGCTGGGCTTGCTGAAGTCTGGGGAGTCACTGGTGGGATAGATAAAAGAAGCAAGGGAGGTGACAGAGGAGAGATGCGTGAAGACATTCCCAGACCTCCACAAGGCTGCCAGGGACCCTCCCCTGGGCTGCAGGATAGTGCCTCTCCCCATACACTGCTTTGGCTGCAAAGTCATTTTTGTAGTTCAGAACTTAACTAAGAGTTTCAGTCTGAACTGGAGGAGGCAGACAGATATTTTTTTTCTGTAGGAGCCCTAAACCTCAAAATCTGGATGTAATGTCCAGCTCATCGAGAAGTAGAGCAGGTAGGAGGTTGGCTTCCCAGACACTGAGTGAGAGTTGAGCTCAGGAATCCCAGGCAAGGGTTGAGGGGAAGTTGTAAAATGATGCAACTGCTCCACCGGCAGCTACAGAGGTGACGGAGCCAAACTCTCCTTGATTATGACAGATGTTATAACACGAGGCACTGGCCACAAACTGCACTTTGGGAGGTCTGGGTTGAGCACCTCTCCTTCAAGAGGCGGGTGGTGGTGACCCAGGATGAGTACCCAGGGAGCCAGAGGAGGTGGGGTTTGGGATTTGGCCAAAACCATGGCTGATCCACTGTTGATATTCTTGCCTGAGAAGTTCTGCATGTCCATATCTCTGATTCAGGTGCGAAACTCAGAAATAAGATACTTCTGTCTTTTTTTTCTGACAAGCTTCTAAGACCCTATGCCTTATTTCAAAGGAACTTAAAGACAGAAGTACCTGCTGGCTTCCCTCAACATGTAGCTTCCTCAATAATTTTTGAAAATTATCCATGCCTTTTCTCTTTATACAAATCAGATTCAGGTTTTAGGGAATGGATTTACTGTAATTAAAGTATCAGTTGACATGGCCTCCTGTTAATGCAAATCAGGCGCATTTCTTGGCCCTGGAAAGTTAAAGTGATATCATATTTTAAAAGATCCTGTATTCTGTTGCAGAGATGTAAAAGTATTCTGAACTTTGCTATTGAGATTAAGTTTATCTCACCTGCCATTTGCTCAGCAGACCCGGCTAGATAATTATTACCTTAGCCAAATTTCATTCAATATGTATTTCTCCTTTTTTTTTTTAATATGAACTGCATTTTTTTTGCTAAAGAAAATGAAAGAACATTGAGCCCAACAGAACACAAAGGGGTTTTATTTTTGTTCACTGATCAAAAATCAGTTGGTCACATTTCCAAATTTTCCAACAGTGATTCACAGTCCCCATTTATCCAATAGAAAACCAGGTAGATATATTATAGCTATTCACAGTAAGTAGAGGAGGAGAGGATACCTACAGAAAACAACTTCGGTTCCAAATGGGGTGAATTCTCTCAGGAGTTCTCCATTTCTGTGAATCAAAAAATTTCTGCCAAGTTACCAAGAGAGTCCTGGACCATTATATTCCCCTTTTAACATTTGATGAGTGACATCCAGCCCTTAGGAGCTTCGTCTCCATGGACACTGTGGGCCTGGGAACTCTGCAGTTTTTTCAAACCTAATGTCTCTCCCCATCATGGAAAGAGAGGGGACCTGAATTGCCCGGAAGAGAAGCCAGAGGTCCAGGGCATGAAAATGTGGGAGGCACACATGTGCTTCCAGGCGGCCCATGGCCAGAGAGCATTGGCTGACTGGAGGCAGGGATCTACCAGCTCAGGCTGCTGCCAGGACACAGCAAAAGTGGTCAGTCCCCACTGTCCCCATGAAGAGGACACTGAAAAGGGACATGTCAGCACAGCCCCGTGCTACATCGGGGTATTCACCTGAGGCAGGCATAAAAATGAAATGCAGTTCCTAAGGTGACATCATTCCTGAGGGGATAAAATGGAAAAAAGCCAAAAAGCTGTTTGGAGAAATCGCTGAGTCAGCCCACCCCCCATGAATTATCTCTGAACCTGCCTGACTCCCTCCATGGTGCGTAGCAATGATGTCCCTGCGGATTTTCCCCCCTCCCAGCCAACTTCACCCACTGTCCGTCCCACCGGCCGAGGTTTTCCCTCTCCTGCCTCATCCAGCAGACGCTGCCTGTACTAATTAACCAGAAACCAAGGCTCACTACTACAGCACGGAGAGCGGGGCTGAGCCGCAGGAGCGGGACAGGAGGCAGCAGAAGGCTCTGACAGCGTCTCCAAATCCGAAGGAGATAGGTCTTTTTCATTCTTATGCATGATTTCACTTCAAAAAGAGGACAAAGATGCTAGCAGAAGGCAAAATGGAAGAATTGCAAAGAGGAGAAGGCATGTGAGTGAAAAGGTAGAAAATCTCTGAGCTGACTTTGGGAGGGAGGAGGAATACATTGAGGCAAGAAGCTGAGCCTGGGAGTCCAGACCCGGAGGATGGATGCTCAGATGTCATGAAGCAATCTGAGACGCTCAGCCAAAGGGACCAGACTGGAAGAAGAGCCCAGCTCCAAGCCCTGCTTTGGAGGGAGGAATCAGGCTCAGCTTGGAGGCTGCTGCTGGCCCTTCCTCTGATGTGGCACTTGGGAGAATTGCAGCTCCAAGGGTTGGAATGCTCCTTCAGTACATGAGTGACGGTGGCTCCTGTGGGGAAAGGAGATGAGAGGGGTTTGGTAGATCACTAATAGCACCAGTTCTCCATCCACGCAGGACCACAGTGGTGGAGCCTGGATCAGTCTGCAGTCTTCAGGTGGGCCAGTGCAAGGCCAGGAATTGATGTGGAGTTGTTTTCTTAGGGGACAGTGATGGGTTGGGGCTACTGCTACATCTGGGTTACACCAAAGCCCACCAGAACAGGTCTGTGAGCCAGTCAGTCCCTGCCAGGGTGCAGCCACCATCCTGTCAGTGCCATGGACCCACTGTGCACCCACCAGTGAGCAGAAACCCCCCAGTGTCAGCTCCAGGGGACACACAGTCACCACGTTCTCCTCCTCAGGTGTGTGCCTCCAGAGCGCAAGCTCATTAGGTGATTTGGCTCGTTCCTCTGATAACCAACCTCTTTGCACAATTATTATTTTTTTTTATCATTTCTTTATGGATGCCACGTTGCGACTGCCATAAAATGGATTTTATGGGGTGTTCCCTGCCCCCACATTGTAAATTGCGGTCTGTAAAATGTAGAGCAATTTATCACTGACCATTGCCCAGTTTTATGTTAATGTTTGAACATGCCCATAAACCAATTACATCATCTTACCTCTGGCCGACTTCTAAGGCAGAAGGATGATATAAAACCAAGCTCTGCTTACCAGCAAGGCACCTTCTCTTGTGTTAGGAGCACAGAGAGCCTTTCCACCATGAGCTTCACTGGAAAGTACGAGCTCCAGTACCAGGAAAACTTTGAGCCCTTTATGAAAGCCATCGGTAAGTGCCTGCATGTGCTATGTGCTGCTTTGTTTCCACAGATCTTACTCATTTTTGGGCACCAGCTGTGCTGATGTGCTGATGATGTAGATTGAGACATCTCTGAGATTTCCTCTTTCTGTCTGTCACCTTGTAATTGTTGGGATTTTAAATGTATTTGTGTGGAGATGTGATCTCAAAATAGAAGAGAAAGCATCTCTCTGGCAGGGGGCTGGGGGTCAAGAGATGATGGGTGAAGTTTTATGGCTTGTAGGAAGTCAGTGCTGGCAGGCTCTGCAGCCAGTGGCCAGTGTGGCTGAGTGCTGCACACACGTGAAAAGCCAGCAGGACCTTGGTGGCTTAAGGGCACTGCAGATCTGCTCCACCAGGCTGTGAAATCTGAGGGCAAGCAGGACATTGTTCAGCCACCGTGCTGTGTTGCTGCAAAGCCTCAAATCCCACCGTTCATCAGAAAAATAGTTGGTGTTGTTTAAATGCTAAATGATGAATGTGTCTGATAGATTTCCACTTGTGTCTGTGACAGGGAATGTGGTCCTGCAGGGATTCAGGGGGCTTTGCATTATTTCTGCAAAGTTATGTGCCAGAAGGGCTCTACCTCTCAGATCACCTTCAGGTTTTGGGGTATTTTATAAGCTGGTTCTGAGGAACCCTGCCTCTCATAAAAAACCTGCTTTGTTCCTTTATTCTGTCTTGATACAATCCATTTTTCCTTGCCTGTTAGTGAAAGAAGGAAAGCAGGATTTATTCTGAGACCCTGTCTCTTTATTCTGAGACCCTGTCTCTTTATTCTGAGAGGAAGGTGATGTTTTATTCTCCCAGACAGCTCAGTGGACATGGGACATGCCTAGTTCCCATACAAAATTCAGGATGACAGTATTGATCTTCCTCCCCAGCAGACTCAGGGACGTGTGGCTCTTGGGGAAGCATCATCATTGAAATGTTTTTCCACACTGGAATAGAAATTTTTCCAGCTGTAGGTCCCCAAATCCTGCTACATTCATTTGTTCAGCAGCAGCAACCTGCCCACAGATGGGGGCACTGTTGGCTCCACCGTTCACTCAGTGTCTCTTGTTCCTGGGCAGGGCTCCCTGATGAGCAGATCCAGAAGGGCAAGGACATCAAGAGCATCTCAGAAATTGTGCAGGATGGGAAAAAGTTCAAGATTACTGTGACCACTGGCACCAAAGTGATGAAAAACGAGTTCACCATTGGGGAGGAGGCTGAGCTAGAGATGCTGAATGGAGAAAAACAGAAGGTGAGTGAGCAGCCCCTTCTCTGCCACGGCTGTGGGGGTTCAGAGACATTAAATTTCCTTTCCAGCCATTCCCTCTGCATATGAGCAAAGGGACTGACAATACCATAGGTATTAATTAATGTATTGCACTTCCTGCAGAAGAAGCCTTGCATTTCTGAATCTATTTTAATAGTCACTTTGGAAAACACTGGAAGCCAGTGTTTTAATATCCCATTTGGAAAAGGGGGATAGAGATGCTTCTGTAAATTTTTTTGACAGCAAGAGCTCTGAAGGTTTTGAGGTGGAAAAGGATTGACTTTGTGTCATGTTGCAACACAAAACATACCTCCGCCTTCATTTTATTGACTCAAAGTCAATAAAAGTGCAGGAAAATCAGACAATGAATCGTAAACCAATACATCTCTCCTTTTAAGTCCCAGTAGCTGTTAACTTCTCTGCTAGCCTTTCCCACTGCTTCAGGTTACGCTGGGTGAGATGATTTGGCAAGGTGAGGAGTTACCACCCTTGAACCTGGGCCAGCTCCTGTTCCTGGACATTAGTTTCCAATGGTTCACAGAATGTCAAGGCAGCAGCACTGGCAAATACTGACCCTCACCTCTGCCTCAGGAGAAGATGGTATTGCAGGGACTTTTGAAAGCAGGAGAGATGATCACCAAAGAAATGCCCTGTGAATGGGGCTCTCGGAGCTGTACCAGCTGTGTCACCATTTCCAGCATCACTGAAGTCCCTTTGGCATAAACCAGGGGGAAACAGTTACTGGAAGACTTTTACACTCTGCACTCATCAGCTCAAGGGCAAATGAACACATCTTATAGCTGGGCAAGACAGATAAACAGAAATGGGCTTTGCTGGCCTAATTATTTGATTAACTTCATTGATCAGTGATTGCTGGCCTTGGGGTGCTGGTGCTGTCTGTAACCTTTTTAGATGTGCAGCTCAGGTGGCTCTGCAGTCCCCTCCTACCACAGCAGGAGAAGGACAAAACGCAGAGGTCGAGGTGGTCTCCAGCAATAACGTGAATGCTTCTGTCTCCCACCAGGCTGTTGTGCAGATGGAGGGTAACAACAAGCTGGTCACACAGGTGAAAGGGATGAAATCCGTCACGGAGCTCAACGGAGACACCATCACCCATGTAAGTGTAGAAGGGCAATGGCTGGGATAACAGAGCTGCCTGCAGGGGCCTGGCCCTAGGAGGCTACAGAGGTGCTGGGCACCTTGGGGAGGTGCTGGAGCAGAGCATGTGCTTGCACACAGACTCCGCAGCCAGGCACTGAAGGCAGTTTCTCATTAGAGTATGATCCAGAAAGTACTTTTTAACACCCCAGTTAAGCACAGCTGATCAAAGTTTTGGGTAATGAGGGCATGTTCTCACCAACTCAGGGGAACAGGTATGTGCCAGGGCTTGGCACTCTTAGACAAGAGAGGTGACGCAAACTGATCCCAGCTGAGGGATGCCAGATTATCCCTACCTGCTTTGGGGTATTCATGAAGAAATCCAGAGCTTTAAGAATCCAGTTTATAAGAGATAGATTGGGGATCAGTCCTGTTTTGATTTGCAAGACCAGATCCTAAGAACAGTTTGGAGCTTAATACTGTTATGATCCTTAGGTGTCCCTTCCAACTTGAGATATTCAGTGGTTCTACAAATTCATAGAAAGCTAACACTTTCCATTTCTTTTTCAGACAATGACCCTGGGTGACCTCACCTTCAAGAGAGTCAGCAAGAGAATCTAGAAACCTTACACATGACAATCTTTTTACCATGTAAAGTGTGTCCATTAAAATAAAATTTTTATTGAAGCCTCTTCATTGTCATCAACCTCTTCACTGCTACTATAAATAGACACAAACCTCCAAAGCTCATGGAAGCAATGGTAGAAATTGGGCAACAAACTGAGCTAAGGGTGTGCTGAGGCTGGGGAATGGAGCTGAGGCAGGGCACAGGCTCAGAACTACTGAGTGACCCATGCTGACGAGTGCTCTTCCAGCCCCTTCCTGGGACAGGTGCCAGCATCCTGCTGGGGATGTCCCAGTGGGCCCTGCACCCATGGCTGATCTGGCTGGGCAGCACTGGGCAGGAAAAGGGCTCTGTTCCCTTTCCTTACAGATGTGGCCAAGGTGATCAGAGTGACCAGCAGGGCCGAAGAATGGGGTGGTTTAGGTGGAGTCAGGGACGCGCCAGTGGTCCTGTTTGGAGAGCTGCCTTGGGGAAGCCACCAGCATGGGCTACCAGCTGCTGTCTTCATCCTCACACCTCTGCAGTAGGATCCAGCCCTATAGGCTCTGGCCACCCCATCCCCATCTCCTCCCCACCAGCAGGAGGGCCACAAACTGCCTTCAGGTGTCCACTGTGTGTTTCACCCCAAGCTGCACCTGATACATTGGGTTGAACTGGAATTAAACACTTCTTCCAGGGTGAAATACAGGTTTTCTCTCCTGGCCGGAGATGGGATGGTTGTTCACAGTGTAGACAGGGAGAGCACCAAACTCATCTCCCGTGCTCTTTCTTGGCACTTCAGGCCAAATGGAGATGTGGTTTTCTGCTGCACACAGGAAAGAAAACTCTTCCCTCTTATCTGCCTTTTCCAAGGCTGGTGCTTGGATGATGATAGGGAATTGTCACTGGGAAATTAATACATGGCTGTGTGATACACCGAGGAGGGATGGTGTTCTTACAACCTCTCAAAGCTGATCAGGATGTCAGGAAAACACCACAAGTGCTTCCCCACCTCCTTCTGCAACCTCAACACATGTCACGAAAGGACCAGTTTGTTCCCACGTGCATCTCTGCCAGGACTCCTCTCTGCCCAGGAAAGGTTTTCATGTCACAGATCAACATTGATCCTCATGCCAAGAACTGAACCAGTAGGGATTGTCACACAGGGCAGCAGAGAGGCTCCTCACAGACAAATGGAAGGGCTTGGCTCGACAGTGCCTAAAAAGCAGATGTCGGTCTTTAGTGAACTCAGATCCAGAGAAACATCAACAAAACCACTGAGAAATGTCAAAGAGGAAAAGCCCTGGTTTTGTTTTCTTTCTACTCTGCTGATGAGCAGGTAGAGGATTCTCGAATAAACTTTTTCCTCTCCTGGACATTGCTGAAAGTCTGCAGGAAACCAGTTACATTTTGAGACAGATGGGCAGACAGCAAATACCTTTTTTAATCTAGAAATCCAACTTTAGCCATTAGACTTCTCCTTAGCTCTGCTGGCAGTCCACTGGCAGCTGATCTATGGACTATCCTTTTTTTCCTCAGTGCAAAATTGATTAAGCACCTAAGTTAAAAGACGGGTGTTTTAAGGCATCAGAGCCCCCAGCTCACCCTGAAGGTGAGCAAGGGTGGATTCTCCTCCCTGGAAACTGCTTGTCCAGTTAGAGCAATCCACACAACCAGTGCACCAAACCACAGCAACTGGCTTCTGGCATGGCCCCGTGTCCACCACTGCAGACGTTTTCTGATTTGTAACTAAGGAGAAGAATTTATCCCAATTAACTTATCTTGATGTAGGAATTCCACTTAGTCTCACTTGCAAACGGCCCACAGTTTGATGCTGTACCTGTGCCAGCTGCAGAATAATTTTCCAGCAGTTTTTCATGAGAAAAATATAATTTAACACAAAACACCATCTGTGGGTCTTGTTCAGTTTGCATTCATTGCCCACAGGTGTACGTGACACTTCTTGGAACAGGCTTCCCGCTTCTACCATCCCATGGACACCACTGGAAAGAAATTTTGTCATCCCAAGGAAGTGGTAGAACCCCTTAGGAAAAATCAAGTAAAAGTTAGCGAAGGAATTCAGAATCAGAACTTGTGTAGAGAGAAACAGGCTTCCAGTAAAAATGTAAATAATTTTATAACAGGGTTTTTGCTTTGATTTTTAATGCCTTAGTGGTAGAAGGGACGTTATTTCTGCCAGGACCTCTTCTGCTTTAAGCCCTCAGAAGATTTTTCAGGATGCTCCCCCAGCAGGTCCATGCTGTCAGACTCATGCCACTGGAAACAATCCTCATGGATATATCAATTTCTGTATCACATTCCCAATGTTTGGAAGTGCCACAGGTTGTGTTACCCCTCAGGCATGAATTGGTGCCAAGGTCAGGGTTTATTCCTTTTTGTGGAAGAGGCTTGGTGCGTTCTCATTGCTGGGTTCAGGCATGACCTGGATCTTCTGGTTTTTGAGGGCAGCCTCCCTCATCTTGTAATACATGAACTCGTTCTGCTGGAACATGCGCAGCTCCATCTCCGTCTGGACGCGCATGACCTGAGGGACACAGCACGTTACAAACGCTGTGATGCAGGGGGCCTCGAAGCAAGTGAATAAAACGCTGCCAAAATTGGGCACTATCCCCAAGGGACGTCCTAGGCACATCCACGTCCGCCTTGCCCTTGATGTCCCACCAGCAGGACCAAAGCTGACCGGACACAGATATCCCGTTCCTTTCTCAAACCCATTTGCGTGTGTACTGAAGGAGGCATCAGCCTTTCCTGCATCCAGCTTTTCCACAGGCTACTGGGAAGTCTCATGCTCCCAAAATTGATGCAGGACCTCAAGGTGCAGAGCCAGGGAATCAGTGTGCTTCCCATCCACACCCTGGGCCTGGCCCTTGGGGTGGCTCATCACCAGCGTGGGGGCCACCTCAGGTGGGAGGAGAGGGATGCTCAGTCCCACAGTCGCACCCTTTACACCCCAGGATTCAACATCATCAGAGTCATTCCTAATGCTGCATTACAGCAGAGGATCAGAAGGGATTTTAGGATGTATTTTCACATCTGTCTGTGCATTTATCCAACCTTTTGTTTAGGAGCACAGAGATAAGCATGTGCCATACATATATCCACTATTTTCCTCCTAAAGCATGAAGGGACACACAGAAATAGAGGTGCTGTGTCTCATCCTTTGCTACACATACGGAAACAGTGAACTGGTTGGCTTGAGGTAGTAGATATTAATTTTTCTGAAGAAATAAAAGAATAAAATTGCACTAATAGAGGTTATAGATCTGCTATATGGGGACTAAGACATCAATAAAGGATTTCATCTGGTATCCTGTAATTTTTTGGGGGTAATAAAGGAGAATGCTATAAAGCCAACATGTCACATCAAGTGAATTAAAGGCTAAAGAAATTATAGACTCCCAGCTGCAATTGTAAATCATTCCTCATGTCTGAGCAGATGTAATTCCCTGGGATCTCCAGATCTTGACTCTAAGCTAGGAAATGCAGCTATCAGTCATGTGAGGAAAAAACACACTGCTGCTTAGAGGGAATGGGGAGTGGTAAATAAAGAATGGACACCAATAAAGAAAATCAGATGGTAAACTGGGCACATCCACCATAGGTAATTTGATATACTCAAATTGCAATGTCATCCATCCGAGAGCAGTGAAATCAGGCTGTTGGAGGAATGGGAGGCTCTGTCTTTGGGCACAGCAGTTTCAAAGAAGATTCAGGGGCTCAGCTGCCATTGCTCATGTATGTTCTGGTGCAGAAAAAAAGCTATTTTTCAGGGAAGAGAATTTCCAATAAGAAAGGAAACGCATTTCCCCGCAGAATGTAACATAATCTAGATAAAACCACAGCACTAGTAAGAAGCAGTCAGCACTGAATACATCTCTCAGCTCTTACGGATGGTTGTTCCTACAGCTTGACTGTAATTTTGCCCAGATAGAGAGCAGAGACAAGACAGGAGATGACACCTACCTCCAGGTCTTTAGTAATTGGGTGGGAAGGTCCATGGGTTATCAGGAGAATGGCATAGGCTTTACAGATCAAGCCATGGCCAGCTTCAATGAGGCCAGCGTGCCAGTGAGTCACTCCTGCCCGCATCACGGCCATCCCCAGCTGCGCGTTGTTGGGATGGTATATTTTCCTGGAAAAACATTGGGTAATTTTAGTTCAGGAGAAATCTGGGTTCTCAAAAGTGTTGTTGACATGATATGTTTGCCAAAGAGCAGATTGTTTACTCAGGTGAAGAGCCCATTGCAGCCAAAATATGCCCTTCTTAGAAAGGGGCAGTGACATTACTCAAGGACAGAGCTGTACAGGGACACGAGTTGTGAAAGATGGGATGTGAACTGGGAAAGTTCAACATCTGGCTTGGAGAAAGCCGAGGTCTGCCATCTTATGCCAAGAGAGCACCAAGCTCTGTCATTATTTTGGCACAAACAGAGCCCAGATCTGACCCTACAGCTCAGCTGGCACCAACTTAACTTGACACACTTGGAGCAGTGAAAATGCAACAATCACCAGTTTCTCATTCAAAGTGGGAAGAGAAACAGGTGGTTCCAGAAACTCCAGAAATGTTCGTCTCACCCTCTGCAGATGCATCCCTACATCTGGGAATTGTCAGTGCCTAAGGTGGGAAAACTGAAACCTCTCCTCTACATCCAACTTTAAAAGCTGAAGCAGAGTTAGAAGCTGCTTGGACTCAGCTGAAAACCTGCCCTCAAGGGTTTATTTGGCATTTTGAATTGGCACTTGAAGCAAGAAAGGAAACTACCATGGTCCTCACCGTGGCCTGAAAAACTGAGGAACACAGAGGGGAAGGAATTTCCTCTGTGCCAGTCAGTTATCTCAGTGTTAGGCCTGCAAGCCAGGGAGGTGACTGTCACCCCTCTGCAAAAGAACAAAACATCACAGGCCTTTTGGGGTAGAACTGACCAAAAAGACAGGCAATGAGCGTGAAATGGTCTCAGCAGGAGAGTGAATGAGATGATGAGCTGGGCTTTTCTCTATTCTCTACAGTTTCCGTTATTTTTCTTTCTTTCCTTTTTTTCCTGTTAAATACTCACCAGTCCTGTCATAAAACTTCAGTAATAATAAAGCACATCATTTTTAATGTGAGATTTACCCTGGATCTACATGAACTAAACCTGAATTTCTTTATTCTCACTGAGCTTTTATCACAGGACTATAGAATTAGCCAAGACAAAATCCATGTGCTATACAAGAGCGAGGGGGTATCTTAAGTGACAGCCATTTGACATGGTTTCTCTTTTCTCTTTGACTTCTCCTTCCTGCAGGATGCAGGGAACAGGCCATCTCCTGCAGTCACAACCTCTCTGTCCTGCACCCAGGCTCTGTGTCTTGCTATCAGGGCAGCCTCGAGATGCTTCTGAGGCAAAACAAAAAGGCTAATGAAAGATGTTCCTAAACCATTTGCCAGTTCCAGTTTAGTACATCAAGGTGTTTGGGAGCTCTTGTGCATTTAAGAAGGGGTCTCTCTCTGTCTGGTGGTACAAAAAGGTCCCCATCTGAATTTCATCTCCACTGCCTTGATGGGAGCAGACTAAGAAAATTATTCCTGTAACACACAGCTTGACATTGCATGAGCACAGAGAGCTGCCAGAAGTAGGGCACAGACGCACAGGTAGCCATCCACCATCCTCTTGGCATAGTCAGCTGCTTCCTCAAACATCTGGAGGTAGGAGAGCACCTCGGAGGCAATGCTGAGGATCCTCAGCAGGTAGATGTTGGTGTCCCCCAGCACAGGCTCCTGTTTTGTCAGGCAGTCACGGCACAGCTTCACAACCTGAGTGTGGAGGAAGCAGGGAGAGGAAGGGTAAGTCCAAGCACCTTTGGGCCTGAAGCTGCCACACCAAAGCCCTGTGGTTTGCACAGTCCATACCAGCCCCAGAGGCCCCGTCAGCCTCTGTGAAGGTTGGGGGAGAGAGAGGATGTGCTTTGATTTGTTGAGAAACATCAGCCTAGCAAAATGATTGGCGCTCAAAGCTTTCTCTCCCAGGGTTACGCGCCTAAAACTGGTGAGGAAAAAGTGATGTCTTCTGCTCAGAAGAAAGACTCTGGGATGCTGGGTAGTGTCAGGTACCAAGTGCCTGCAGGACTCTCACACCCCAGTGCCGTCTATCCAGCCTCCTGAAAGCATTCAGTGCAAGGAATACTCTTAATGACCCCTTGGGGCTGGAGACATGGAGCTGCACTGTTCCATGCCTGACTAGCCATGATTCAGTGTCCAGATTTCTGCTCTAGGGGGCTCCAGCCTTTTCCCAAAGACAGTTAAAATCCAGAGGCTGTTACTCAACCTTGACTGCTCTCTGAGGAGAACAATTAAATATTTACTGGGTGAGCAAAAGAGAGAGAAATAAAGAAATTACTTGAGCTCTCTCACCCATTGCCCTTGAAGCCTGGGCTCCAGCTGGGACATGGGTTTCCCATACCATACACCCATCCTCAGCACCCAACAAATGAGGAACACAAGGAGCCAGAGCTGAAGAGAAGATCAACACAGCTCACTGTACCAAGACTCTGAACTGGACCATCCTCTTCTGTCCCACTCCCAAACCCACTGTCCTTCTGTTTATGAGGTTACCTTGCAGAGCTGTCTTGTTGTCACACCTGCCCTATAACTCATGATTTTCACCCAAGAGGCCCTTGGTTCAACACCTGTGCCAGTCAGAGGTGCTTGAAGTCACCTGAATCTCCTTGTGTCATCACTACAAAAGAAATTAGTCTGGGATGTCTCAGACACAGTTGGGCTTTTCAGAGGGCAGAAATCAGTGTCAGCTTCTTCAGTGTGAGCTTCCAGGAGGGCAGGAAGCACATGGGATAGTCAGGTTGCAGCAGTGGGGAGGTTGTTTCATCCGTAAATCACAAACGTAGAGGGGCACAAGGCCTGCTTTCCTGGGCAGTGTTTGTGCAGCAAGAGAGCAAAAGGAGCAGGACTCACCTCGTGGTAATTCCCCTCCATGCGGGCCTTGCTGATCTTCTCCAGCGTGTCCTTGGAGAGCTGGACCACCTCCTTCACCATGTCAGCAGAGGGCTGGGGACAACAGTAGGAAAACCAATGAGGAAAATGCACTGCCTCATACATGCCAAAATACACTGGCTGAAAGCATGCTTGGTCCAAATCAGCTTAGTGGGATGCTTCCCACATCACCCACTTCCAGCTGCTGGCTGCAGATACCAGCGTGCCCCTCAGACATGCCCAAGGCTGAAATGGTCCCAGTTCAAGGTCAAAAGGTGAAGGTGCTGCTGACTTCAGCGAGAGTGTTGCCCATCAGGGTAATGGCCATGTCTCTGACATGCATGAACGGGTTCCTCAACTCTCCCTGCCACTCCTCCCCTCTGGAAAAGGGGCAGAATTTACCCTGCAACTGAGAGGTCTCATGAGATACCAAAGAGGCTGTGAAAGCCACCAGCTGCTGTGTATTAGGTGCTCCCAGTGCAGCTGCTTGAGAGAAATGAGGCTCTTGAATGACAGATCGGTGGAATAGGAAAGATCTCTGAATTTTACCCACCCTGAGAAATGCTGCCATTAGGTCCAAGTACCCTAAGATGGCTGAGCTCAGATTTCAGAGAGAAATGTGTTTTCCTGCACACCTCAAAGAAGTTTGTATTTCACCATGCATTTAGAGACATGAAGCACATCTAGGAACACCTGGCAAAACAGTAATGAGCTCGTAATTAGCTGCCTCCTCTTTCTTCCTTTAATACTGAAATATAACATAATATCCAGCACAACCGTTCATCTTCTGCTTCTCTGAGCCCTTCAAATTTGCATTTTCCAACTATTCTAGCTATCATGACCTTCCTTTTCATAAATGGGAAATCTGAAATCAGCCCACAGTCACATGACTCCAGGAATTTTCGAGAAGAGCTTGGTCTGGAGACACACAGCAGAGGCAGCAGCCAGGAAGGACCTCTGGGCATAGATCAGAAGCAGAGACCCAACATTGCACTGAAGGGTTCAAAGACTGGGAGTCAGGACTGTAGGACTGTCCTGTTGTCTTTTTCCCACACCTGGTCAGTTAGACTTTTGAGGAATCTGAAATTGACCTAGTTGAGAAATCCTCTTCAAAGTTCAGTAGTGAAGGAAAACCAGCAGTTTTCAGAGCCATTTATGCCCCATCTATTTATGGATATATTTGTGTTATGATTTATTATTCTACAGCCTTATACTGAAGCTCTTGTAGTTAATCAGATTTGGGCAGCTGTCTGAGCAGCACACAGGGTGCCCTGGGGCACAGAGCACATCCAAAGGCAGCGTTAACATCAGTGCAGATCACATTGCTGTTCTGTCTGAGTCAAGACTCCCAGAATAGGGACCTTAAACAGCATTTCCACAATGGCTTTGTCTAATAAAAATCCTCCCTTGCCTTTTCTAGACTTCTAAGTCTGTTGCCATTATAAACAATGGGAACTTTGCTACCATTTGGAAGGGGTGAAGGACTGGAGCAGCTGTTGAGGATGGAAGCTGTCAATCTCCCATGTATTCCTAGCACTTTTTCCACACAGCTGTGAGCGCTGCTGCTCCCAGGAAAGTGTGCCTGAACTCAGGAAATGCGACACAGCCGACGTGCTCTGCGGGTGAGGTCAGCCTGGATACCCATTGTCTGTGGATGGGGTGTGTTTTTAATAGCTGAAATCCTGCACCTTTCATATTCACAGGCTTTTTCTGCATGAGCACTTCAGGCTGCGCAGGACATTCCCCCAGCAGTGTGTGTTTTCCTGCTGTGTGCTGCACAGCACCTCTAATGGTCACAAAAAGGGGAAGGTGCATCCCTAGTGGAAGGTGTTCCTGCTCACGGTAGGGCAGATGGAAGGAGATGATCTATAAGGTCCCTTCCAAGCCAAATCATTCTCTGATTCATGGTGTCACTGTTTGGTCAAGGCTGGATAGCAGGTGCTGAATGAGAGTTGAGATTTTTTTATGCTGGCTGCTGGAGCATAAAAAGATATGTGTTTTATGTGTTCAAAAATATTTCTGCAAAAAGCCAGATAAAAATCCTTCTGCATCAGAGAACTGAGCTCTGGGACAGCTTTATATTATAAGTGGAGAAATACAGTAGTCAGGATTAGCAGTAAGATGAAGCCTGATAATTTAAAATGGGTTTATATAGCAGGGTCTTTTGCCCCAGAAAACTTGACCCAGCAAGGAAAGGGTCTCCTCTAGTCCCATGTCCTGTCTCCCATAAGGGAGCTCACTTATATCAGCTTGATATTATTTCTCTAAACCTTTCTCCAGCCCTTCCTGACTGCCATCTCTCTGAAAGAAGAGTTACAGGACTGAGCTTGGCTTCCTGGCACCTGCTGAGCGGGAGGCTCAGGGTTCTGTGCTCCTTCCCAGGAAGGTGCATCTCACTGGCCTCTCCTGGTGGCACCGCTGCTCTGAGGTCACATTTCCTCATCCCACTTTTTCTGTTTGGTTTCCCACCTGCTCCACATCATCCCCTGAGCTGTACTGTGATTCATGGTGTGACTGCTCAACAGTACAGATCAACGACTCGATGAAACATTAAATTGCCCTGCCTTGCTTTGCCTTCCCTTACACACTTTGTAAGGCTTGCAGGAGTAGAAACCTCCAAGCTAACACTGCCAGAGAGCACAAACCTATGAGCAATTATATCCTTGGGCAGAGGAACTAAAAAGAAACTCTTTAGAGCTGCCAGCACACTCATTAACTGGAGCTGCTGACCAAGAAACACATCCCACTGCCAACAGCAAGACACAGTCTTATACCCTTCTACTCGATGACTTGTGAGACCTCCAAGGAAAACAGAGATTACTGAAAAATGAGCAGCTAAACATGTTAATTCCTCACAGTCAGTCTGCCCACAGCAACCACGCAAAAAGGTCGAGTGATGGTGCAAACTCCCTGTGACAGACCCTTGCAAAGAGGGACTGGAAGTGCAGGCTTCCCACGTTCCTGGAGCTGGTGTGATGGTACAAACCACAGAGCTTCAGCAGCAAACAGTCCTGTCACCAGGGACCACCTGCAACACATTTCTCTTTCTGCTGCTCAACATGTAGATTCCCTTGCAGTTTCTCAGAAAAAAAAACCCACAACCTAAATGCCAGCATTTTTCTCAGCTCTAGACCTAGTTTTCCAATATTTTTGCATTCTGTCTATTGATGGACTTCTAGGTTAAAGGCAGCCTCTGGGAGCTTTTTAAAATTAAAAACTGCACTTATCTTGCATAATAAGGATTAAGCTGGCCTTGTATGGTGGGCTTGAATTGGTGGTGTGGCCAATCAAGGTTCAGTTCTGTTCTCATTTTTCACATTGGCACTAGTCATGCTTTTGCCAAAATCTGACTCTGTTCCCATCAAGAGTGTCCCCGTGCTGAGAAACCACAGTCCTGGAGACCCACAGGTGCCTTGGTGGAGGAGATGCAGCCACCACTGGCTTTGGGCACAGGAGGACAAACCATACCTTGCTTTCTCCTGCCTTCACTGCCAGCATCAGGTCATCCTTGAGCTGTTTCTTGCAGTGCTCGCACGTGCAGTCGAAGTAATATTGCTTCTTCAGCTGCTTCCGCCGCTCCTCGCTCAGGTTGAGGAAATCCACGTAGGAAACAGTGAGCTCATCCCCTGGAGAGATCTTGTTCAGGGCCCGCAGCTCGATCCTGAGGGCAGAGGAGGTGGGATGTGCGCTTGGAGAAGCAGCAGAAGCAGAAGTGAAGCCACAGAGCTGTCAGGGACAAATCCTGTGCCCTCCCCTGCCTTGCAGAGGTGAGCCCTCGCCCTAAGGCACTGCTTGAAGTCTTCAGGGAGGCAGTGCAGAGGTGAACAGCAGTCTGGTTGACTGAATACAGTGCAAGAACACAGTCACACCAGCTTTTCCTGCCCCTCTGCAAGTCCCTGGCAGGGATATGTAAAGGTCTGAGCTATAAACAGTTTATGGCTCTATTACTTTATCCAGATGGGGGCTGAACCTAGGCATCAACTTTTATTTTGTTGCAGGAGATCTCACCAGAAAAAAAACCAACACTGAGATCAGAAATACACACCAAAAGGTTGAGTTTGGATTTTGGGTCTTTTTTTAAGTCGTGCTTTGCATGCTACCCACACACCCCTGGCTATACTCCCAGATCCCGAGCTGTGCTGCCTTCGGTATCGTTTTCACTTTGAGAAGTTAAGACAAATTCCCTCTGGGTGCTGCATAAGTGATGTCCTCACCATGTTCATGCATTTCCATATAAAAGCTTGGAAATAATTATCTGGAAAGAGTCTATTTTTAAATAGCTCATTTGACCTATTACCACAATTCAGTTGCCAGTCTCTGAAATCCACGGCAAGCCCCTGATGACAGGATTTGGAAAGCCAGACCTTTGTACCTGCCTTTCCCTCGTGTCATTCCCTGCAAAAGGTCTTAGATAATGTGGACACTCAGAACTATTCCCTGGCTATTTTACTCTAGACACTGGATCTCCCAGTTACTCTGGGCCATGTCTCAGCTGTAGGGGCTAAACAGGCACAACTGGCTGGAGAATTTCGCCAGAATGGGAAAAAAAATCCATCAAATAGCAACTGTGACGTGGTTCTTCCATATCCACCTCCTCTCCCAAATTCCAGTGAGCTCAGCAATGTGTTTAATGTACATGTCTGCTCTGAGATGGACCTGGGGGGGCCCTGCTGGCTCCCACCTGAACACGAGGTGCTTTAGGTGGAACCCAACAAAAGCCTCACTAAAGGCAGAGGTGGCAGAGGACTCACAGGTATCCCCAGGTCCATTAAAAGTAAGTCTTTTGGGAGGGACATGATTTATTCCGTGTAATCACGTTTTTGCAAAGGGACTGTAATTCTCCTGCAATTTCCTTTTAATTCGCTTGGAATTCCTGTTACAGGCTCTCACCACCAAGGGCGTTGCTCTGACTCTTCCAGCTCTGCTAAAGCTGCTGTCAAAATTCCTCTCCAAGGCTGGTCTTGACCTTCTCTGGGTGTTGTCATAACAGCAACGTATTTCATACAAGATTTATCACTAAACATGCCATTGTCACGAAGGGCAGCTATTAGTTACGTCACAACCACGGGAAAACATCAGAGAGAGGTGCAACCTGCTCCTCCAGGAGGAAGTGCATAAAAAAGAGCAATTCCCATCCTAAAGGCTTACACATATAAACATTCTTGTTCACACTTAACAGGATCCTCGTTAAAGTGAGTCATGCAACCAGAGAAGCAAAATCAAGCCTCTGACTTTCATGATGCCCCTGATAGCCCAAGCACCGTAGGAGTATTTTAAGCAGCCATCCCTTGTGTGGAGGGGTTTGATTGCCTTTGGGGTAAGCCAGGAAACACATGGCATATTAAAAATACTGTTGTTAAAGAGCCACTGCCAGCCAGGAGCACACCACTGAGCTTGTCCAGGGCTCTTTCCCCAGGGTCTGCCAGGAGCAGCAGGGACCTTGACAGCTGCGTGCACGGGCACAGCGAATGCCCGGTACCTGAAAACTCAAATTGCCCCAAATAGCAACGCTGATCAGAAGTGAAACTCTTTTTCCCCTTTTTTTATGGCCCTATCCATAATGTACTGAGTAAGATTCAATGGTGAAGAAGAGCACTTCAAATGCATTTAACATCTTCTTTGAGGAAATTGCATGCCTGCTCGAAATCAAATTTTAAGTGTCCCTTAAGAACACCAACTGTAATACACCAAATGCCATGAGTTAAGCAGAGACATTTTTTTGGCACATGTTTTTGTGATTTATTCAGTTTGGATCAGGTAACAGTGGCATCATTAAAAGGTGGAACATTAATCATGGATTATGATAAAAAGGAATTGAAACCTACATCTCATGGTCCTGCTACTGTAGGCAACACATTCCTCGGGCACAGTTTGTTGCAGAAGAAACGTGGAGTATTTAGTGTGTCAGTAACACAGTCATTTCTCATCTCCTAATATGCAAGGTTTTATTTTGGGCTGTACAAGATTAGAGAGACCTTGTTCTGACTTTCATGCTCTTGCCATGGTCAGGGGAGGAGAAATGAGGAGTGGAGAGGGGAAATACTGACAGAGAGGAAGCCAAGGGAGAGGGTGGGAAGGCAGAGAGGGAATTCACCCTGGGGAAGACAGTCACAGTATTACCACTATCATTCTAATTTACTACAAAACACAGAGTTAAGTGAGGTTTGGGTTTAGTGGGGCTTTACACAGGGGAGGAGGGAAGTTTAGAAAATAGGGAAAGTGAAATTTGGTGCAAACAGAGGGAGCCCCTTGGGATCTTTGCATCTTTTCCATTAAACACGGGGCATGAGGGGTACGGGGAGGAGAATGATGCTTTCAAGACCGACCCACCTCATCTGTGTGTGGAACATTGATCTTACAGCCTCATGACTGAAAGACAAAACAAACATCTGCAGTTTACACACGTACAAGTACAACAGTTTAAAAAATGGGCACTGGACATCGTACTGACAGGAGACAAGGGAGTTCCCTGTGCCTGGCTCCTGTGGCACTGCACGAGATCTCCCCTTCTGCTATGCAGCTGCCAGGACCCATCCTGGGCCATAGGAGATTTGATGGAGAACTGCCCTGGCACTGTGATTTTAGGAGTGGTCTAGGTCAGGGAATGAGCAAAACCTGCTCCTGACATTTGGCAGGAACAAGGGGACTAGATCTCCTGCACAGAAAGGTCTCCACTGACATCAGCAGTTGTGCTCTCTAGAACACAGCTTGAAATGGAAATCAGACTGGGATATCAGCCACAATTTACCTAGCCAATAACTAGATGGTCAAGTTTAGAGTCAGTAACCAGATACATGTGGGAGCCTTGACAAGCTGCCAGGCAAATAAATGCCATTCCTGTACTTACCCAGAAAGTCAGGGTTGTTATCTCTGCTGGTTACCTCCTCCACTGCTGGGAGCTGTTTGGAGGGGCTCTCCCATCACCCCACTATGGATCCAGTCCGAGGCAACTGGATGTCATAGTACAGACTCCAACCTAACTTTGGATCAGACCCTACTTCCCACCGAGGTAATCATCCTAATGCAGTTTTGTTTTCTCTTGGCTCATTTACCAGCTGCTTGGAAAATGCCAGTGTAGTTTTCTCAGATAATACCAGCAGTGATAACTGGAGTGCAGAAGCAATGTGTTAGTTAAAAAAGGAGAGGCTGGGGGAAAGGGGGTGTTAAGTTATAGCACTAAAGTTTAGTGAAGGCAGCTAGCTGTAAAATCATGGTGGAAGGTTCAGAGGAAATCCTGTGGCTGTGCAGTTTTTGGCAAGCAATTTCCCACAGTTAATGTCTTGTACACACTGCAGCTTTCTGAATCAACAGCAGTTTATACCTGTCATGGCTTGGAAACTGGGAAGGGCAGAGCATCCCTCCTGTGGGCTACCTCCACTCCCAGCTCTGCTGAAACATCATTTTCCACTGAATCTTACTCCACCCCACTTGTCCTGCAGAGGTTTTCTTACAGGACCTGGGTGGGAATGGGGAATGCCCAGAGGCTGAGAGCATCCTGCACTCACAAGTGACTCTGCTGGCAGATAACAATCACAACTGTCATTATGGTCCCATTGCTAAAGAGTTAATCAGTGATTAATCAGGATGATACACTCTCGCCAGATGGGGGCTGTGTTAGGAATCGTTATAAACACACCAGCAGATACACAGCTGACTGCCAGCTTTGGTTATGAGAAACTCTTGGACTGCAGACTCAGCATAATCCCCAATAATTTACTTTGTGAAATTACTCCTTAACTATGTATAAATGAAGCTTTAATACAAGGGGTGAGTTAAACAGCTACTCATTACTTTATCTGCCTATTTTGAGCCTAGTTACAAAACTCATAAGAAACCAGGGAAAAAATTCTTTGCTGGTTGCTGGATTGGGGGTCAAATCTGGTATATTTGTTAGTGCATCAGATGATAAATTTTTAAATAACAAGGAGAGAAACCAGTTCATCTTTAGTAAGAAAATACTGATTGTTTTTTTTTCCTTCTGAGCTAGGGAAGGAAATAAGAATGAATAGATTTTCTGGGGCAGGGACCTGACTCTGGGGGTGGCAGAGATTGCTGAGTTGCCTGTTAGTATGCATGCCTGCTGCACCAAAGGAAAGAAATCCACTCACTTGCCATTGTTGAAGACAACGGTGCAGTTGGGCCAGCAGTCGTGGTTGGCCTGGCAGAGGTTGGGGAAGATTCCCACACCAACAGCCTGCAGTCCTCTTTGGTCACTGAGGGTAAAGCCATTGCAGCTGATCTGGTCCCAAAACACAGGCAGGAAGAAGCGTTAAAGCAGAAAGAGCTGAAACACTCCAGTCGGGATAAAACATCAGAAGAGAAGCAAAGCAGGACTCATGCAGAGGGACCAGCCCAGGGCAGAGCTGAGTAAATGTTACAGAATATTTGCTGTCAATGTTCACTTGAGATGCCTAAAATAAACTTGGTTTGGCCATGCATTGATTTCCTTATATTTGGTTCCTGCAAGTAATTCAGAAAAAGGTCAATTCAAGCAGAAAGCAAAGTTCACGCTCATGAAAACAGGTATCAGTTAGAAATTAACCTTGACTGCTGCTTTCAGCCTGGTCATGTTTGGTGGGTTGCCCTCAAAGCTCACAAAAACCAGGTACTACTCTTTGCTGGGAATTTTCAGAATGACAACTTTGGCATCACATACATTCAAAGATGAATTACTTTACTTTTCTATGTGATACACTGTTATCACATATGAACAGGACAGTTTTTAGTCACAAACATAAGTAATGGACATACCTGGAAAGAGAAAATGTGATAGGATAGACCAAAGGAAATAATTAACGCAGCTGCTGATTATTTATAGTTTTATTTCCTTTGTGAACTGATTCTGTAGATTTTCTATATTTCCTTGCTTCTCCACAGAGAGAAGCTGTGCTGGTCACTAGCACATAGGGTCTCCCTGTGTCCAGTGGAGTGGATTTTCTTTGTGGTGTGGGTACCAAAGGATGCTGTGTCCTCTCCCTATACTGGGACTGGCAAAGGCCAGCTTGTCTTGCACAGCAGCCACTGGCAGAGGGGTGAGCAGAGCGTGCGTCTCCTCTTGGCAGTGCTGGGAGCTGAGGGGGGAGTGCAGCAACAGACACCCAGGGCCAGGAGCAGAGCAGCTCAGCCTGAACTGGAATTTCCCTCTCTGCTACACTGAGAAAAAAAACCTGTAGTTAACAAGTTAGTAATGGATATTATTAATTAGATTAATATCTTTTGCTGATTTTATTGTATATATTACGTCAATGTAAAAAACCTAATGAGCACAATATTAATAGATATTAATGTATCTACTAAAACAGATGTGCTATATTCAAATATATTCTAGGTCTATTTACTAAAAATACATTGAGATTTTCTCAGCTCTCCCAGGTGCAGAGAGATGCCTAGTGGGACTTGTGATGAAAATGCATGATTGAGCAAACCATGTCTGCATTTTAGACAGCCAAAATGTTTCAGCCCTTGCC
Organism: Oriolus oriolus; assembly: GCA_013400235.1. Classification (NCBI taxonomy): domain Eukaryota; kingdom Metazoa; phylum Chordata; class Aves; order Passeriformes; family Corvidae; genus Oriolus; species Oriolus oriolus. The sequence continues at coordinate 547,777 of VXBT01005528.1, forward strand.
CTTGCCATGCCTCAGTTTCCCAGTGTCAGTGCAGAGGAGAAGCAGGTGAGCAACGGGATGAAGTCAGCCATCCTCAAATCAGGCCAGCTGGAGAGTTTGTCCCAAAAGCTGTCATTACAAACCCTCCCCCACCTGCACTCCCACCCCTCTAACACACCACTCCGAATATGTGGGAGATGAACTGCATCCCGAACTGCTGGCAGTGGGGCGGCCAGAACTCCAGGAAACTCTCCACGTCCGCACGCAGCTCCTTCTTCTCCTCCTCGCCAAAGCTGTCCACGTGGTTCTGCAGCTCCTCCATGGACACCAGGCAGCCCTCGGACAGCCCGCCGCCCTCCCTCTCGATCTTCCACAGGATGCGGGCAGCCAGCCTGGCCAGGAGACAGCCACAAGTGTTACAGCACCACCACCACGACAAGGAGAGAACAAAGGACCGTCAAAATTCATCTCGTGAAGGGGAAATGGTGTGCAGGCAGGCCGACTGAGACAGGCTCAGCGTCAGGTGGGTGATGGATGGTCACCATCCCCAGCCTTCTGAAGGAAAGGGACATGCAGGGGTTTGTGCCAGCACCTGTGTTCTCACCTGAAGAAGTGCTACAGACCCCCAGGTCCCCAGCCCTCCACAAATGCTCCCATTTCCTTGAGGATCCCTCTCATTTTCTTATGGTAGAGCCAGAACATGAAGACAGGTTAATGTATCCTAGAGGTAACTTGGGGAAGAACCCATCTCCTCTTTCACTTTTCCACCTACTCCCCAGTTTCCCACATCTCCTAAACCACCCAGGGTGGGTTTGCCTCACCATGTTCAGAGTCCTTGGGGCACAGAACTGAGAAAAAACATAGCACATCCTTTGCACCACTGACACTCGTCCGGGACCCCGTCCCTTCAGCTCAAGGATGCTCCTGGACTTTCCTAAACCTTCTCCCACTTCCACCCTGCCCAAATCAGGCCACCCAGCTCTTCCTTGCCATGGGATGCCCTGTCCTCTCCCAGGTGGCTGGGGGCCAGCTCTCACCTGATGTTTTCGGTGGGTGCCTTGCCGTGCCTCTTGATGGCAGAGCACTCATTTTTGTGGTTGAGCCAGGCCGCCCTCTGGCAGGTCCTGTCGCAGTAATGGGCAAACTTGCACTGCCCGCAGCGGTGCAGCCTCTCCTGCCGCTTGAAGCAGGTGTGACAGATGACGTGTGTCAGGCTGGAAGGACAGAAGGACACAGTGGATCAGTGAGGGACAGCTCTGCCCAGCAAAGATCCTGCCAGCTTTGCACCCCTGGGCTCCCCACAGCCGCTAAAGATTTTTGGGGAGGATGGAGAAACATCCCACCCAGCTTAATCCTTGTGTTCTTGCCCAGTGCTGTTGCTGCAAGTTGAATGGTCATGGAATAACTGGGACCCCTTCAAAAGGGATATTTCATCTTTGGGGGATTCAAAACAGGATTTCCAAGAAGCATCCTACGACTGTATGCATGTAACTATAACCCAGACTGGGGGAGGAGTGCGTCAGAGGATGGGGATGAAGAAGTCTGACCTCACGTCCTCCCTCTGAGAGCGTCCAGAGTCCCAGACTGAGGGGGAACCTCCCCCATAAGCCCCTTCATGTGTCCAGCTGTTGCTCCTAGAACTTAATTCACTGAGAAGGAGGAGGAGACACTTTGGTCTCCTGTCCAAAAAATTTTGGGACTTTCCCCTTGCTGCTAGAGAAGGCTTTTCACTGCCTGATTTGGTGTCTCCAGCTGTCTGCTTCTCCAGGCAACCGCCCACTTCATCTGGGCCTCCAGCCAGGCTCAACAGTACAGGAGAATTTAAATTCCCATCACTCAGCCACTGCTGGTGCCAGAAGGGAGGTTGTCCTCACTGCAAAAAGCTCAGGGACCACAGAGGCTTCGTGATCGAGGGCACATTTATCACTGTGCACCGCACAGAGGGGGGAAACTGAGGCATGAGGAAATAAAAAAAATTATTGATGATCCCATAAGGAGGATTTGCCACAAGCAGGAATCAGACTCACAGTCCCAGAGAATCCAGCCCAAAGACTGTCCTGCCTCTCCACTATACATATATATACATATATTTACATATGCATATTTATATCTATCACAGTGCATTTAAAATGCTTTTTCTTTCCTCTGGCAGTACTGTGTGAGCTGCTGACATAATCTACCCTGTGCCTTGGCTCTGGCAGGATGAAGAGGGCCACTGATTTAAAAGCAGACAAAGTATCAGGCAAAACCATGTGCAAAAATGAGGTTTGGAAAATGAGGCTTAGGAAAGTGAGCAGTGCTGGAGAGAGCCCCATGCAAGGCAAGCACCTGGGATGGGGCAGGGGGAAGCATGTCTGGGAAGGGAGATGCAGCCAGCTCCCCTGTGTCAAATGGAAGAGCTGAGAGCTGGTGAGAAATGTGAGGCTGTGCTCTGTCAGCTGTCAGGTCAGGGGGGCAGAGAGGTGCAAGAGAGATTACACTCCTTGTAAGGCAAGGCAGAGCCAGAGAGCTGATAAAGCCCACTTGGTTATGTCGCACCAGGAAGCACTGGGAGCTATCTCACATGGGGAATGGGGGTCCCTCCTGCCACCTGGGTGTTTTAAGGGCAGCCAGAAAGCAAAAAGAAGGGTTCCTTGTAGAGAGGAATGACAGGTTGGAAAGGAGCATAGTGCAGAAAAACCCAAGTCCTCCCACAGGTGCTTCTCTCCCCTCAGTCCGCTCCCTGAGAATAAAACACACTGAAATGCTGGCTTTGCATTTTGCTGTTTATTGCATAGAGTGTCCACATTTTCCAAAGCAAACCTGGCTGGCAGAACTTACAGCCAGATCTGGAAATCCCTCATTTCTGAGGAGATGCAGAAATGCACCAAAAAGTTGTACAAGACTGAGAAAGCAAAGGAACAGCACATGTGGTATTGAAACCACAGAGAAAAGTACTCATGGGTAATCTGACTGGCAGGTGTAAGAAATACTGCATCTCTTATAAAACCATTATGGGGTCCTCCATGCCCCAAAATGGTTTCAGAGAAGACTGGATTTATTGATGTTGCGTGTTATCAGGACTCCAGAGGCCTGTGCTCAGCTCTAGGCATAGTAGAAAAATCAGGAGACACGAGTATTTGAGATCTATTGCCTAAATCTTCAACAAACATTGCTTAAGCATTTCCAAGCACCTAAATCCCCCAGGTGCGCCTTGGCAGTCATGCAAACTCCCGCTGTGCCAGAGGAGCTCAGAGCTGGACACCCCAAAAGGGAATGGCAAAGTGGGGCTCTCCCTTGGCTGGGTTCTGAAACCATCTGTCCTGGAGACAGACAACGCCCAGACACCAAAGACTTGCGGTGCTCACAGTCTCCTCTCTCACTGCCTCTGCAATGTTAAGGTTCTCCAAGTGAAGCAGCCTGAGATTAAATTTAAGTATTTCAACCTGTGGAAATAATTGGTCTATAAAGCCTGCTCTGTCTGGTCTAGAAAGTGTTTAACACAACCCGAAACAGCTTCAGGTATCCCAGACCTCTCCTCCTGGTACAGAGAGCAGCCCACACCCACATGGTCAGGATGCTGCATGGCCAGGCAGCCTCAAAGTTCCTGGAGAGAACCCTGGGGAGGTGACTTCTGCTGTGGCACCTACCCAGGAACCCTGGAGCTTTGAACCCTCTGGGTCCTGCTGCTCAGCTTCCCTTGCTTTGCCACACAACAGCACAATTGCTTTCTGCTGTGTCTGTGCCCACCATGGCCTCTGAGGTGATCGCTGCCTTCCTCCACACATAGTGAGAACTGCTTCTCACCCTGCCCAAAAGCAGGATCTTCTTTACTACAGTGATGCCTCCAGCCCACCATAAGCTTGCCAGGTCAGGGATTTAGGACTTAGAGGGCAGATGCCACTGACAGACTCACTGAATGACTTTCTGGGGAGCCTCAGGTTTCCTTGGCCTCCCACCCGAGCATCCGCTGAGCTGAGCTCTGAAGGGCTCACGTGCTCTGGTGTTATGGGGGTGAGACACACAACTACAGCTAATCCTACAGTGACAAAAGCAGTGACTCAATGTGCCAGCCGACAAATGCAAGAGCTAACAGAGCACTGACAACTAAACCATGGCTCCTGCAAGCACGGCTCGCAGTGAAAGCAGAAGAAACAAATATCTCTTGTGACTGCTTGGACTGGATTCAGGCAGATTAAGGTCGGTTGGACCTGCCAGGACAGAGGGCTGAGCACTGTCACAGGAAAGGCATTACCCTCATCTCTGAGACATGCACAACCCAAACATCTGCCATCCAGCACCCACAACATCTCATTCACTGGCCTGGAAAAGCCAGGTGAGATGGCTTTAGTGCAAAGAGCAGAGGAGGATTTCATTGAGTAGCTGATGGACACGGTGAGTATCTCACAAACTGTTTAACGTGGGCTCATACTGTTCTGTACATCACAGGTGATACACACAGATGGCCTAACTTACACCTAAGTCCTATTCATTATTGCTTGGCAAGACATCTCTCTCCTCAGTCTGCTACAGAGAACAGCATAAGAACAGCTTAAGATGCAGGCAAAGTCTCCTTGGCTTTCAAAGCGGGCTGTATCACTTTATTGAAGACAACAGCCTGAGGAAATGCATCTGCCGTTTCAGCAGTGACAGGGCAAGGGAGGTGCTCAATAGCTTCCTTCTACTGAGGCTACCATTATTAGCATAAGAATGGGCTTGCTACTTTAAAAAGTGGTTGGACCTTAGTATTTTCTTCTTTAAAATGTGAGGGATGACATATCCTAGTTTTTCTGATTTCAGTGGAGGATTTATTTTAGACTAATTTTTGACTATTTTATTTTTAGTCTTCCATTACAAGATTTCCCAGCCTCTTCTTAGAGGTGTGGGTGGGGTTTTCTTTTAAAAAGCTAGGTTTTCTCCCAGGTTTTATTTAAGATTCTGAACAAATGAGATAATAATAAAAAAATCAAACCCCAGAACATTTTTTAAAATGGGAATACAACCACATTAGCTCTCAGGTTTTTATCAGTATTAACTCAAATAATTTCTTCCTATAATCTTTTCAGTCATGCTGTTATGGAAAATTTTTGATTTCTTGTATCTACAGTTACAGAGCTCCCCACGTTTCCTTGGAAAATGTTTTTGGCCACTTTCATACATCAAAAAGAAGTGCAAAAATTGCATTATCTCAGTTTTTAGCAATTTGCAGATCACTCATCCAGCAGATCTTCAGGTGATCTTGGCTTTCCACCACGTGACACTGTTTTCCTTGACTACTGTCCCTCAAACCCTGCTGGTTAAAGAGCAAACTTTCTCTTTGCTGAGGCTGGCAGAGACAGATGAGGCATCCCCTTGCTTATAGGAAATGTAAATTCTTACAGGCTTGGTAGCCAGCTGATGTGTCAGAGGAGAAGGTCACGTACAGCACAGTGAGCCCAGGCACTGAGAACGCCATCGTCACGAAGGTGACAGAGGAAAGGAGACCTGGGATCTTTGAGGAGACAGCAAAGACAGAGGAAGGATTAGAGAAAGCTTCAATGAGAGGCTCGGGGGCTTTGCAAACTGGAAAATAATCCCAAAAAAGCAAAGAATTGCTTGAGATGTATTTCCAGCTTTCTGTCTCTACGTTAGGGCAAAGCAGGCCTGACACTGGTGTGTTCTGAGTTATATTTCAGCTGATAACAGCAAGGCTGAATCAAACAGAGATCAGGCTGTGTCTACACTATATCCTGGAAATCAGGCTGAGTTCTGCACCCCCTTTCCATCAGTATTCACCATCTCTTTAAGCAGCCTGCTCTCATTCAGATAGAAGTAACAAGCTTGAAACAGAAGTCAGTGCCCAGTAAACACTGGGTTAAACGACAAAGTTATAGAATCATAGAATCAGAATAGTTTGGGTTGGAAGGGACCTTTAAAGGTCATCTAGTCCAACCCCCCTGCAATGACCAGGGTTAGCCTAGTGAGTCATACCCTGGCCTTAAAATCCAACTGTGAGCTGGCTGATGTTTATAGGAACCTCATTTTTCTTTGAGTTTTATGTACTTCTAGATTAAAAGTCTCTGGCACTGTGTGAGAAACTGCTGCTTAGATGGCCATCATTGGGTTGAAGAGTACAGGCCCTCATCAGGTTTAACGACTTTAGGGACTTTCAGGGCCCCTGTGACCTTCAGGGGCTTCCAGGGTGGGATGCAGCCTGTAGATTTAGACACCTAGTTGTGCTCATCTGTACCCGCTGTGTCTCAGTAGAGATATCACCACCACACTCAGAGGAGTCTGGAAGGTCATTCAGCTCAAAGGTAGATGTCTGTGCTCACTGCACATTATAGGGTTCCACTGATTATGTCAGCATTTAGTGGTGGATTCACTTGTCTGGACACAGGAGCCCAGTGTCAGGCTCTGCAGGGACGCCTGATGATAGAGTTTGGCCAAAGAAAACATTTCTCCTTTTCCTAGCAAAATAAAATCTCCACACCTCCTCAAACTCAGCCTCCTACTGAAAGACAGACATCCACAAAGTGCAGTCGGGTGACAGCCTCAGGCCCAAATTACTTTGACAGCTCCTCACATCTATCTGTCTGTCCGTGTATCTATCTCTACCTACATACATGAGTCAGGTTGAAGTCTGTGCTGTGATATCCAGTTGCCCTGGAAGAGCCTCTCCAACCGGCTTCCAGCAGAGGAGGAGGTAACCAGCAGTGACAGCAGCCCTGAGATCTGACTTTCTGGGCGGTAAGTACAGATGTAGCATTTTATTTGCCTGGCAGCTTGTCAAAGCTCCCACGTGTAACTTGTTGCTTTAAACTTGACCGTCTGGTTATTGGCCAGGTAAATCGTGGCTGATATCCCAGTGTGATTTCCATTTCAAGCTCTGTTTCAGAGAGCACAACTCTGTTGTATCTCTGCAGGGCTGTTCCTGCTAATCTCAAAAAGACCTTGGCTTTGCCTCCACATCCTGTGCAGCCACAGAGAAGATCACTGTGTGGCCTCTGCACTCTGACTGCCTTCCATATACCTTCCAACAGCAAAATCAGGGGGTCAACACCCACAGACTGGGAACAGACTTCCCAAAGGACTGAGTTCTTCAAAGGGCTGCAAAGCAGAGACCAGCTCTGCACTCTACTGCTTCTGTGTGGTCTTCATGCACAAAGCAAGCTGAGATCTCTGGAAAGTATGGTCACATATTTGGTAGGACCTGAGCCAAAAACTTAAACCCAGGAATCATTCATAGTTGAATCCCTTTTCCATAGTACACATACACAGTGGTTTCAGCAAGACATGGGAGATACTGAGCTGAATTAGGATGAGGGACTCTGGATTTTGGGTTTCCCATGCAGGCTGAGACCCCTTTCAATTGTGTAGACTCAACACCAATTTTAGGACCTATGCACATGTGTTTGAGGACAAGGAACAGCACATGCCTCTTTCCTGGACTCTTCATCCATGCAGAGACAACAGCAGTTCTTTCAAGGTAAAATCATCTGCCATGGCCAGGTGTGGATTTATTCTTGCAGGAATAAAGAATACAAGGATGAAGGCAACCCTTCATTGAAAGAAATCAGTTCAATGAGGCTTGATGCAATTGAATACCCTGGGACAGCAATAGAAGGTACCTTTACAACCAAAGCCCTGAGTGTGTAAGAAAAGCATCAGGGTGATTTCCACAAGAAAAATGTGTGTTTCCATTGTATCTCAGGCCCAGGCTATCCCCTGCCAAGCACTAATCAACAAGCATTTATTCTGTTTCAGAGATTTTGGGACTGTGTTTCACCACTGACCTATACTCAGTGCATTGGGATGAAATGTGTCACAGGAGGGTAAGAATCCATTATTATTGCACAACAGCTGCAGAGAAGGGCTGTATTTACCTTGACTCCTTGCTGCTCAACCTCTGGACCTGCCCTCTGGGAGCTAAACAAGCCCAGCTTGGGGAGGAAGGGAGGGAAGCAGGCAAACACGTCTCTCCCCATCCGAGGTTTTCTGTTGGAAACCTCAGCCTAAAACACAGTCTGCAGTCTAAGAGCTGATGCAGTGGTAACTTCTGCTCTTATCTCACATTACACAAGTGACATTTGAAAATGCAGCGAAGCTTTAGCTCTTCAGCGTGGGCAGCTCTGCTCCATGCATGGTGCAACATTTCACATAGAAGAAAAAATATTTTCAACCTACCATCAAGAGTCAAAATGTTTTCAGTGGTTAAAAAAAAAAAAAGTATTTTTAATAAGGCATATGAGAGAGATAATTGTCCACAGGCACTTCTGAAGCAAATCACCACAAAATTCCAGCTAGTGACACAAGAAAAACTGAAGTACAAGAGCTAAAAGGACACATCAAGGAGAAATGATTTTGTCACCAACTCCTGTAATTGAGCTCAGGGTGAAGACTTCAAGAACTCAACATTTTAAAGTGAAAAATGACATTTTTAATGTGAGCTCTTGCAATGATATATTAAAATAAAAACTAAAGGTGTCATTCCTGCTATGGCAAAGATTCATAATCACGTTCACCTGCTGACAGTAAAAGGACAAGGAAACAGTGAAAGACACACAAAAAACTTATTTCTTGCTCTGTCGTCCATTTAATACCCAATTCTCTGCTACTGTCAGGTCACAGAGTGGCACTGATCAGCTTCAGCTACGAGATGACCGGCGTTAAAACAGCAGCACGACCTCTGCTTGTGCCCCAGACTTTGCTAACAAAGCCGATTTAATCAGAGAAAACTCAGCTAAGCAGAATTGCTCACAGCCCTGTTTAGTGTACAGGGTATTTACTAAAGTCACTGGCTGTTTGGGGCTAAAAATTCAGTCTCAGGACTCACCATGATGCCCTTGGAGAACACTTACAACTTTCCTAAGCTCAGAATGAAACCATCTAAGCCCTCAGTTTAAAAATTCAGGCCACATTCTGTTCTCAGTCAGCATGTTATAAGGCCGAACAAATTCCATTTGTGTTGGAGGCTTTAATTTAGATTAAGCCCAATGGAGATCAACATAGAAATCTGTTCTTTGCATCTTTTCTCTTCCAGGTTATTTAAGTGAATCTCCCACGGATTCAAAGGGCAGAAGTGGGCACCTACCAGCCGCACCAGCAGCGCAGACTGAGTGAATGTTGTGATTAAAACAAGCAGCAGAAAAGAAAAATATCCTTGCACCAGAACTCACTGTCTGGCTAAATCAGGGTGAACATAAATTTAAAACCAGTCTCGTGAAAGAGCAAAAGCCAACATTTGTCTCCAGTTAGCTCAGCCAGCTGTAGATATTAAATCTCCCTAACAGAAACAGTGTCACTTGCTGATCCCCACCAGCTCCCAGCTTGAGGGCAGCGGGTGTTGAAGCTGCAAGTGCAGCTGGGGATGGCACACGTGAGCAGAGCACAGTGGAACTCATTTTTAAAATGCATTACCCATCAGAGACTTCAGCAAAGTCAGTCTGAGATTCCTGTGCACCTGGACTACACTAGCTCCTGGCAGTTCACTGCGGTGTAGCATGGGGCTGGGTTTGTGAGGCACTGAATACATGCAACTTCCGCTGCATTTCTGAAAGGTTACCGAGCACCTTGCAAGGTCACGCCCTGGAAACAAACTGCGCCATACTGAAAGTGAAAAAGCTGATCTGAGCCCCAGGAAGGACATTCACTACAAGCTGTGAATGTGTCTTTAGAAAAGTGCGTCTGATTTCCCTCCAATCCCTTCTCTGACGTCATCCAGACACCTCCAAACTTTTATACAACCAGCCAGTTGAAATTCTGCAGTAAGATTACTTTTGCTCTGAGTTTTACAAGCGCTTTTCTCTTACCTGTCAAAAACCACGGCTGCGTAGGCTGGCTCTGCAAAGATGACATCCCCAGGCAAGAATTCCTTCTGGGCTTTCAAACCCCTGCCTTTGCCTTCAGTTGTGAACACTTCCACTGACTCCATTCCTCCTTTGGTCATCCCAGGGACCGCAAGGCTTGGGAGGTGGTATCTCGGAGCAAGCCAAATCTCCCGTCACTCCTGTCAACTTGGACGGGCTGCAAGGCCACACTTATAAAAGGAGGGCTGGTCTCCCCCCACCCCTGGCCACATGGATTCCCATAGGAGGGCGAGGGGGTGGGAGCAGGAGAGGCAGGAGCCGGAGATCCTCTGCACAATGTTGCCGACCTACGTGGGGACAGGACAGGGCTGGGATTTCTGCTTCATTAGGAAAACCCTCTCCAAAAGTGACGTTGGGAAAAGTTTCTCCCAACCACAAGGAGTTGTATATATTACGACTCGGCTTAATTTACACTCTCCCATTGGAGGGAGAGTGTATTCTCTTTGCAGGGTATTTTTAGCGACCACATGCTTCTGTCTCTCAGGAAGCAACAGCTGAGACAGTGGGATGGGGAGGGCTGGGATGCCTCTTTCTGACCCCTGCACTGTCGTCTGGCTTTTTCTAGAAATCAAACAAAGCTGCTTTATTTTTACCCTCAAAGAGATGGACAGCGTGTTTAGAGGCAGGGATAACAGAGAAACATGTGCCTTGACATTCTCAGCATCCTGTCACCACCAGGAAAAGAGGAATTCACTTCCCAAATGCCAGTGGCAGTGCACGTACAGAGCAGTGTGGATGGAGCTGGAAGGACACCCACAGTTCAGCACAGACTGCGGGAGCAAGCAGGACATCTTAGATCCTCTCACCATCTTGGTGCACTAAACCTCTTTGAAACAGCACCTCTGAGCTGCCCCCACCTCCAGTGCTCATCTGTGGAAGAGAATCTGAGCCACCTGAGTGGAAAAAGAAGGTCCACCAGAGACTAAGCTCATGAGCAGCAAGGCCCTGGCTTTACTCTCTGCCCCAGTGCAGGTTTGGAGAGACACAAGGAAAGGCCATCATGTGTAAGAGTGAACCTCACTGTGAAAACTGAACCCAGCCCAGATTGCTGTTCAGCATTTTTTTATCATTTAATAGCAGTTCACAGGGCTGGTTCCTGCTAATCTCAGCCTCCTGCCGAGGAAACCTGGTGCTGTTTCCTCCTCCATCTCTAAGCACTGTGCAGATAAGAATGATTGCAAACCTCTTCCCACATCTCTGTGCTGCACAGAAAAATCTGCCTGGTTAACAGCAAAAGTGAGATGCACAGAAATAAAGAGGGTAAATCCTGTGCATCCTGTGGCAGTAAAATAAATCCTTTACATTTCTAAGGCAGCGGGAAGTACCACTGGGCACTTCAAGACACAGAACTGCTCAGCACCTTCTGCTGAAAGCCTCTGGCAATGTTCTTTGCCTGCAAATGAAGTCTGGTATCATAACAAATATCCTGTCTTATAGCCTGCCCGTGTGTGCCAAGCACAAACAGTATCAATCCACAGCCCCATAAATTCAGGGCGATCCGGCTGCTCATGTGATTATGAGCAGTATCTTCCACAAACAGCCAGACACCTCCACTCCTCCTGAGGAGGGCCAGAGCTGCCCCAGAGCCATCAGCACAAGCCTCCCAGTTCACGCTGTGCAGCCTTGAAAAGTCACTGCAGGCAATTAACTCCTATCAGCAATTACAGTTTTAACTGCAGTGCTCTACATGTGTGATAGGTGATGTCAGAATGCTCTGGTCTCATCTGTTATTCACTAGTTATTCCCTTGGCTGTAGGCATCTTTTAGAAACTGCCAGAAGGATTTTAGCACCTCAAAATCAGTGCTGATTGGGTTTCTTTCCCCTCCAAACCCACACAGCTTGGAGTGTGGCTGTATTGAACCCAGTCATTAATCACACGCAGCACTGTTTCTGGTTCCCAGATAACAAATAATACAGAATAGAACAGAACAACAGAACAAATAATATAATTACAACAAAGAATCTATGTTTTCAAAGTAGATGCAGGATATCAGGGATTCCTTCTTTGTCAATCCGTATTTAGAGCAGTGAACCTGCTTTGAGCCCCTTGAAAAAACATTGAATTTCAAAGCCAGCTGGAGAAGAACGCCAATTTTGGAGCACGGAGCAAGGCTGACCCCTCAGCAGGAGATTATTCTGTGCTTTGGGTCTGTCTGGATTCGGGGCTGGAGGGGTGCATGGCCCTAATCCTCCCAGCAGGAGAACTAACAGCACCCTCTGCTGCCCTCTAAAAATTACCCAAAGCACGGTTTTATCAAATGTAATGGCAGCTGCTTTGGACTGTTGTGAGCAGAGCTCAGACAGGTCATGAATTAGAGAGAAAAAGAAGGAAAAAAGAGGAGGGAAAAATCCCTGTGCCAAGCAGGAGCTCCTCAGAGTCATCCTGTCACTGCAATCCAGCCTCAACCATCCAGTGTGACCCCTCACAGGGCGAGGGGGGGCCCTGGTCTGGATGAAGCCCCTTTTTGGAAAGGCAGCAGGGAAAACTGGGGGAAATCACTCAGCTCATTCTCCTGGGGGTGGAAACAATGGGGGCTGGGGGGAATTCGGCCCTGAGGAGGGATGGATCAATGGGGTGATGAAGGGAAGGGCTGGTATTAGGCCTGGTATTTACTAGGCAGTTACAAGGCAGTAACTAGTAATTATTAGGCAGGTATTAAGTCGCTACTAACAGCTGTTAGACAGACACTAGACAGTAACTATTACTTACTAGGCAGCTACAAGGCAGTAATTAGTAATTTAGTAATTGTCAGGCAGAGAATAGGGAGCTACAAAGTCCTTACTAGCAGTTTTTAGGTACTAAGATGTGACCAGCGGTTTCCACGCGGCTGTTGCAATGTTGCTGGACTCTTCCTAATGGTTACTGAGAGGCTCTTATCGTAGTTACTGAGCAGCTACTAGGGACTTACTAGCTCTAGTAGTTACTGGGAATTACTAGACAGGCACTGCTAGTTCTGAGGCAATTACAAGGCAGTTACTAACTAATCTGTAGTGTTCACTACCAGTCACTGAATGGCTTTGATCAGTGCTTTATAAGCATTGACTGACCAGTTGTATAATGAAAATCAAGTTAAAAAAATAAAAAACCACACACTTAGCAATGTATAAATGTGGGCTTTATTTAAAATATGTGAGGCATCCATTAGCAGCATTTTTCCCCATTGTCAGTTAAATTTAGTAGTACTCTTGGAAGCAGAAATAACTCCAGTGGAATTAATGACTCCCTTTAGAAAGCTGACAGCTATTTTAAGCAGTCAGCTTTCTGGAGAAAAGTATGCATGCTTTTCAAATGAATATACTTGGGGAAAGTTGCGATATGGTCTTGCTAAGTTTAGGTTTAAATTCTGATTTTTTCACATATTTCCTAAATTGAATTGTCGTGTTTCTGAACTCCAAAATGTGCTTTGGTACATTAACAACTTCAGAAGTTGTTTTGACCTCCTGGAAATTTCAAGGGGTTTTAAGAGACTGAAGGCTGTTTTTTTAAATCCACAGTGTTTAGAGGTAGCTCACACCCTTATTTTTAGTGCAGAGCTGGTACAGGTTTTGCCATGAGCCAGACACAGCAAGGACTGTTGGTTTTGTTTGTCAGTTCATACCGGTGCCAAACAAGCTATGGAACTGCATATTATGGGTACTTTCTGGTCTGATAGTCTGTGGGAACAAAGTGTATCCTTTTCTTAAATGCAAAATCAGCCATAACTTTCAGCTTTGGAAAGACTCAGTGGCACAATTCTTTATAGTTTTGTCACACAATATACACGTGATCCCCTTGGGGTTTTCGTTTGTTTTAGTATAAGGAGTTTCTTTTGACTCGGTGGTAACAAGTTGAAAGCCCTTGGTTCCTGTAGGAATGTGGTTAATCTGTACTTAGGCCATGCATCCTTTTCTAAGACTCAGTAAATAGCTCTTGTATGTTACAAGTTACTAATTTTCCCCTCTCCCTCCTTCAGCACATCTTATTCACTTACTGGAGAGGAGACAGAGTTTGGGTACCAATTTACTGATCAGGTTTCTCACCCAGTATTCCACAAGCCCGTTTTAAATAGCACTGGGAGTAGGATGAGAAATAACATTGTACAAACTGCCCTCTTACAGTCATATGGGAGCATTTGTATGTCAGCAAAGAGCTGGGCAGAAGGACAAGTACCCTGTCTTAACCTGCCCCAGAGAGTCTGAAAAGTGAAGACTGGGAGGTGTATTTCTTACTGTGTTCTTAAGGCACAAGGAGGACTAAAACATGACAGTGTGGAAAGGGAAGAGTCTATTATCCTAAGGATTCTTCTTTGGAAGAAACCAACCACTCAGCATAGACTTAATCAGCTTTCTGATGCACCCTAGTCAAGTTTTGATGGTGTGTTTCAAGAAGCAAAGCACAGCTGGATCAAACCATGCTCATGGAAATCGAAACAAAAAATCAAATACTTGTTTTCTGAAATCCTGGGCTATTTGTTGCAGTAAAAAGTATTTGACACTTTTAAAAAGTGCTGCTTTTTTTCTAATAAAAGCAGAATATCTCATTTCAGTCTGCTGCAGCATTGACAGGCTGGCCCAGCTCTCGTGGGTGTGATAGGAGGAAGGAAGCAGAGGACAAGCTTAGCCATGTGTTGTAGCCAGATTAGTGATAATGTAGTGTTCAAGGACACATATAAAAGCTTGTAAGTTAACTTTTGTTACAGTATTCTGTGGGGAAAAATTCTTAGGGTTTGAGCGATGAAACTAGTTTATGGAAACATGCAGTGCCGGCATTTAACAGCATTCATTTCCAAGCAGAATCCAGTCCGGTGTTTCATTTTTTTACATTCCCATGAGCTTTGAAAACAAAACAAAAATCACTCAAAATATATTCAGTGAGTAAACTCACTGAGAAAATGAAAATTCAATGCTACTACAATATTGTTTCCTTGAAGAAAAGTCTTTCACCTAACCGCAGAATTGGAAACCTCACTGGTTGAGCCTCCCTTCCTCATGTAGGAATTCATTGCTGTAATACCACAGTCCAGTGTATTTGATAGGGGATTTAAAGTCTGTTACCTTTGCCTGCCCTTTCTAAGCTGAATTTCTGTGGATATCTGAGTGTATTTCTAAGTTTGTTGTCCGCACAGTGACTCTGCTTCCTGCTGCCCCACAGCCAAAAGGGGCTGGATTTCAGTGCTGCTCTTTGCCTGCAACTTTAGACACCTGATATTCTCAGCAGCCAAGCTTTTGTTCATCTTTCCTCCCCTCATGGAGCAGGAATATGACAGCCTGACTACAAGCAGTAGAGTTTGAACATCACGCAGAGCTGCAGCCTCTCCTGCGCGCAGAGTGAAACAAATTGGTGTGGGGCGCGTGATGCAGATTAACCTGTTCTGCTGCACTGGGCTCGAGCATGCACAGCCACAGTGGGGCTGACAGGTAGTCCTGGTGAGGTGAGCAACCCCATGGCTTTGTGAGGATGTGCCTCGGAGGCAGCCGTGTGAGAGGGCTCAGAAACCCAGAAAAGGCGTGAGTCAGTATTTGCTCTTGAGGAGCTGCAGTTGTTGTCCCTGATTCATGTGTGTCCGCCCACTCCTCATTAAAACGCCGTGTTTGCTGCTGGCATTTGAAGGTACAATTTGGCAGTGTCATTTTGTGGGTTTAGTACCTTGAACTTGAAGCTTTATGTTTTTGCCTTAAGGGGTTTGTCTAGCCTAGACATTTTCTTTACTCCATTATTCTGCTTTCTGTCTTCTTTGCCCTGAAGAATTGGGAAAAAAAAGTTAATAATAGGCTAAAGCTGGGAGCATTTCCTTTTTAACCAAGCGGTAGAAAGTCCTAGGCAGAACAGAGTTTTTTAAATTACCTGGTTTCTGATATTTTAATTAATATTACTATTTTTCCTACCACGTTTATATTGCCCCCAAGGAACACTTTTTTCCCCTGCCTTTCCTACATGGAATTCTACGAAGATTCCTCTACAATTAATGCAGCAAAAGGAAGAAAACAGACAGCAAATGTTTAAAGTTGGAAAGACGTTCTCAAACATCTCTCAAGTAGTAAAATATGCAAGTATAATACTGTTAAAATGTCCTTATGCCTTCTTACATCAGAGTTGTGGTGGCTTTAAGGAACTGTTGTGCCAATGAGGAAAAAAAAAAAAATTTAAAGGCTGGGTGTGATTCTAAGATCACAATGGAGAACAGAGAAACAGTAAGCAAATCATTATCTTTCAATTCACATACTAAGAGTCTGATTCACTATTATTAGGCAACTTGTTTGGTTTCAGATTTCCAAAATCTACCTCAGTTATTTTTATTCTTTTAATTTATTTAAAGTGCTTCAGGTTTTTTGTTAGGAGAGCCTGAAGTTCCCATTGCCTTCTCAGTGCCCATAATTTCTGTCTGAACACTGAAACAATGAAGTTGTTCTCTGTCCTCACTGTTTTTTACTATTATCTCAGACTGCTTTTAATTTCACTTCATCTGATGTATTAGCTGCTGTGTCTTCTCTCAGAATGCACAAGTCAGAAAATTACACCAATTAATAGTATGCTGGGTTTCAAGCACACATTTATTGTTATGATTTATTCAACTTTAGTAACAGTTTCTTTCTATTTATTCATGCTGTTTTTAAGTCACATTGGAGACAAGAATGAGAAGTCATTTTTATGAGAGCAAAAGTGGATGTGTTTACGAAACTCTTCATGCACCAGTCTTTTTAAAGTTTGAGTGGTTTTTGGTAATTAATAAATTTTCAGTGATCCATGGCTTGTCTTATGCTGGAGAATTTGTAAGAATGAGACCAACTCACTAAAACATTAGTTTTGGATCAAATTATTGCCTTACAAACCTCAATCTCAAGGTTTTAAGGTGGTATCATAAAAAGTAAAATTATGAAGCAGAACTCCACATGTGACTTAAGTGGAACATTGACTCAGAGGGAACAGTGATGCAGCAAATACACTGACTGTGTTTGCTCAAAGGAGTCACTTACAAAAGCACTTGGTTTGAAACACCTGTTTTCTGATAAAACCAGTGAATTCAAACAAAGATGGTTCACACCCAACTGAAAACAGTCATGTAAGTGATGCTGCTTATGCCGGTTCTGCTGTTTAGGATAACACTGAAAGGTCCTATGAAAGTTACCTTCATAAGAATTAAGCTTTAACTCATCTCTTTGCAGTAACTTATTTCTCCTGTGCTACCATTGCAGGATTCAGAGATGCAGAGAAATAAAAACCAGATTTCAAACTCAAAAGCCTAGATACAAATGTACCTACATGTGAGAATGTATGTCTAAGGGTGTTGACCAAGTCTTGTCCTCCGTCTCTGTGCAGGGGCATAAGCCAGCTTTCCAGCCTTCATCTTTCTCACCTCCTCCCACCTCTATCTTTCTGCTCTGTTAGGGCTCCATAGCCTCTGCAGTATGTCTGGAATTTAGGTCTGATTATAAAGCAGCCCTTTATTAAAATGCTCAAGTATCTCAGACGACTGCTGTAAATGAATAGTGTTACAAACCCAAGAAGGAATACAGATCGACTTTTGTGTGCATGTGTTTTGCTGTCTTAGCACTTTGCAGGCATTTTGATTGATAAAATCTTTTTGGCACCGATTCTGTGTTGTAGACTTTAAGTTCTTGAATCATAAGAGCTAAAATAATCACAAGAAATATTGTATGACTGCTGAGAGTTAGTAGCCAGAAGAATCTGTCGCTATGGGTAGCAGTAGTCTCCAGGGTCTGCTTTCTTTGGCCTTGGCAATCCAACAACAATAGTGTTTTGTTTCTCAGCACAAATATCTGCTATTTAAAGAACAGCTTTTAGGTAGGACGCTCATGGAAGTCTGGGCTGTATTTCACACTAACTTTCTGGGCACACAAGTGAAGTGTGACAGAACAGGAAGATGTTGCCAGTTTTATTGCTGGATTTTCCCTTTATGCCTGGATGGTGCCTGAACACTCATTTCCCATTCTGTCTAACCAGCTTTGACAGGTACTTTTTGCAGCCCAGTTCCCTCTGAAAAGAAGTGTTTCTGTAGTGCTTGGGAAGGATGTTGGGGCAAAGCAAATGGTACAGGTGAGGCAGATGGTGTGTTGTGAAACTGAGAACAGGGCCATGACTGCAGAGGTACCAATCTGTTCAGTGGGATTCCTCACCCCAGAAGCCAGAGGGAATTGTTACAGTGCTCCACACTCCCCATGAGCATGGAATTGAATCTTTGAGGGATCTTTGCACTTCCTTTAATGGGACCTTATGAGTACCTGAGGCTAAATGTCTTGTGCTAAAATCACTTGCCAAGCTCTTCTTAGCATTCCAGTAGGATCAGATTCATACTCTGATTTCCAGAAACTCCTTAGGTGTGCTGCTTCACTTGTGCATTCTTTTAGATGCTTAAACTGCTGTTAATGTTTGCTGTGACTATGGTATGTCAGTGGACTTCACAAGCCATGAACTCTCACAGCATGTTCGTGGCCCTGTCAGGTGCCATAGGTTCCAAAATACAGCTGAGGAATCTGTGGCAAGGACAGGCCATGAGACCTACCAAGAATCTCATGAGGAGATACTGCCACTGGGTCCTGGTAGATAGGAGATGTGGGCTGGGTTCATGTGTCCAGTCCAGAAATCTGGCTTTCCCTCTGAAGTTTGGCTGCTGACAAACAAACTGTTTAGACTAAAAATAAAGGGAAAACAGCACTGAAAATTGCTATTGACTTCATCATGTGGTATGAATGCTTGTATCTTTTATTTTAAAAAAATCCAAACTAAAATCTGGTCTTATATTTGTTAAACATTTTTATCAATATCTTTTTATTAAGGAGCAGTACCTTTGTGACAAGCAGTAGTTGGCCTGCTCTGCAGTGAACCATTTCCTAATGTCAGAAAGTTGATCCACTCCAAATTCACAACATCAGCACCATTAAATATTTTGGAGGCACATAAATGGCAAGGTCAGTCTGGCAGTTGTGCAAGGCCACAGCTTTTGATTGATTCTCTGAAAAGTTTCTGATGGCGTGGTTACAAACTGTCAGGTAGCCTTTTAAAGAAGTTTTTCTTATTTCCCAGGAAAGATGTCTTGTGAATCTGAAAGCTAAAGACCTCAAGTTTGGCTTAATATTTATAGACCTGGTGGCACACAGGCAGGGGAAGCATAGATCTCCCCATGCTCTGTCAATTCTGTGTGTGACAAACGGCCTTGAGGCAGAGCTAGAAGGAGAAAGGTCAGACTTCTTTGTGACCCCTCTCTGGGAGTGAGCTGGGATGTGTCATTTAGCGGCTGAGGATGTGTGTGGTGGCCTTGGGAAGGAGCCTGCAGCACCCCAGACCAAACTGAGGACCATTTACAACTGACTGGTTGGGATTTAAGTGAGAAACAAATCAGCTTATTCCTGAGCTTGCCTCCATGCAGCTTCTCAGAATACTATATATACATACACTGCCCAACATTACATATATATATATATATATATATATATATATATATATATATATACACACATATATTTGCATAAAAATAC
>VXBT01005528.1:576869-590530 GCA_013400235.1 Oriolus oriolus
CTCTGCCTCGCTGAGTGGCCTTACCCGCTCTCCATCGCTCATCTCACAGCTGCACCACCTTTCGTTATGATTGTACTGCTCTGGCAGCTAACTGGGTTAACATCACCAACCAGGTTTCTGATCAAGCGTGAAGGAAGTGAGGACACACATACCACTGCTGTTGTGGTGGTGCTTTCTTGTTCATTGGTGGGCGTGCTGTTAAAACAAATGAACCTTTGTTTCTTTCTTTGTTTTTCTGGCAGTGTTTCATAGGCATTCTGATGCCATTTGCTTAGGCAAACATGGGCAAGCAGGCATTTTCGTAGCCTTACTGCAACATTTGCTCATGGAGAGCAAGGATAACACAAGGGTTTTTAAGTGGGATATTTTTCCCCTTTATCTTCTAGCCTGAGCTATTCCAAATAACTTAATGTCTCACTATTCTCTTTCCAGGTACTTGTGACTCCCATCCACTTGTGAAGGTGCTGAGAGCAGCTGGAGGAAGGAGGGCATTTTGATTGTCCCGTTCTGTAGAAGGCCTAATTCTTAACTACAGTCTTGTGTTAGCCTTGCCAAATTCGACAGTCACACTAACGAGAGGTATCTCTCAAAATTGGAATTTGTTTCAATTGTGTGTTATTTTTAAGAAGATGAGTGAACCCACAAGAATTCCCTCTGCAGGATATATCTTCAGTCATTTCACCGCTCCTAAGAGTAAACTGACTCCCTGCTGAGTTATTCATGACCCTTCTCAGCCAGGCTGATGTATATCTGATCTCTTCCTGAGGCTGCTGTGAGGAATAAATCAAGCATCTCCCTTCATGCTGAGTGCTGGCACATCACAGAATTTCTCAGGGACTCTATGAAAGAGAAAAAAATCAACACAAACCAGAATCTGTCCCACATCCCAAATGAGCTACCCAGCATTTTAGCTCTCACACCAACTCTCCTCACTGTCCCTCTCAGTCCTGATTCTCTTCTTCATTCCTCCGCCTAAAGCTCATTTTTTCCATCATGCCCATATGTAACAAATTGTGATCAGCCAGGTTATATCACTGCACTTTTATCATTGTCCCTGCAGCTTTCTCACTCCTGAAGGATGATCTGGAGTGACAGCCACACTTGAGAAGCAAGAAAACTGGTGTTAAGGAAGGTGGAAAGCACCTGGTGCAGGAAGGGGTAAAAGCTGGAGGTGGGAAAGAGGGAAGAGAGAAGAGGAAAGACTAGAAAAAGAAGAGCCATGGCCAAGCCTTGGTCTGAAAAACAAAGTTTACACAAGAGAGTGACTTTTGTCAAAATGCTGATGATGGATTTGAGAGGCAGCTCTGGCAGAGGAATCTGCCCAGCTGGCCCTGCCCAAAGAAGTATGAAATGAACCTTGATGGTCTTCAGAGCTTCAGAGGAAGAAGCCCCCAAAATGCTCCAAGCCCTGTGGAATGTTTTTGTTAACATACAATGCTGTTAACCTCTGTGGGGATGGGAAATCAAAGTCTGAGCTATTTCTGAGCAACATGCTCAGGTACAAGCCTAGCCAGGGAAAGACCCAAGTGCAAATTCCTTCTGCATTTGACTTGAGCCTGTGTGGGATGTTTAGGTTCGGGGTAGCTGTTAGGTCCTTACCCCAGGGCTGGCTCTGGAGGTGACCCTGTGCATGATCAGATATCTCCACACAGCCACTCTCCCGTGCTTTGGAGGAGATGGAGACTCCGTGTCTGCTCAAATGGAGTGAGGACCTGCTGTGGCACCTCTGGGTGACTGCAGGGCACCTTCCAAAACCAGCAGGATCCTCTGCAGCAGCAGGAAATGTCCATCACGCCAGGTACACAGGAGAAATAAGAGAAGTATCTCTGCAGTCTTGTGAGATATATCCAGAGATGAGCACTTACCCTGGGTTAAATTATGTATTAGTTTTCTGACCCTTATAGGTGTTTTTTAGACTCTTCAGAGGACCCCAGCAGGTCTGGAGTTCCACTAAGGGTTCTTTGCACATCACTTGTTCAGGCTGAGTCAAAACTGCTTCTCAGTAGCACCTTAGCCCTTATTTTTCAGAATTTAATCTGAATTACTGCCATGCGGCCAGGTCAGTGGGCCTAGTGACCTGCTCACAGCCTGAAGCAGAGGCAGCCAGGCTGGGCTAGAGCTGAAAACTGCCTCTGATCTGCCTAGTTGGAGCTGAGGGAAGCCAGAGTATAGTGGATGGGTTGGGGGTTTCCACGGGCCACAGCTTGCATGTACAGAGTGCCCTCTGTCCCAAAAGCAGAGAGGATAGGGACAAAAACACCAGGGAATAAATCCAGTTGTGTTACCCGTTTGACTCAGAAGAGCAGGCAAGTTTGGGCAGAACCTTTTCTGGGATCTACTGAAACTGCTGGAAAAGCAGACAAATCCTGAGGTCCTGCCCCCAGGCTGCAGCCCCAAGTGTGTCACAGCCACAGCAATAGTGCTGCTATTCTGAAAACAGCCCTCCTTGGTTTGTGGTGATAAACAAATGACAGTAAAGGGGGGAAACTTCATAGTTTTGTAAACTTTCCAAACCCACGTGTACACGTGAGCCAGCTGCACAGAGGGAGCAGCTCAGTGCAGCTGCAGAGGACACACGTGCAGGGGTCTGTGCTCAGCTAAAACCTGCGTGTAGGTGTAGGAACCCCTTTCCCTATGGATATACCATCATCCCAGGGCTAATCCTTGCTGGCCCACACTCACAGTGCATATTTGGCACTGAAGAGGGGATAATGTGCATTTACTGTGGTTTCTTTTTCTGCTACAGGGTCCCAAAACAGGTCTAAGGGGTAAAGGCTTTGTATAAAAGTGTAATATTCACTGAGAAATTAATTCTCATGAAATATGTGAGGTGTTAGCAAGTAAGAAAGGTGCTTTAACCAAAATGACCATGTGTTTTCTGTGAGGTTTTGTGATGGGGAAACTGAAGGGAGCAGCAAAGCATAGAGGGGACGAGGTACTGGGCCTTTCCCAGCCAGGTGGGAGAGCTGGAGGGAGAGTTCAACCTCCCATCCCAAGGGTGAAGGGCGTCTATTTGTGGTTCTTGGCAAGGAAATAATGGATTTCTGTGGGTTTAGACCATGATTTGTTTATTTATATTTTCATGAGCCTAGTTATAATGTGTATTTTTAAGGGGAAGTGTCTTTATCAAAGTTTTGCATTTATTTAAAGCACCTGTGCTGCAGAAACATGACAGTTCTTTGCACTTCTCAGCCTGGTGATTGTGAAAAGTGGGTTTTAAATTAATTTCTCAGTTTTTACTCAGTTTCTGTGAGGTTAAAGG
The DNA here is from genome assembly GCA_013400235.1 of Oriolus oriolus. Classification (NCBI taxonomy): domain Eukaryota; kingdom Metazoa; phylum Chordata; class Aves; order Passeriformes; family Corvidae; genus Oriolus; species Oriolus oriolus. The sequence goes on from VXBT01005528.1 coordinate 580,132, forward strand.
ACTTTATCTATCTATTTCAACCTGAATTGCAAAGGGCTTTCTGTCTGTGTAACCCCCACCCCCTGCCCCATTCTCTGAGAGTGCAGCACATCTGAGATGAAATTGAACATGGGCTGGAAATGAGGTGTTTAATCTAGTTTTTGAAATTGACAATGTTTTAAAATTGTTTGATAACCCCTATGTGTATTTTGAGGCTCTTTCTGTATTCAGAGGCAGAGGAGATATGCAGGTGGGGAGAGGCGGAGTGAGAAAGGGCAATGGCTTTGTGCACCAGCTAAGAGCCCCATTCTGCAGCCCAAGGCAGAAATCTTCGTGTTTGAGTGAATATTCTGCAGACAAAAAGCGAGTGAGGGATCTGGGCCTATAAAAGAGAAGAAACCACCACATCTTTTCTTTTTACCAGTATTTGTCTTTGCCAGTGTAGCCAAAGGTACAAGCCTGGGTAGCGAGTGAGAGGCGGCGATTGAACAGACAGCCCATTCTCTAACAGACAGATTTATTGAGTACGTGCACAACTAAGAATAGCAAAGCAAAGCAGTGGTGTCCAGGCTCTGAAAACAAGATCTCACCAAGCCGCTGGCTAGACGTGCTGGGAGCCTTGGGAACCTGGAGGTGGTGCTGCAAAGGTCCATGTGGATTCAGCTCCTTAAAGTCCATGGTGATTCCAGGGTCTTCTGTTCTGCTCATCTTTTACCATCTTTCCTGAAGTCTTTGAGGCTGTTCACACCGCTGCTGTCTTCAATGGGTGCTTTTCCAAGTTCAGGTGTTTCTTTCCAAAGACACTGTCCTTGGCTTTCCTTACCCCCATCTCCTTAGCTTAAGGACTCTTAAATCACACAAGAGCAGCTTCTTAACATTAGCATTTGGGGATGGGAGATTCAGAAACAAGTTACTTATGCTAACTTTTGCTTCTTTACTATGAAGGTGATCAAACAATGAAACAGGTTTGCCCAGAGAAGTTGTGGAGTCTCCATCTGTGGAGACGGTCGAAGCCCAGCTGAACACAGTCCTGGGCAACCTGCTCTAGGTGACCCCGCTTGAGCAGGTGGATTTGGACTAAATGAAACCTCTCAAGAGGTCCCTTCCAACCTCAACCATTCTGTGGCTCATGCCATCTGCAGGCTGCTTGGCCTCCCGGATGGCCCTCTGGTAACAGAGAAGGCCATCCCTCTCATCAAGGTCTGGTATGGCGTGTGTCCCCACCGCTCAACGCCTACTGGGTTGCAGCCAACAGCGGAGCCAAAAGATCTTCTTGGTGGCAAACACAGAGGCCAACCCAGTCTTGCCCTTGACTATGGCAGGAGGCTCTTGGCCAGCCCCAGTCCTTTGATCTGGTTGTCAATGCTGAGCTTCACCTGCCTCATCCAGTAACAAGTGGCTACCATGGCAAAGCACACGCAGATTTGCATTAGCAGTATAACTACAACGGGGTGCAGCAGCGCGTTGAAAATGCCAGCGGCCGTGGGGGACCAGCCAAAAAAAACTTCCCACCAGTGGTGTTCTCCCACCCTCTTAATTCGTTCCATGACCTGTTTTATGACTTTACCATCGTGGTGAACAGTTATTAGGATCTTTTTAGCTTCGGCCTTGGCATTTTCTAGCAGCTGCTGTAAATTTGCATGCTCTAACATTTCTTTTACAAGTGATAAATCCATACCAATGGGGGTTGGGGTTATACTACGATACAGGGTATAGTTTCTAATTAGCAACTGGCTGGTAAACACAGGTGGTTTATACACAAAATCACAGCCTCTAATAGTAGCTACATTGCAAGCACACATATTTGAGTCGTTAAACACGGTCTGGTTATAAGCTTCATTAATTTGCACGTATTTACACGTCGTTCTGAAGCACACACAGCCTTTCCCTACGTACACTAACACGGTTTTGTTACTGCTCTGGGGGTTAATCTCAAAGTGACACACCCCTTCTTTGGTGTCAAAGCACACATCACTCGCCTTAAGGGCATCATCTTCACATATGAATCCCAGCCCCCTCTCCAAAATGCAGGCTTCCAAATCTACCGTCTGCCACTTCCCATCAGACACCCTGGCCCACATGCGGTGGTCCAGGGGGTAGACCACAGACCCGTTTGTGTTTACCCCCAGGGCCACGATGGGGTAGACCTTTTCGATGCGAGCCTCCGCCACAGTGAGGACGTGGGCAATGACTGCATTGAGGGCCTGGTCGTGGGTGAAGTTGACGAGCCTCCACCAGGCCTGGAGCTGCCGCTCCTTCTCTGTGGCCGCGTCCCACACGATCTTTCGGATCTCGGTGGGCAGGACACCGTTGTCGCCGTCTCTCAGGATACCTGCAATGACACTCTGCACCCACATCTGGGCCTGGATGCAGCTAAGAGCAAGAGAGACGTTACTTTGTTCGATGCCCAGGGCTCGCAACAACACCTGATGGTCTTTCTCACTTATTTGTTCCCAGGTGGGCAGCACCTCTGACACAAGCCACTGCCCCATCCCAAGGCTGGACAGGGATGAATTTAGGGGCTTGAGGAGGCTCTGCACGCCCGAGGTCACAGTCTCCAGCTTGTTTGCCAAGACCTCAGCATTCATACTGTTGAGGACTCCCAGCCCGGCACCTCCTCCTCCCAGGGCTGTGGCCAGCAGGTCTCTCCTGGGCCGGGTGCCCTGGATGGAGCGGCTGTGGAGCCACGCCAGCCAGCCAGTGTGCAGAGTAGACAGGAAAGGGGCACAGTTTGGTCTGACAGAGGAAATATTAACAGTGGACAGAGACAGCACCACCTTCTTTAGTGACCGGACAGGCCCTGTCAGCAGCTCCTGGATGTGATTTTGCTTCACTACATAAGGACCTATTTTGGAAACAAAAGGAGGCAAGACAGCACTGATGGCAAATTCTTTTTTAAATCCTTCAGGGCCTCCTATCCACCACTTTCCTCCAAGCTCGGGGGACATTTCTACGCTCAGGTTTCCTTGACACCACACCTGGAGGGTTATGATCAGGTGTGGGCAGCGTCCATAATCCTGATTATACCACGAAGCCTCCTCATCTAATTCGGATCTATCAAGTGTTTTGCTCTCACGGAGGCAGCTCAATGGAATTATTCTCTTGTGGCCGTTAGGGGCTGTGACAGTCACAGTGGTGCCATCAATTTGCATTGGGTCAGTTACACTTTCTTGGGAGTATTTAATTTCCAATTTTACCTGGCCACCAATTTCAACATAAGGGGCTGCATGCCAGGCCAAAAAATGGCACTTTGAGGTCTTAATGGCAGCAAAGGAGGGTGCTGTGGTGCTGATCTTGAATTTAAAGGACAGCCCCACATTATTGTGTGCCCACAGGCAGACCACAAAGACTGGCTGGACCAAAGTAAAATTGTGCCAGCAGTCAAATTTTTCCACAGCACAGATTTTTTTCTGGTTCTTCTTAGTTTTTACTTCAGTGACAGAGATTTGATTTACTCGCTGGTGAGTGGATCCATTAATTACCCTGCACCCCACCTTTATTTGCTGTCCCACCTTCCCCAGCAGCTGAGGAAGTCTGTTTGTGCTATCCCAGCCCCACTCATTTTCCAAGTACACCTCTGCCCCATGCATAACCACTGTTGACAAATTTAAGCCTTTGTTAGAATTTAATCCCATGATTCCTGTATGTTTTATGTAAGCTTGGGACCAAGGCCAATCAGTCCCAATTTTCGTGTGCCTCCTAACCCTGTGCTGGGCTGTGGCCTGTGTGTCAAGGTGCCTTTCTAAGTGAGAATGAGTGACATTTTGTCCAAGGTCCTGATGGGTGGCTTGGACACATTGGGTGCTCAGCACTATGCACATACCAGAAAGCAAAGTAAATCCTGCAATCACAAATTTGAAAGTATTTTCCCCGCAGCACAAACAGGGCTGGTGATGCCATGAAGTTCGCCCTTCCCGCTGGTCACAATCGTCTTCCATTTTCCTTTATCTGCAAAACATAAGCAAGGCGGGCTCTCCAGCCCCGTTAGTTTCCCTTCCATGCTTTTAATTGTGAAGAATGGAACCATTTTTCCTCCCTTTTTGCCCCCTTTCTGATTTCTACCTGGTACACAGAGGGGCTGGCCTTGTTCACAACCCTAACGGGCCCCATCCACTGGGGTTCCAGCTCTTGATTCTTCTCTCTAACCCTTCGGTATATTACCAGGTCCCCAGTGTTCCACTCCACAGGGCGCAGTAGCACTCCCAACTGCTTATCCATCTTGGGGATGTTGGTCTCCTGCACTGAGGCGAGTTGGTGGTAGGTGGCTGACACCGTCCTCAGCATGTCGTGGACCCACCTGTCCATCAGCACGCGGGGCTGCATTTCATCCGGGGGTTCCCCTCCTTGCCACCAGTGTTCCAGAATCTTCGGGTCTCTTGCAGGAGGAAATTTTGGGGGAGAAGGTGTTTGAGATGCCAGGGCCCCCCGCAATGCCAGCAAAGTCAGTGGGAGCTTATGATCCCAGTCTTTCCTTTGCTGGCTCACGAGCTTCCTCAGTGCTGTCTTCAGTGGTTGGTTGGGACCCTCTGCTGAGTTGGGCTTATGGAAATGCCCCGTGATGTGAAGCTTTTGCTTGATTCCCAGGGCCTTGCACACCCCTTTTGTGACTTCCCCGATGAAGCGCTGGCCATGGTCTGAGTGGATCTCCTTTGGGATGCCCCACCGTGAGAAGATGTGCTCTACCAGGATCTTTGCGGTTGCATTGGCTGTGTTGTTTCGAGCTGGGAACGCTTCCACCCACTTGGTGAATTCATCACTGACCACTAGGCAGTACTTGTTGCCTTGGGCTGTTTGGGGCAGAGGGCCGATAAACTCCATATGCAACTTGCTCCATGGCCCAGAAACCCTCTGGTGGCCCAGGATGGCTTTGGCCGTTTTGGCATCAGGATTGTTGGCTGCACACGTCAGGCAGTTGTTGACATACTTCTCCACATCCTCTCTCATTTCAGGCCACCACCCAGCGCCCTGCAGCCTCACCATGGTCTTGTCTGTCCCCAGATGCCCCTGCTCATGAGCCAGGGCCACCAGCTCTGTCCGGACCAGCTCAGGCACCACCCAGACTGGAAAATCCGCCCCCTCTCTCCGTGCCAGGACCAGCCCTGAGACATCCTTCCACACCTTGCACCCTTTGTACTCCCCGCCCTGCGCTAACTCCCGGAGCCTGGGGTCCTGTGCCTGCAAGCCCACGAGATCCACATTCTCCCACTGCCTGCTGGGAGCCACCAACACCAGGCCATTCTCTGATATCTTGGTGGCCTTCCACATCAGCCCTTCCTTTGCACCTTGCTTGGCTTTGGAATCTGCCTCCTTGTTCCACTTGGCTTCCTCTGTTCCCTTCTTGTGGGCCTTGACCTTAATGATCTGGGCCGGGCTCGCCCTCTGCTCTGCCAGCCTGGCAAGGTACAGCAGCTTTTTGGCATAGGTGACAGGCTTGCCATCAGCAGACTGCATGTCCCTCTCCCTCCAGAGGGGCAGCCACTCCAGCGCCACACGCACCACCCAACCCGAGTCTGAAAATATGGCCAGCGGCTGGTCTGCCGGCGTGTTTTCCAGGGCGGCCATCACGGCCACCAGCTCCGCAGCCTGGATGGAGTGCGGCAGGCACTTCCCCTTCACCACCTCCCCAGTGCCCCGGTTGACAGCGGCATAGCCCGTGTAGGGCACCCCTTCCTCGTGGTAGTTGGACCCATCTACAAACCACACAACGTAGCCTCTCTCCTTGGCCTCCTCCAGGCTGAGGCTGCTCTCAAACAGGGGTGCCCGCCATGGCTTGGGGTCAGTAAGGGAGAATCCCTGCTCCTCCTCATCCCTCTCTCCACTGATTACCACCCTGTAGGCACCAGGTGAGGGGTCCCTGGGGACCTCCTTGTTGGTCAATGCCAACGCCCAGTTGGCCATCCTGGGGCAGCGCAAAGGACCTCCATCCCCCTTTCCCAACAAGAGGTACCTCACCGGGGTGCAGGAGGTCCTCAGCAGCACTGGGGCCGACCCCACCAGGTACTCCCAGTGCTGCAGGGCCCAGGTTAAGGTTAAAACCTCCCTCTCATAGTCACTGAATTCTTGCTCGACTGGCGTCAGCAGGCGCGAGGCGTGGGCAACAGGGAGCAGGTTGGCACTGTGTTGCTGGGCCAGGGTGGCCTGCAGCCCCCTCCCCGTGCTAGCCAGCTGTAGAACATAGGGTCTGTCCCCCAGAGGATGTACCAGCATGGGGGCTTGTGCCACACTCTCCTTTAAGGTCTTCACTGCCTCGTCCTGCTCTGGCCCCCATTCCCAGGGGGAGTTCTTTTTCAGGAGGTGGCAAAGCGGGTATGCTTTCTCTGCATAGCCCTCAATGAACTCACGGCACAACCTCAGGAGAGCCAGGAAGGACCTCAGAGTGGTGACGTCAGACGGTGCTGACATCTTCTGTATTAGCTCAACCCTCTGCTTTTCCAGTGAGCGCCCTTCCTCCCCCAGGGTTACCCCTACAAAGGAGACCTCCTTCCAGCACAGCTGTGCCTTTGTGGGGCTGATCCTGAAGCCTGTCTTCTGGATAGCCCCCAGCACCTCTGCCAGCACCTCCAGGTTCTTCTCCTTTGTCTGGGTGTGGATGAGGACATCACCAGCATAGGACAGCACACTCTCCCGGTGGCTGAGCTGCTCCCACATCCTCACCACATGGGCATGGCAGATGGCAGGGGCATTGTGGAAACCTGGAGGGACTCTGGTGAAAGCAAATTGCCGTCCTTGAATCGTGAAGGCAAACTTGTGCCAGGACTCGGGGTGCAAGGGGATGGCAAATGATGGGCTGGTCAGGCTGAGCACAGAGAACCACTCGGACCCCCGGGAGATGGCTGCCAAGATGTTGGGATACTTGACCACTGTAGAGGTCTGCATTGGGGTGACTTGGTTCAGGGTGCTGAAATCAACCGTCAGCTTCCACAATTTCCCATCGGCTTTCCTCAGGGGCCACACCGGGGCATTGCTGGTGCTCTGCTGCTCCACCAGCACACCCTGGTCCAACAGGGTTTTGACTGTGTCCCACAAGCTCTCCTCAGCCTCAGCCGGGTACCAGGGCTGAAGCTGAGGAGGCGGATCTGGCCCTTTGATTGCCACAGCAGCATTAATCTGCCCACAGTCCAGCTTGCTCCTTGCCCAGACCTGGGGGAACTGCTCTGTGACCCGTTTCACCCGGGGCTCCCACTCAGGGTGGGCCAGGATCTCAGGGGCTTTCACTGACATCACCCTGTGGCTTGCCGGGATGACGGGCAAATCAATTTGTTGGCAGTGTAACAAAGCTTGGTTTGCCAGGTCCACCACCACCCCCATCTTTGTCAGTGCAGAGATGGCTAAAATTCCTGGCTTTCCTTTCAATTCCATTTTCCCAAATTTTTCAGACCCTTTGGCAGCCCCAATTTCAAAGGGTATGGGCCCTGTGAACGGCACTGAGGATTTCTGGCCGTTCGGCCCTGTCAGTTCAGTAATTTCAGAGGTTTGAAAGATCCCGGCTCTGCCGGGGGCCATATCCAGAATTGAATAAGAGGCACCAGTATCAATTAACATCACTTGTCCAAGCACCCCTCCTCCAATAGTTGTATCAACTATCAGGCGCCCCCACAAATCGGTCTTAATTGGTGCCACAAAAAGGGGCGATGCGGGTGCCTGGCAGCCCTATTGCTGAGCCTTAGACCCCGGGTCAATCGGGTGGGAGCTGCTGTGCTTTTTGGCCTCATGCAGGGCCAGTTTTTGGAAGAGCTCCGCATCCGGCAAGCCATCAATGTCCTCCTGTTTCTCATATTTTATCAAGCGCTTCCTCAGCTCAGCCCGCCAGGGGTTGGGCTTCTGAAACCTCAGCCCTTGCTGATTCTCCTTCCCCAACCCCCCTTTGCCATCAGGATCTTTTCGGTTGTCTCCTTGCATTTTTCTCATCCCTGCATTTTGGAAAGACATGCCCGAGGTTTTCCCTTTCTTCCCCCCCAGCACATACGCTGGGAATGCCTGCTTTTGCAACTCAAAATTCTGGGTCAGGATCTGCTCCAGCTCTGAGAGAGGCCTTTTGGCCGCATCCCCACCAGCAATCACCCGCAGTGGAGGTGTCAGCCCCACCACCAGCGGCTCCTTGAATTCAGGCCTGTCAAAATCGAGGGGGGACTCCTTTGAGCCAGGCAGCCCAGCTATCTGGTAGAGCATCTTTTTACGGTTAACATAGGCATCGGGCCTCTCCTCGGGGTTTTGCTTCTCCTGGTGGAAGAGCACTAAGGGGTTGACCTCTGGGAAGAACACCTTCAGCACAGCCAGCTGGACGTCCCCAATATCCTGGACATTGCCCATCTGCACATCCCCCGGCAGTGCCGTGAAATCATCTGGTTTCATGCACTTTCTCACAATGTCTATCAGGTCACTCACAAAGTTGCCACTCTGGCACTGGGGCAGACGCTGGACCCTGGACAGCCAGTTAATCGCTGTCTCCTTTGTCAATGGCCCCAGCATCTTCCCCACCGTCTTGAGATGCTCAGGGGTAAACGAGAGCACAGCCCTGTTGGTGTCTATGGGCTGGAGTGGGACGTGGCTAACTGGCTCATCATGGGGGGCCTTTTTATCTTTGGAAGCCTCTACCTCCCCTGCTTGCAGCTGGCACACCTCCACCCGCAGAGGAGCATAGGGGGATGGCCTGGTGGGGCTGTTAGCACCCCACACATCATCCTCATAATCATAGTGGGGTGGGTGCGGGTCCAGGGAGTCCTCCCCCTCACCATTCCCAACCGGCATCCTCTTGCCTTTGATAGCAGCCACAATGCCCCTGGACACCCCCAGCTCTGCCTCCAGCTCCTGGATCTTGGCATGGCATACCTTGTGATCAGGGCCAGTGCCCCGGTCCCGCTGGACGTCCTGCAGGACCGCCCGCACCGCGCTCTGCGCATCGTGGGTCTCTCCGATCCACTTGCCAACCTCCTTCTTCAGCTCCTCCGTTTTCAGCTTCTCATAGCCCAGCTTGCTTTCCAGCCGGGTGATCTCCACCGCGCTCCGCAGAGAGTCCCCGCACAAACCCTGCACCTCTGCCTGCAGGTTGTCCACCTGCACTTTGAGCTCCTGCTTGGCCTGCTCCAAGGTCTGCACATTCTCAAGCGCCTCCTTCAGCAACCTGGACAACTCCCTGCCTACCATTAGCAAACCCTGCAAAGCCGCTCGTTTCTTACACTTATTTGTGGGTTTGGGCTTTTTGTTCTCCTCCGACCAGCTCTCCCACTGCTGGCACAGCTGCTGGTACGCATCTGGGCCCTGGAAGGACCCTGGCGACCAAATTGGGGGGAGACACTTCTGGAGCACAAACTGCTCCAGCTTCCAGCTGCTAACGATGTCGCTCATCATAGTGGAGGGGACAAGATCTGAGACAGCTCCGTCTCAGGGCAAAACTACCATAACACACCAGCACCGCCAATCTCTCCGCAGAGCAAGGCTGCAGCCCCGCGACCCGCCCCTCCGAAGAGCCCCCGGGGGGACACCGAGCCTGGGCACAAGGGCAGGGGAAGGTGGGAACGGGAGGCCGCGGCCGAGCCGGCAGCTGCCCCGAGCCGCCGGCTCCTGGGGAGGGAACGGGGAGGGGATGCGGGAGCGGGTGAAGCGAAGGAGAGACGGAGTAGGACCCCAGTAATAAGATCTCACCAATCCTTGGCTGAATGTTCTGGCAGTCCCAGGAGCTTGGAGACGGTCTCTGCAGAGGTCCAGCAGATTCGGCACCTTTAAGGTAAAGGTGGTCACGAAGCCTCAGCCCGGTGATTTTTATAGCCATGGCAGGTCGTTGTTTGGGGCTGATGACACCTGTGTTTACTTCCTTGGTGGCTTTTCCTCCTCCGTGTGCTGCCTTCCCAAGGACACTTTCCTTGTCTTTCCTTATCCTCTTCAACACTGATTAGGGAAGCTGAGATCACATGGCAGCACCTGCACTGCCCCTTATCTGTTTGGGGAGGTCCAGGATTAGTCACTGTTCACACTAAACTTCTGTTTGCACCAAGTGTCCTGAAGAGGGAGAGCTGGAGCCTGTCCTCTGATCATCCATGCTTCCAAATCCCCCCATGGCCCCCTCATTTACTGCACACCCCATTAGCACCTGGGGTCTGGGTGGAGATCACCCATGGGGCTCGCACTGACACCTGTAACAAACACGGTCCTGCCAAACTGCCCCCCAGGCACAGATCTGTTTGCCGGGGAGGGATGAAATGACAGGAAAATTCACACAATTCATCATTTAGATCCATTTTGGCATCTGGTCTCTAAAAGCAGCATTTTTCCGTGCCACAACCCAGCTCATCATACACTGACAGGTACCTTGGGGTTACCCCATGACATGCCAGGAGCCTCCACTGTGATATTGCATCAGCTGAATTACAGCTGTAAATCTGCACCTGCAAAAGCAGATGGAACCCCCCCCCCCCCCCCCCCA
>VXBT01005531.1:0-47268 GCA_013400235.1 Oriolus oriolus
CTGAGTCCGTGTTTCAATCGCTGGCAGTTACCATAAATAAAGAACAGAGAGTCTCCACCCTGTGGGTTCAGCTTGTTGATGTGTGAACCAAATTTGGTTCATGCTGGCAATCGTGGCTCCTGTGAGAAGGATAAGCAGTCCTTCCATGGTTAACTTGATCTTCAGTGGGGGTATGCTGATATCATTCCCGGTATCGTTCCTGGGATGAGAATACAATACAAGTCCTGGTGGGGTTTGTCTGGACAGGTTATCCCTTAGTGGCTCAAGTTGTTTAATGGCTCAGGCTGATGACAAAAATTCTTTTTCTCCACTTAGAATATCTGTCTCTTTAAATGTAGCTGAGTTGAGTAGTAAAGATCTCTTTGGGCTGGCAGGGCCAGTTTGGCCTTGACGTTCCTCAGGTAGAATCTCAGCTTCTACTTCATGAAGTGCTTGCTGTATTGCTGTTGCTGCTTCCCCCACCCTTTTGGGAGGGCCTCCTGTGGTTCAAGTTGCCTCCACAAATGGGATGCTCTCTGAATTTGGGTTACTATTAGAAATGTTATTATTTGTTGACAAGAACCTACTGGAATCTGAATGGATAGGCTATCACTATGTATGCAATAGGATTCCACTTGCCAAATTTGCATCTCATCTGGCTTGTGGTCATAATGCTCTTGGCAAATGAGCCACCTGAATAAAATAGAAGCGGGGGGGGGACAATGGTTGGGGTGAGTAATTTTTTGTGTGATCTTTCCCCTTTGCTCTGGGGTCTAGTAGATTCAGGGGGACTGGAAGATAAAGAAGCATCTTTCCCCTTTCCAGTGTTGTGGGATCAGCCCATACATTTCCTTACTATGCAAGTCTGCTATACTTTTTCTGTAACTCTGATATCTGAGTTGCTGTATACAACACTGTTTTAGTAGCAGTTTTCTGACCCTGACCATTGTCTGTGGTTTCAGTTTTAATTCGGGGTCCTAATGTTACTTCCTCATCATCAGATGACAATGCAAACATTACATCTCGCTTTGTCAGAAAAACAGACACGTCTACTGTCTTCCAACTTCTTCATTGGATACAAAAAGTCAGTGTTATGAGTGGGGTTTCTGCAAATGGTTGAAATTCTAAATCCTGAAATTCCTTCTATAATATTCTCTCATCCGCATCCCAAAGCCCCACCTGAAGCCTCCTAGTATACTCATGCTCAGCAACAAACAATATTTTCTCCCAAAGCCTGCTTTCTCTCTTCTCATTTAACTGGTCCTGCAATCTTTTCACCAAATCCTGCAGGCATCCAGTCATTTTTCCCCTCTACTTGTTTGTTGGCATACCTTTCTTTTTGGGCAGCAGTAAAAGCTGCTCCCAAAACTGCACATAAAATTGCTTTACCTTTCCTCTTTTGTACCTTTTGTTCTCTTAACACCACATTTATGCATTTAACCACTACCTCAGGATTATACCAATTTTCATTTGCTTTTTCTGTGCCCAGGGGAATTGGGAAGGCATTGTATTCTCTCAACTTTTCCAAAATCAGAGAGCTGTCAAGCACTGACATTTCTTGGACAGTCTTGGCTTGCAGCTGCTTGGATCCCTCCTGGCTGTTAACAACCAATAGATCACTTCCCAGCATGCCCTGCCCAGAACTCAGGGGTAGTGATGGTATCCCAAATGGGCTCATCCTGCCCATGACACCAAAAATGTGATGTCATACCCTTAAGGGGAAGGGAGCACATGAGATTCATAAATGCTCATGGTTGAAAGGAAGAACAAAAGCCAGAGGGTCCATAAAAACTCACATTTTATTAGTAAATTACACTCTTGGCATGGAAATTGGTGTGTTAGTTCCTGTCCTACTATATAATCACAAAGCACTGGGTTTTGGATGGAGGGATAAGATGAAAAGGAAGAGAAAAGGAAAGAAAGAAAGGAAGAAAGAGGGCAAAAGAGATCACCAGTCCTGATTCCAAAGCCAAGCACCCAGACTTCAGTTAAGTTCCAAGATCAGTGAGTGCTGTCTGCCTCTGGAAATCTGGCTGATGGCTTGTTGTCAAGATGTAAATTTCAGCCAGGTTACTTCTGCCTGCTGTAGCAATTAAAGATTGCTGTTAATTAAACTGACTGACCATTAGGACAGAACCTGAAAGGTATACCCTCTCAGCTGTTTCGGATGATATATGTACATGCATGCACAAGAGAGCTCTGCCTCTGACGCAACACTAAATCTCAGTCCCAAAAAAGAAGTTTTTTGTCCTCTGTGGGTTAAAAAAAAATGTAGCTATTTGTTGCAGTTCTGCCTATGCTTTCCTTATGGAGAACCTCTGGAAAACTGTATGCACTATTAATCTTAGAGCTGTTTTTTTCATACCGTTTGACTCATTGTATTTGCTTGGGGATGTGGGGCAGGCAGAAAAGAAGCTGGTGTACCATGTGTCCCACTTCAAAGTGGTCCAGGATTTCAGTGCAATTTTGTCTTGCTTTTTGTGGTTTAACATTTCAAATAATTACTGCCACTCAGCCAAAGGTCCTAGTCTGTCACAGTTAGGAGGACCCAGTGTACAGTCTCAATCTAACCAGTCAAGCTATTGTTGTCTCTTGTTGATTCTCTCTGGTGTTCAGATAGCATAATCCTCTAAGTATTCAGTATGAAAGGGTATTGGACATGTGAAGATGGTGGTGATGATCACTAAAACAATGAGTTAGAGAAGATCTAAGATCCTTCTGGAAAATTACATGTGGAGACTGCTTCACACCTGCTGGTACATGGAGCATAGACACTGTGTGTTCTTTAGGAAGTGGCATCTCTGTGTAGGATGGGAGCATGTACATCCTTCAGTTGGGATGACAGGGACAGCAAAATGAGGAGCAGCAGCAGATTTTAGTCAAAGCTCCATAAAAAGTGATAAAGGCTTCCACAAGTGTGCACTAATTCAGGTGCTCTCCTGATCCTTTGGATGAGAATTGTTTGGACCAGTCGCTAAAGGCAGGATTAACAGGATAAACTTGAGGTGGGGCATTTGGGAAGTCATCTCTCCTTAGTCCCAACACTAAGGAGCCACCTCAGTCTTCAGCTACTGTCCTTGCTGTGTCACTTTGAGAAGCAATAACAGTCAGTGAATTCATCCCAGATGATTCCAGCAGACCGTTCATCCCCAGCTGTCATTCAACTTCTCTTAAGAAATTCCCTCTGTGGAACTTCTTTTCTACCTAACATATTCAATGCCTGGATTACTGTTCCACTTTTAAAAGGAACAGTTCCACTTTTAAAAGGCAGAAAAAACGCCTACTTCATAAATGCAGATTTTGAGTTTGGCAGAACCAGATTGGTAAACCAAGTAACAAAAGGCTGTTATATTTTGTAGCAGGAAAAAACCATAAATAATACAGAATTACAGGACAACATGAGGTCAGTCAAGTCAGTATGAACTGAAACAGAAAGACAGCCCTGTCTGTGCTATGGTGGTGTTCAGAGGCAGAATGCCTGAGTCAGGAGTTGTGTGGACTGTAGTGGTGGGAGTTTTGTTCTGGAGACCCTGTTTCAAACCCTTCTTTGCTATCTGGCTTAGCATTTTTGTTCCTGGTGGTAAATACAAGGTTTTCAAATTGCCATTGTGTTGTGACTCAGTGCAGGGAGAGGGAGAAGACTTACTTCCCATACAAATTTCTTTTGGCTTGGAGACAAAGGAGAAAAGAGCAGATTTTTTGGCTCAGGTTAGCAGATAGAGAGCCAGTAACTGATCAGCTTATTAATACAGGGGATTTCAAATACACAGCCAAAAAAAACCCATTTAAAAACAATTTAAAAGAAACAAAAGAAAGGGCAAATTACTTTTCTGTTGGCCTTCAATTAACCATAGTCCAATCTCTGGCTACGTTTAGAAGCTGCTTTATTTTATTTGTTTAAACATCCTTAATTTTTTTTCCAACAAGAAGGGTCGTGATGGCAGGGGAAAATAAGCTCTGTGTGGGCTTTACATGCAGGTGCTTTTTTAAATTTGAAGTGGCAATCTAGGTGTCACAGCAAATCCTAATCTTCCATCACTTTTCTGGTGGCTAGTTAAGAAGAAAAGGCAAGCAGTGTGTTTTGTTTTGGTTTGACTTGATCTCTGATTTTCCTTGGTTAGCATGGAGCAAAATGCTTCTCAGATATTATAAGGATAGTTCATAGCCTCTGATTGCAGCTCATCAGTGACAAACAACCTTTCCCTAGCACACTCCTAAGTAGAAGGGAATGTTCTGCACTTGCTAGCTATGTGTATCCCACTCCATTTGGGCAGTGGGTGGACAGTCTGAGTTGCCCACAGAATTTTAAAAAATTCTTTCATGGGAAAACCCATAGAAATGCATCTTGTCAGTAAATAAAACTGATTGTTCTGTACACCTGACTCTTTTTGGCTCCAGATATCAGAAGAAATACTATTTTCAGTGACAGAGGCCATGTTGAATTAGATCTAGCTGAAGTGGTTCTTCCCTCTTGGAGGTCTCTGCTGCACCTTGTGTGGTGATGAGATGTCACAGAGCAGGCTGACAAATGCAGGCACCACAGACATTTCTGTCAGTGATGAAGAGTGATCCCTGAGCTCCAAATACTATTAAGTAAATGGATTGTTTAAAGAGCTGATACACCTCTAAAACTGGTGGTAAATTTTTGTTGTGATACTTAGCAAATAGGCAGGCTTCAACCTTCGACAAAGGCAATCCATTAAGTATTGATGAACTTTTACGCGTTACTGTCTTAGCCGCACTGTTTAGGAAGCAAAGTAGTAGATGTGAGCGGCTGTAGGTGCTGTGTTTTCATCTTACCTCCACAGAGTATGCAGTCAGCAGTTGTCCTCTGGAATTCCAGCCTCCCCACACTCATCCTAGACCCTCTTGCATCCACTCCCAGCTCTGTGCAGTCAGGTGATAGCACACCACCAATATGTATTGTGACCATTCCCTAGCTGAGAAGCTGAGAATCCTTGTTTCACTCATGTTCCTCCTTGACCTGCTCAAGTACACAAGTATAAGCATCCAGCATCATGGGCCCCAATGTGCAGCTTCCGCATGTAGGTGCTACAAGAGTACAAATACTGGTGCCCTGTACTCACACCCTGGTGAGACCTCACATGGAGTTCTGTGTCCAGTTTTTCAGTCCTTAGTGCCAGAGAAATGGAGCTCCTGAAGGGCTGTGAAGGTGACTATAGGGCTGGAGCATTCCTCTTCTGGAGGAAAGGCTGAGGGAACTGGGCCAGTTTAACCTGGAGAAGACTGAGAGGGAATCTTATCAATGTCTATAAATATCTGAAGAGTGTGTGTCAAGAGGATGGATCAGGCTCTTCTTGGTGGTGCTGGGCAATAGGATGAGAGGCAACAGGCTGAAACTGGAACCGGAAGTTACACCTGAACAGGAGGAAGAACTTCTTTACTGTGCACGTAACCAAGCACTGGAACAGGCTGCCAGAGAGGTTATGGTGTCTCTTTCCCAGGAGATATTCAAAATTCACTTGGACACAATCCCAAGTTAATGAATTTTAGGGGACCCTGCTTGAGCAGGGAGGTTGGACTTGTGCACCAGTGGTCCTCTCCAACCTTACCATTCTGTGTGAAGTACTAAAGAATAGTCATACTGAAGTACACCAACTGTGCTGCTGTGCAGCTTTGCAGTGCAAATGGATTTGGAGTAGAAAATGCAAGCTGGGATGATGCAACATCGGGAGATGCATCAGAAACAAAATGTGTACCGTTGGTATCCAGCATGTGTCTTTCATGCGTGACCTCCTCCTGAAAAACTCCTCTGTGGCCTCTTGCAGGCTCTCAGCTGGGCTTGGGATCCAGCTTTCCCATCCCTGGCCATGGCGGTTCCCTGAGTGCCCCTTGGAGCACAGCGTGGTGTCGGGGGGAGGGGTCTTGGACCCCAAGGACATGGCGTAGAATGGCTTGAGGAATGGCTTGACTTTGCTGTGTGTCACCATGGCTGGTGCCTGTGCCCTGGCTCCTGATGGCACACGCTGAAATGCAAATGACAGCAGTAATTGGCTAGAGATAAACCCGGCTGGGAGGGAGCCGGGCTGCGGGGAGTGAAGTGCTTAAGTGACAATTACTGCTCTGCATCCCCCAGCATCCTCAGCAGCAGTCGCCTTTGGTCTCTGCTTTAGAGGAGCTGTAGCACGTTAATTGGAGTGCTTCTCTGTTAACATGTCTCACTTAGTTTCTTGTCTGATGCTGCTTTAGTGGGGAGGTGGAGGAAGGCGTCTCTTTGTTGAGGTGGCTGTTTCTAGTTAAATCTATTGAAATGTGTGTCGTTTGTCGTGTCCTCTCTTAAGATTGACTGGCTGCCTTTTTTTTAAGATAGAAGCTGCAAGGAGAGAAATAATACAAGCTAGATGCAGTATTAGCTGTAAGATGGAAATAGGAATTAGTATTCCTCATAATTACAAATTAAAAACATACATTTCACACTGGCCAGCTTAGGGGATAATATACTTCCTTAACATCTGAAGAAAAACACTGGTAGCAATAACTTAAATGGATAGATAATAAATACATTTATTTTACTGAATAGTTATTTTTCAGTCTATACATAATTTATACTCAATTTGAAAATTACTTTTTACAGCTTGCAATTCAACACTAGCCATAGTTTGGAAGACTCTGACTGGGCTTCCTCGGTGTGTTTCCACCCTGACTTGCAGTATTAACAGGTGAAAGTAGTTAATTCAATAATGTTTGTAAGTGACAACCAAAACTTCCTTGTTTTAGATTTTAAAGACTGAGGAGAAGAGAGTCCAAGAGTCAGATGCTCATGCTATGACAGAACAGACTGGCCTGGCATGTCTGAGGCACAGTGTGGGCAATGAATATTGTAATGCTTGACACATAACAAACTCCAGAGAAAACACAGGTTGCTTTCACCCGTGGAAAGGTAATGCATTACAAAAAAGATTCCAGGAGCTCCCTTGCAGGAGTGTTTCAGCTTGAAAGCCTATAAAGCAGAGAAATGGCAGGGATAAAAATTCCAGGATAGATAGCAGAGCTGCAGCAGTAAGTAGTGTGCTGTCAGTCTCTGGATCAAAGCAGTGATAACAAGTGCAGCAGCTCAAGAAGAGTTTAAAGACCCGGGAAAATCAGCGAGAAGGGCAGTAATGGCTCCATCTGCCCACTAATGCGAACAGGCTGTAAATGATAGAGGACATAGCTCTCTGGTAAGGACCACAAACAATGTTTTGAAATGGGGTTAGTTTTAGTTTTCTAAAATATTCAAGAGGAAGATTGTTTTCTTTCTAGGAGTAAATATGTCTGGCCCCTTTCAGCAGCTAGTTTTATGTCTTTAGTTATCCTCATAAAAGAATGTGGTTGTACTATACTGTGAAATGCTGTCTCGTCTCATCTCATCTCATCTTTTAAGCTACCAGACTGGGCAGGTCACTGTTTGGTGGGAGACACTAATATGACTAATTGTAGAGGGTGATAATTTTACTGAAAAACATAATACTCCTGCAAAGCCTAACACTCAGGTACCTACTGCTTAAATGCCTTGATTCCATGCCCAGGTATTATTAGCTGCATGATGAAGAATAAAGGGAAAAGATAGCTTACATGAAATGTAAGTGTTTAAGAAAGGTACAGGATGGAGCAGAATAGAACTGCTCTTTCATGCTCCTGATCTAGGGCTGATCTGCAGCTTGAAGCAACTTCAACACTATTTACACACCCTAGTGGTCTGACACATAAGTAGAGGTGACTTACATTAGGGTAACTGGCCAAGATATCACCCTGAGCTATCTGCTGACTTCTGCTATATAGGTGGCAGAGCTGCTCATGGTAGCTTTTGAATCTATGGTTTGCAGCCTGCTGTCTTAGGGATACTGAATCTGATGTCTGCCGACGTAAAAATGAGGTAGTTGTTACAAGCCAGCATTGGCTATAAGACACACAGCTGTCCATGGGGCAAATAATTTGATCAGCTGTCACAAGTAAGCCAAAATGTGCTCATGAGTGAGTGTGTGCCCTGGGATCCTGGGCATTGGCCACAGGACCATGGCAGGTCTGCAGACCTGTCTGCTAGGGGCCCACTGAAATACAGTTCTGGGGATGCTTGTTTCATGCTGCTGTCTGAACATGAGCCAGCTGTGCCCAGGTGGCCAAGAAGGCCAATGGCATCCTGGCCTGGATCAGCAGCAGTGCGGCCAGCAGGACCAGGGCAGGGACTGTCCCTCTGTACTCAGCACTGGTGAGGCCACACCTCGAGTGCTGTGTTCAGTTCTGGGCCCCTCACTACAAGAAAGACATTGAGGGGCTGGAGTGTGTCCAGAGAAGGGCAATGGAGCTGGGAAGGGTCTGAGGGAGCACAAGTCCTGTGAGGAACAGCTGAGGGAGCTGGAGACGTTTAGTCTGGAGAAAAGGGGGCTCAGGGGAGACCTTTCCACTCTCTAGCACTCCCTGACAGGAGGGTGTAGCCAGGTGGTGGTTGGCCTCCTCTCCCAGGTAACAAGTGAAAGGATTGGGGGAAATGGCCTTAAGTTGTGCCAGGAGAGGCTTAGGTTGGATATATGAAAAATTTCTTCACAGAAGGGGTTGTAAAGCATTGGAACAGGCTGCCCAGGGAGGTGGTGGAAGTTTTCAAAAAATGTTTAGATACGGCACTTGAGGACCTGGTTTAATGGTGAACATGGTGAGGATGCTGGTTTGATGGCTGAATGTGATGATCTAAAGGTTTTTTCCAACCTTCATGATTCCATGATTCTGTATTGCTGCTTGGAAACTTTTCCAAGGAAGACCATGAAGTTAGCCATAGAGCTAGCTCTCATTTTTGCCACACCATGGGAGCTTTCATGTTGAGCTTTGCTTCCCTGTTTCTCTTTCAGTATACAAATACTGAAGCAAGAGCTGAAATTTCACCTTGTGTATTTTGGATGAAGTGTCTACTCAAGAATTTGAAAAATGTTATTAGTAGTTATCCCATGACACTTTTCCTAGAAAAAGGGTGTTAACAGTAATGTCTAACCCAATTCCAGGTGCAAGAATTATATTTTGCTCACTTAAGTTCTCGCAACGTTGTCAATCTGCAACACTCGTCCTATTGTGCTCTGTGTTGCCATGTGTTGATAAACAGCTGCTGCATATCCTCCTCCTGTTCATGGATGAGTTGCTTCAGTCAATGAGAATGTGTAGGGTTTCCAAAGCTCCTTGGGATTCTTTTAGATAACAGGTACTATGTACACTGAAGTTATTAATGTTAAAGTGATGCCTAGCATCAAGGAAGGGTTTTTTTCAGGAAAGAGGAATGAAAGAATCATCAGGTTGTAATTACCAGAAAAGAAGACTAAAGAAACTAATTAAAAAGAGCCTGAAACAAGGTGGAGTACTCCTTTGACTTAATACAAGGAAGACCGATTTCTCTCGTAGTCTTTGGCTGCACTGAACCGCTCTATTTTAGCCCACTTTGAGGATCTGGCCCTGAAAAAAAATTTAAGAATCTAATTGTTTACTGCATGGAACTGATGACTGCAGGATATCTCTGAATCCATCAGCTTGATGCTACTGAATGTGATTAGATGTATATATGAATAAAAGAGTCATACAGAAAGTTGACACTTACTTTTATAGTGTAATGGGAGAGAAAAAAATACTTGCATGAGAAGAGACAAATATTAATGCAGGGCAGAGCAATAGTTGGTGAGGGGAAAATAAGCTCAATATGAGTCATGCAAGTAGTGAAGTGTATGCTTATGTAGAAAAGCTAGAGACCAAGATGAATGAAAGGAATTTAAAAGGACAAATATACTAAAAAAAAAAAAAAAAGAGTAATTTTCTTCCAGAATTATATTAGAAATCCTCTAGAGAGCTATGGGGAGAGATAAGAAGCACATGGCAGCACAAAGGAGCACATGGTGGCACAGAGACTTGTCTCCCCCAGACCCTGGGGGGAGGAGAGGCCACACAGCAGAGCCCTGTGGAGAGGAGCCTGCCGGAAGCTGACAGATGGGTGAACAGCGCATGATCACCCCATAGAAGGACGTGTAGAAAGTGCACTGCTGACTTGGCAACATGGGATAGGTCGCTTAGTGAGAATTACCATGTAAGGAAATACTGTGCCTTGAAGACGTGTAACAAACCAGCTCGTTTCCTGTGAATAAACTGTTCAGATCCAGGATCTAGATCCAGATTCAGATTCCCACCCGGCAAACTCTTGAGTTTCAATCACCGATAGAGAGCTGATGAGCCTGAATAGCTCTGAAGGCTCAAGGGACAATTAAGAAGATAAAATTAGAATATAAAATACTTTTTACACTGGTCTTCTATACAGAGGAATACCTGGTGAGCTTAACCTTACCTTTTGGTAAAGAGTTGGCAGGAGTAGAGATACTTTTACAGTTAATAAGCCTTTATTGAATCTCATGATTTAGCAGGCAGTGATACAAGTATGAGACTTGGACTCTGCTTGTAATTTGCCCCATAATGCCCTTGTCTGTGCTTCATTTTCCTGGTCTTCAAAATGGAGATAAAGATAGTGGCTTTGTTGTTAAAGCAGTTTGAGATTGACTGACATGTATATGTAAATGTTGAAAGCATTAATATTTTTAACATTTGGACTACAATAATCTATTAAGTCAGCAGTTAATTTCTTTAGTATTAGCTGAATTACCTCCTAGGAAAAAACAACCCCAAAATAAATGTGATTTAATTTATCATTGCAGCTACAATAAGAATCTGGAAGATTGCCAGTGCTCTTTTTATTGGGGTGGGAGAGATGGTAAGGGTGATCCAGGGAATTATAAACTCATGACCCTCATTTAAGTGCCTAAGAAAATTGTTGAGAAAGTAATTATAGATGTCATTATAAAGTACCTGAGGTGAAAACCAGCATAACTTTCTCTAAGTGTAAACTTCCTCTAGTTTATTCTATTAGAATTCTTTCAAAAAGTTAAGGTAGTGCACAATGAGAGAAATGTTACATACATTGTAACTTATTTACACTCCTAAAAAGCTTTTGTTGAAGTTTCTCAGAGGAGGCTGTTAGGGAAAGCTGGTAATCAAGGGAAGAGTCTTATAGTCATACTGCAGGTTTAATAACTATCTTAAATAGGAAGCAAAGAAATTGCAAATTTGTACTAGGGGAAATGGCTGATTTGTCATAGTAGGAAAATGTTAATAGCAGAGCATCTTGGGGGTCATGCTGCTGTATGGAATGATGACAGTACTAATGGTCTGGGAGGGCGGCAAAGCAGCTTGATTACCAACCCTTAAAAGAGGTACAACATTGGTGTTGTCAATCAAGCATACATAGATGAACTGGGAAACCTTGCAAGAAGAGTTTTCAAAGTGCTTAGTCCAGCTGAAACCTCACTGTGAGGAAACCTCCCCTGGAGCATTAAGGACTTCAGTGGTGCCCAAAGATAAGACAAACCCAGGCATATAATAAATATTTGACAATATGTTCAAGTGTTTGTGGCAAAGTCATGTGAAAGCCCCTTCAAGAGGCTCAATGGTGAAATAGTCAACTTTGCATGAAGAGGTCAGTGGGAGTTATGTCCAGCTCTGATCCATGCTTGGAAAATAGCCTTGTTCTAGAAACAGAACAAGTTGGCTAATGCAGGCCTGGCCTTTTTCGCTGGGACAGAACCAGTTAAAAGCAGTGTCTTCTGGGATGGTTTTGTGCCAAGTTGTATTTATTCTTCTGATTTTTGGTAGCGGCCATTAGCAGATCCCAAGAGGGCAGAGAGCGATCCTTCTTGTATCTTGCCTTTAAGCCTTCCAGTTTGTGATAATCAGTGGCCAAGGAAATTCCTCAACCAAAGACTTTCATGTTTAGAAACAATTCTAAAGACAGCAAAGGGAATCTACAGTCTATTAACTTCTTTTAATCCCTGGTTGAGCCCATTCCTAGTTTTGGTCTGCACCCACAATTGCCCAGTTTTCTGCAATTGCATAGCAAGCAGCTTTTTCCTGTTGGTTTCAAACCTTTTCCAAAAGGCTCACAGATGGCTTGCTGCAAAACCTGGAAAGAGAGGAAATACTTTTCTGTGTGTGACTTTCGCTACACACAATTTCCAACTTCTGGTATCTGCTTCCTCACTGTTTTGTCAATCGTTATGCTGTCTCAGGAGATTATTTTTGTTTATTTTGTTTACTAAAACTCCCTAAACTGCTGGAAATCCATGTAGCTTTACTGCTGCCCACCCCCTATGCTTTGTACTGTTTTAGCATATTAAAATGGCTCACTGGCAGATATGACAAGGATCAGTGCAACACAGAGTAATCTTTGTGGCTAGGAGTAGTGAGAGACAGGAGGTGGAAAGAGAATATGGGAGCTCATCTTTTTTGGTACCTGTCAGTTGTTAAGGGGTTTTGTGCCCTAAGCATGACTTTACATCTCCTAAATTCTCATCCATGCTTCTCCATATTTGTACATTCTCATGTTCAAAAGAGTTGTTCCAAAAACTAGAGGATTTTTACAGCTTGTGCGTAGTTCTTAAGAAAACATGCAAGATGCTGAAAACCTGTAGTCAGATTTCATTGTTTGGAAGTGAACATGCATTATTTTCCCTTTTATTGTGGGGTTCTCCTGGATACCTGTGTGTCTCTGGATACACTTTTTTCTTTAGTGAAGAAATGGAAATGTGTGGGCTAATGCACAACTGAACCCATGTCTCCAGATGTGAAAAGCTAGTACATTCAGAGACTGTTTTCATGCACACTCTTGAATATAAAGGAGACACACTGGGGGAAACACAGCAGGAATTCTTTATGTCTGTGGCTTCCGGGCCGGTTCCCTATGCTCACGCAGCAAACCTCATTGGACAGCTACTCTCAAGCTATTTTTTTTTCCTATGGGAGCAGTCACTTCAGTTTAGCCCTTTGTTGCCATGGCTTCTGCTGTAACTTTACTACCCTCTTAGATTTCTTAGAGCAGCCCTTCAAAGCCAAACTTCCCTTTTCCCAGAAAGGCACATGGCAGTGAACTAGGGGAAGGTTAGTGTGGGAAATGTAAATCTGATTGAAGGAGTGATATTTTAAACAAACTTCAGCCCCATTCCATAAGGGCCTTTGATGCTCATGATATGCCCTGTTTAGTAAGGTGGGAAGGGCACATGCTGCCCACCTCTGGGACTGCAGAATTTAGTTGCTCTGTTTTAGGCTTCTGTGTAGGTGAAATGGCAAATACATGCCCTGTTTACTAGAGCAGTGATGAAATCTGATCTGCCAGAATTTGGTGTGTACTTCTACCAAGCCAGAAGCATTATGGTGTTAATCCCCTTCCCGCTGAGGCTCTGCCCTCCCGGGGTGGGGGGACGTGCACTGAGGTAGAGCTGCTTCCTCTCTGCCCCTGCTGTCTGTCATAGCACTAGCAGAAGTGTGTGTAGATATATGGCTTTTATCCACATTAGCCCAAACAAGCAAATGTGGCCTCAGAGCAAGGAGTCACCTGTTTACATTGTAGCAGAGAGCATTCATTACCCCAAATCCTTTCCTCTGTTGCTCCCTCTGTGTCACTGCTCACCTCCTAGGGTCACACTTTTCATCGTGACTCCTACAGTGAGAATTTTTTATGTGCAAGTTTGAACGTTTGTATTTTCTTTTCATAGCAGAAGGGGAAAATGTTACATTGCACTGAAAAAAAATTACTTGGGGAAAAGAAGTTTTCAGAAGTGATGTTTATTTCACCATCACTTCTTAAAATCTTGATAGCTATCTTTCATAATTAAAGTTTGTTCATTATCTGGTTTTACATCAGGCAGAATTAAAAAAAATAAAGGGTGTGGGGCACTTTTCTATTCTTAATTGAACAGTTCTTTTGAAGTCTGTAAAATATTTAATGAGTGGTTTGGGGATTTTGTTGTTTTGCTTTTGATTATTTTGAATTTTTCCTTTTTTTCTTTTAAACACATTCCTGTCAGTAGCTTATCTTCACACAACTGGAAAGATAGTTCTAATACTTACAGTCTTTTTAAATGTTTGCAGTTCTGGTAAATTAGTAAACTCCAACTATGTAAGATGATCCTAAAGATCTTTTCTGACCTAAATGATTCTATGATTATAGAAAAAGTGAAGCCAGAGCATGTTAAATAGATAAAAGACAAAAGGAGAAGATAAACGAGCTGACAAGCATGGTCTTAAAGAGGATATAGCTGACATGAAAACTTGTGAACTGTATTTTGAAAAAGAAATAGTCATAATAGGTAGTAAAAGTTGTTTTGGAGACAGCACCTGCCCAAAGTTGCCTGCCAATTAGTGTTTCGTAGCAAGTGTCACTACATGGTAGCTGGATGTCTCTGCAGCGTGTCTGCAGTTACACAAGTTGTGAATCAACAACTTCACTGTGTCAAACAGTCAGAAATTTTTCTTCTCTAATGTGTTTCCCTTATGGAGCTTATAAATGTTAATTGTAAGAACAGCGAGTGTGAAACAGAAAAAAAAGAAGCACACAACATGGGTCTTAAAAAGGAAAAAAACTCACTACCTTGAGGTACAACTATGTTGGAGTTTGCCTGATTAAAGTCACAAAGATGAGATGCTTTGTTTTTCAAGTTGCTTAGTTCTGCTCTGTCTTATTCTTCAGTTTCATAATATATATTTGGCTTTACCTGAGAAAGAAACCAACTGTGATTTTGAAGCACTAGGCTAAATTCATCCTGATCAATCCAAGTGGAATTGAGGAAGAATTTGGCCCAGGCTTTCTGAATGTACTGAAAGAGCAATTATAATCTAACCTGCAAGGAAAACATGGAAAAATCTGAAAGAGCACACTGTTACCAACAGCAATTCTAAAGCACTTTTATTTGTCTTCCCATTATTTTATGCTGATTACAGTTGTGCTAATTACATATGTTCTCTTCTTCTTTCCTGTAGATTAACCATGGAGGGAGAAATGTATTTGCACACAAATATATTTAAAATAGAAAACTTTGTCATCCTTTTAAAAGAAAAATCTATGTATTGCTTACAAATACTATTTTATCAGATCTTAAACATTTGTAAATTGAAAGAAAAAATATTTGAACTACTAGATTTGCTTGCAGCTTAGGAAGAACTAAGATAATAAAAATATACTGTGTTTGTTTGTCTCTTCTATGCATATGCCATATAAAAAACCACAACAGTATAGAAAGTTCAGATAATGTCTCTTGTCTTCTGTAGGAGACTCAGTATTCCTTACCTTCTCTCTACTGGCTCTTATAGGTTTGGACATGTCATTTAGATTCTTGGTGCATCAGGTCGTATCATCAATGGGATATGTAGAATGACTATAAATATATCTTCCTGGAGGGTGTTTTAAACATCTGGATCAAGTTGAAAATCACTAGTACCAGTGTAAGTCCATATCTGGAGCATCCCTGTTGTACAGGAATGCTCCAGAGTCTCTCTAGCATGACTGAGAGGAAAAACCATTCCACTGGGCTCCATCTAAGAACTGCTGGATTTGATTCACCTTGCACTTGCTCTATTTTCTAACCATGTTACCTCTGTGGAAGTTACGAGAGTATAAAACTAGTGTTCTAGAATGAGCTCTATGCCATGAAACACTGCTTATTGGCAGTGCATATGTTCAGTTTGGCCTGGCCAACGAGTGCTGGGGTTTGACATCCCAGGAGAGAGTTGTGGATGTCAGCTGCTGTCCTTGCACAGTGGTCCCCGTCCTGGCCAAACTCGGCAGCAGCTGCATCCTCTTAGCAGGTTAAACTGCACTCACAAGTTCTTCAGCCACAGAAACCCACACACACATAAAAAAACCAAACCAAACAAAGTAAATTTGAACTGCTATAGTAAAATGTTAGAGTAGCAAAATCTTTTTAAAATACTGCTTCAAAAGGAAAAAAAGATCTGACTTCATTAATAGTACATGACAGAAATTACATCTGTTAATAAGAATTTAGCCAATTGATGGTTTCAGGGCCCACTCAGAAGTGTGACTTACACCGTCATCCTTTTAGCTGAGCTAAACCAAACAGGATCAAGATGTTCTTGTTCCACAGGGGGATACCCACAGCTGCAGTTCTTCAGGACCAACAGTTGTGTTTTAGTTTTACCCTACCTTAATCTGAATTAGTGTTCAAGTCCAGGCAAGTACTTTCCTTGGAGGAAACAGACCCTGTTAAAGCAGACAGAAAACCAACTATATGCTGTATGTGATTAAATGTTAATTTCAACATAAATCCACCCACACAGTGATCTTGCTGTTACCCAGAGTTCGTAAGACTTGTCATTAGAAAGTGGAAACGTTGCTATCCCAGCCCTGCTTGTTGAGGGACACAGCTTCATGTCTCAGCCTGACCCCAGCCCTACCCAAGCTCCTTCATGACCACAGCCAAGCCTTGGCAGCAAAAAACCACCACTCAGCACACAGATTTGAGATGCAGCAGCTACCAAAACAAATTGTGACAGTCTGCTTTCTGAAGCTGTGCCCCTTCCTCTGCAAGCCCCATCGCTGTCTTGCTGATGTGGAGGGTGCAATGCAGCAGCCCTGCAGCACCTGCTTGCGTCTGTACCTGAAACTCTCCCTTCCTCTCCCTCTCCCCCCTTGATGTGGCGTCGGAGCAGGCTGCAGCACTGCTCTGAACTTGTTCTATCCAGTTTATGTAGCCAGCCTGTTCCTAGAGATACATTCCTGTGGCTGCCTGAAGCTTCACAGGAGGAAAAACCTTCTTGAGCTCCCCCCATGCTTCCCAAGCTGTTATAGGCAAAGGTCAGATCACCTTCTTCTACTGTCTGTTCCCTTGTTTCACACTGTCTCTTGTGGCACGACTGGGGGGGGGGGGGACCCCAACCCTTNTTTATTAAAATGTGTGTTTCTAAGGGAAGCTGTGGAATGAGAAAGGGCAGAATTAATCTTCCTAATTTTAAAAAGTGTTTCCCTAATTAAACATTTTTAGATAACCAAACCAAATCATCAGAGGTGAGCAGAAGATTTTACAATTCCATCTATAACTTTATTTAAGAATGCAGAATTTCTTTGTAGTTCCATGCTGTGGAGAACTTTGTTAGCTTAGGTTGCTGACAAAAGCAAAACTTTATTTATAGCACACGATCCAGGATAAGCAGATGACAGCTCCATTAACTAGCAGCACAAATAGCCTGGGACATGACTAACCAACAAGGGATCATGCTCCCCAGCAGCCCTCCTGGAGGACAGCTGTTGG
Source organism: Oriolus oriolus (assembly GCA_013400235.1). Lineage (NCBI taxonomy): Eukaryota > Metazoa > Chordata > Aves > Passeriformes > Corvidae > Oriolus > Oriolus oriolus. The sequence continues at coordinate 17,097 of VXBT01005531.1, forward strand.
AGGCAGCAACACTGACCAGATCAGTCAGGGCTGGGGGAAGATGGTTTTATCCTCAATTCCTCCTTGTTTTTAGGCAGTCAGGTCATGATGATAAAGCACTCCTCGTTCCTTCACGTTAAGATTATTCTTTTGGTCTGCACTGCTGTGGAACTGCTTACACTGCACTCATGGTGGGCTGTGAAAATTTATGCCTACAGAAAAATGAAGATAGTGACTCAGCAGGCCTTACTCAGTGCAGATTATTGGAAAGATTATGTACCGCGTTCACAGGTCCATGCGAATAAATGGTTTGAGAGGTATCTGTATCCCAGAATCAGGGCTGCTGGGTGTTTCAAGACAACCACAGACAAGTAGCTGGAAATACTTGCTCAGGGAGATTGTGTATGAAGGTCAGTCAGTGTTGATGAACGAATACAGTTAAAGTGGTGACAGCTGTGTTCTCTGGTAAGAAAGCTGCTGAGAATTGTAATTGTGGAAATGATACACAGATGCTCAGTGCTAGGGCTTAATGCTGCTCTGAAGCCTGCAGAATTCAGGTTCTGCTCCTGCGCATGCTCCTGCTGGTGGCTCACTTTCTCTGCAGAAAGAGAGGACTGAGGGACCAAACCCTGTTCCCCTTGCTCACTGACCTGGCGGAATTGCTGCAACAAGGAAAGGTGAAGGGAAGGGAGACTCTGGGGGTCTCCACCCTGTAGGGAGAAGAGTTGGAAGTATGGGGGTCAGATGTGATGTAGCTCAGCTGGCCATTTACTCTCCTAGGCATGGAAGAATTTGGGCTCTAGGACATCGTTACAGAGGCTGCAAAAGGCTCTGCTCTGTGGCACGGGGAGGGAAGGTGTGTTGAGCACCCATGTGTCTCCTTGCCCAGCTGTCCTGGGCTGTGTTTTGGTCACTGGTGCCAGGCACTAGATGGACATGTCAAGGCATGATCTTGCTTGGGACTGTGCCAGTAGTGTGCATATTCCCAAGTAGCTGATCCCTGTCCAAATCATCTGTGGGAGCTCTGGTACCCCAAGAGGGGTTGTTAATTAACTGTAAATGCTTTCCTATTCAGAACACTCCCACATAAGCTTAACAGCATCTGCTTCAGAAACCTTTCTCTTAAGTGTCTTTAATGCTTTGGCTGGAAGAGTGTAAATCGGGGAATGTAAGAGGCCTTCTCTTTCTGGGTGATCATCATCTTGCTGTCTGGGTGTGGATGACCTTTCCACAACAGACAGGTCCCTCCTTGGTTTGGTGGAAGAGACACCAGTAAGTTCTGTTGGCTACTCACTTGTCTCTCGGTGAGATTTCAGTCCACATTTGGCTTAACAGCTTTTCCAAAATGCCTGCACCCCTGAGTAACAGAAAGCAGGGTCCTGAAAAGCAAACTGGTGCTCCGGTATTCAGAAACAGTGACTAGAAACCCAGCTCTGTGCTGCAAGGGGAGATGTGTCCTGCCAGCATGTGGTCAAGATGTCAAAGGTTACCCTTGGTTACCCTTTCAGTATCCATCACATACCTGCAGTCTTGGCTTTACAGAGACCCTGTGGTTGGCAGAGCAGCCCAATGCACCCCTCAGTTGTACCTTTGCCCTTTTGCAGCATAAGCTTCATCCTTCTCAGTGCAGCCACAATGTAAAACCAGGTCAAGTAGTTCTGTCCTGAGGCTGAGGCACATTAGTCCTGGATGCAACTCAAGCACAGTGAGTAAAAGTTTCCCCAGGAAATAAATTGGATCCTTAATAAGTAGGTGTTTTATGAGCTGATAAAAATGATCTCAAAGGCCAAGAATCAGCCTCACAAGTGGAGAGAGCAGAAATGATCGGTGGCTGTTTCTCCTGCTGTGAGTCAGAAATCTCTGAGGGTTCAGTGAGAAGAGGGTTAAAACACTTGTAATTCAGTGTCTGCCAGTTGGGAAGAATAATAAAGCCTGCATTTCTGTGTTGGTATGGGACAAATGCTGCAGAAACAGGAATTTTATTATATAACTGTGCCACCTACGTAAAGCTGGGGGNAAGCTAGCAAGGCTGTGCGTCATTAAAATGACACAAAATATGCTGCCACAATCAGAGTTCTGTATGTGTTCAAGACTGTATGATATGCACATATTCCTTGTGGCCTTGCCACATCCATGGATTTCAGTTTGCTTGGCGCACCACTGGGACGGAGGAGGCTGCCTGAGCAAAACATGCCATGCTTTCTGCTGTGGAGATGGAACATGGGAGCATGGGAGGGGTGTTGTTGTTTGTTATCGTTTCACCAGAGATTTAATTAAATGATTGAAAGGAAAGGGAGGGAAAATGCAAAACTAACTCAAAAAATGCTGAGCTGGGCACACTGCCCCTTAGGAGCAGGGAGGCTCGGGAGCACTGCAGGGTCCATGAAGCTGTTCTGGATCATGTGTGGCTGTTTAGTGGTGCCCTCTTTTCCTTCTGTAGGAGTGCTGCTCACAGACACTGGTGGAAGCTGCATTCAGCTGTTGTCAGGATGAGGTGGTCCACCCACAGTAAGAGACCAGGAATGACACTTGGAGACTTGGGGCAAAAAAAGAGGTCCTGGTAATTTTAATACTGGAGTAAAGAGGACCCTTTATCTCAAAGCACTGGATAAACAACAAATCACATTAATGTCTCTTAGGATGGATTGAGCAGCACTTTTCCTGTTGTACAAGTGCAAACTCTGACACTGAATGATTGTAATTCTCTCCCAGAAATTGCAGCTCCATGGATTTTCTCTGAGCATATGCCTAATGGTCTGTCTGATGAGATTTGTAAGTGTTTTCTGTTGTCTGCTTCTTCTTTAAGATCCAAAGCACAAAGTTAAGAGGAAGCGAGAAAATATTTCTGGTTTTGTGTGTGCTGTCAGCAAGCCACCAATGCAGCCATGAAGAGCATTCTTCTATCTGATTTTTCAATTCTATGTAAGCCAAAATTAAAGCATTCTTTCTGTTCTGAAGAGCTGACAGTTAAAGGGTTTCATTCAGAAAAGTATTTAAACCATCTGTATTTAAATAGGCATTTAAGCACTTCTTTGGATTGTATCCTAATAAGGATGCTTAGTTGAATGGGGCTGAAATAGAAAAACTGAAGGCAAGGTCTGTATTATAATAGTGAAAAACCTGGGGATGCCTGGAAAGCATTTTGCTGCTTCCATTTCAGTTTTGCTTTCTTTTGATTCCTTTTTTATATAGTGGATTGGAGAGAGTCGTGCAGACATAGCCCCAGTGGCATAGGGCAGGGAGAGGAAGCAAAAGGGTGATGTAGGTGATATACCCAGGGTTGTTCTACAGGGGAATGGCAGAGGTGTGAATGAAAATCAACTTCTTTTTTTTAACATACAAAACAAAGATCTAACTATTTTAGTTCCCATATGGTTGGGAGGGATGAAGAGCTGGGTCATTAATATTGGGTTCCTCTAGGTGTTTACTTGGCTGTTCACACCCTGTGGGGGATAATCATATGTGACTTCTATCAGTACTGGGGAAAAAAAAAGCCAGCTCAGAAATAATAGGTTAAATTCTGACCCTTACCAGTCCAAGCAAAGTTAATGGGTTTGCACCACCCTAATGAGGAACGCAAAGGTTTAGAGGTTGTTTAGTTACTGGGCCTGCAGAGATTTCAGACAGCATGACATAACTTGTATATCCCCCAGGTATATTTTTATCACCACAGTCATGATAACATATGTCATGCTCTGCCACTGTAGATGAAACATTTCAGTTGGTGGTCAGTGTGTTGTGCCACAACTGTGCTTCTGTGTAGCCTCCCACTTTTTCCAGAGGATCATGGGATGGTTTGGGTTGACAGGAACCTTTAAAGTTCATCGAGTTCCAACTTCCCTGCCATGGGCAGGGACACCTCTCACTAGACCAGGTTGCTGAAAGCTCGCTCCATCCAACCTGGCCTTGAACACTTCCAGGGATGGGTCATCTACAGCTTCTACAGGCAACCTCTTCCAGTGCCTCACAATCCTCACAGCTCTGTTGAAACCCAGCTTTTGTTTTGCCATCTCTATGTTTAAGGATCTCTTCCTTCCGTGTGTGCGCAAGGCCGCACAGATGAGCACATCAGAGCATCAGTACAAACGTGCAAGGTTTCCAGACTGCAGTGCAGCTGCTCCCAAGGTGAAACCACAATTGAGTCCCTCTGTTTCAGGAGATCTTTTCATTGCACATCCAGCAAGTTGTAATTATTCATTTCAATGACACAACCAAGGCTTTACTTCTATTAGCATTGCTATGTCAGTGGACAGCACTGCTGGGTCTCTTTTGCCTGAACACAACAGTCAGGTGGTTCTAGCACTGCTAAGTCCTTGGTAGTGGCTGTAATGCAAGAGGCAGAGAAAAGCAAACTTCACAGTGGATCTGATCTGTGCAGAGCTGACAATAGCAGAGGTTGGAATAGATCAAAAATCATTGACAGAGAACAGAAGGGCTGACTTAGTTTTAACCCCATTCTTCAAGTGCTCTCTCTGCCTGAATTTAACAAGCAAAATCCCAACAGCCCCACTAAGGTCAAGGAACGGGAGTGAATACAGCAGTTTTGTCTGCCTTACCTACAGAAAGCATTTCATGCCTGACTGACCTGGGTGCGCCATGAAGGAGTTACTTGATTATAAACCGAGCATATTAGAGGCAGAGATGTTTTATAAATCTCCCTGTAAGTCTGCAGCTAACTTAAAGAAGAGGTCAGCAAAATTTTTTAGCAGCCAAACAGTTTGCACAGCCTGTCCAGGTATAAGCTGCCTTTATAAAGTCTCTGCCTACACAAGGCAGGCACAGGAGGCCTGTTCCATGTTCATGTTTGCTGAACCTTTCTAACGTAGTGTTAAATACTGAAATTAGCCTGAAGTATTTTAAAGTTGTTGTTAAAAACTAGCATGGCTGGTATGATGTAAATGGCTCAATAAAGCCAAGAAAATCCTGTGCAGAGGTTAAGTTCTGGTGCTGCTGAAGAAAGTGGCAGGTCTTGTGCTGACTGCAGTGAAAGGCAATTTTGCAGTTTGCAGTGGCTAGCAAGTTGAGAGTCAAGCCTGAGCTTGTTATTGTTTCCTATTTCCTGTCACCTTCCTTGTGAGAAGACAGATACAGCTTTATTTGTCTTGCAGTTACTGTGAGCTGAGAGGAACAAGAGAGGGCTGAGGGTACATGAAAATAGCCTTTAAACAGTCTGTGCAGTTACATATAGGGAATATAATATGCAAAATATCCATGACATGATTTACACATTAAAATCACAACTTGTGATGTGTTACTAGCTATTAGAAACTATAACTGTGTACAATAAACATCTCAAATTACTCTTTGCTAAAGCTTATAATGCAGAACACATGAATTCTCTCCAAAGACCCTTACAGATGGAGGGCTAGAGGAAAACAGGCATGAAGATGTAGCTGAATAAGCCCCAAGCTACAGTGTGTTTGCCATCAAGCTTTACACAGTTCTAGTCAAGTGTACCTGTACTGCAAACAGACTATGTCCTATTCTTTGTCTGACACTGCTGTGCTTGTCCACACGACACAACATTCCTGGGGTCAGCCCAGCATTGTATGACCTGTTCTCAAGCATTTGCTTTCCTTTTGGCAATTACTGAATTTGAGTGACTAGTTTTTCAAGTGACAGGCTTCCCCAATAGTGAACTTGTTCCCTTCCCCTGGATTATGAAACAAAAGAAAAATTTAATCTACAAATATTGAAAGGTATGGGAGGCTGGGCGGTTCTGTGTTTTGTAAGGCACCCTCTGCTCTGAGATGATGTCCCACTATTTCCAGCAGTCATAGAGTTCAGAGATCTTCACTCAGTGTGGGGCAAGGTGACCCAGAACTTATCTTCATGCATAGGACTGCCTGCTTTTTGTTGGTCTTTTGCTTATATGAGAATGCAAAGTATGAAGGATCCTGTTTCCATTCCTTCTTCTGCAATTTTCTGATGGCCAGAATGCAGCCAAACTCCTGAAGGATGATTGAGATGTTCGGGCAGATAAAAATTCCTACAGACAGGATTATGACAAGTGATTCAAAGAATTCCACTGGGTAGAAAAAGGGGATTCAAGTTCAGTTTTCATAGACCAGAGATGCCAGTAAAGTTGAAAAGCAGATTCTGTTTTGCATTATCACCACCCACTTTTTCCAAAGATGTTCTACTTTTCCAAGCAACCTCCCTATTGCTGTAGCTATAAATAAGTATATAACTGTATGTATGTAAGAGATTCAGGTTTAAGCTTATATTTAAGCTGAAAGGTTATATATAAAAGAACTGTATTAAAGATGACAAGAGCCTCATTGTTCTGTTCATGTTTTATCTCAGTGTAGCATGCATGTTCATGGGTAGGTGCGCATACAGACAGATATTAACATATGTAGACATACATAGACAAAAAACCAGTCCAGATTCTCTACTCTATTTCTGTAGTTGGTGCAATTAACTTTCATGATGCAAAGCGAGTAATTCTGTTATAAGGCAACAGGCCAAATAGGCAAAACCCTGTCTGTTTGCAGACAAAGACTAAATAAGTGTGTTGTGTGGCAAAATGTGTAATTGCTAAGTTTGGTCTATTCAGGTTCACTTTAAGAATCTAATTTTCTAGACCTTGCCAAAGGATTTCTGATGCTGGTTTCCTCTTGGTGTTTGGAAAGTAACCATATTTTATCATCCCAGCAAGCTTCATAGTGCTTTTTTTATTAAGTAGAAAGCTTTGTTTTGATCATTGCTTAGAATGGCTGTGCTTTTGGGGACATGGAAATGTTGGTCAAGTTTACATAGAACAAGGAAAGTTATTGGCATGGTAGCTGGGAAATGCTTAGATAGTATGGATCACTTGCCAAAAAGGGCATGAGTTTGGGATGCCCATTCTTTGTTTAGAGGAGGCTCTTTGGCAGCCTGCCAAGGATGTACCTGTTTTCCTAATTGAGAAGCAGGTTAATGGTGTAAGCCTATAGAAGACCATAGTACCTGTAGTTCATTTTACTGGCTATAAAGCTCTCAACACAGAGGTTTTGGAGTGTAGTTTCTTCATTGCTCTTGTTCTCTGCAGGCTAATAAGGAAGCAAACTAAACCAGCTAGAAACTGGACAGTCACCCCTGCAAAATTGTTGGAGAACATATCCCCCCCACCCAGTCTTTATTCAAAACTGCTTCAACCAGCCTGGCTGTCAAAGGTTCAGACGGATCTGTCAGGTCAAATGGAGGGATTCAAATGATTGTAATGAAACTGGCTGGCATGGAGCTGTGCAGGCAGCCTTTGCTCCCCTGCCACACTTCACAGTGGTGGCTACTGAGAACGGATTTTCCACATGGAGGATGCTTTTGCCTGTGAACATAGGGTTAGTTATTAGCACTCATCTTAGGGGTCCTGTGCCTGAGGGAAATCCATGGCTTTGAAAGCTTCCTGGCCTCAGCTGAAGAGTTAAATGACTGTGTGTGAGCCCTTAGGAGATACCAGGTATGAAGTGTGAGTTTGTAGCTCAGTGGGAAAGTTGTAAGTTAATGAGCCTTTACCTCATACTTGCTATGATCTAGCAAAGCACAATTACTTACTGTGGTTCATCCGAGTCCTGCTGATTTGTTGTGCTTGTAAACTTGGCTGCTTTTCTGTGAACTCACAGATGCTAGTGAAAACCACGGCCTGCCTTATTCCGTGTTTCTTTTTCTTCTTCTTTTTTTTTTTTAATTAAAAAAAAAAAGATATTTTGACTGATTTGACATTTGTTGCTAATCAAATGTATATGGTTTTTAGGTTAGTAAGATTTTACAGCTGGGTCAGCCATTTTCAGTGAAAATTATTATTTTTCTTAGATACTCACTGAGCCCAGGGGAGGAGTCTTATTATTTTTGTACTGGGAGCACTGGTGTTTCTGGAACCTGAATGGCAAAGAGAGTGGTCCCTGTGTATTTGCACAACACTGGATTTCCAAGGGCATTTCTTTTTCTTAATGCTGTTTGCTTGTTCTTTTCAAATGATCAAGAATGGAGGTATTAGCAAATGAAATCCAGCACAGAATTCACCACAAGCCACTCAGCTGTGAGACAGAGGAACAGGGGAGAGAGGGTTCCTCCCAAGCGTGCCAGGAGGGATCAGCTGAAGGGTGACAGGCTTTCAGTATTCTGCCTGAGTGTCAAGTCTGGAAATGGGATTACAAACCAGTGACAACTGTGATGGCTGCTATTATGTGGACACCTGTTCACCCAGTGCTGGACACAGGCTAGCATCCATACAGGATGTTGAACACTCACCAGATGGTGATGGCTTTGGGTTGTTATGCATTTTTTCTAGATTTGATCCAGCAATTCATACAAGATGCTCTTAGCTAGCAAAACAGCACAAGAAAGGACATGTAGCTCTCAAAGGAGTTAAAATAAAAAGGTTTGCTAATGAACCACAAAATCACTGTGTGGAATATATTTAGATTATTGTCACTGAAGTTTAACTATGTGCCACGGTCTAAGGTAGCCACTAAATAAATGGTTCCATCATCCAGTCATTAGTGTCATTGTGTTACTACTGCTTTTGTTGGTGTGTTTTACAAATTGTTTCTTTCAGGTCTAATGGTAATTATTTTTCTTGTCAAAAGACTGTGTTAATTTCACTGGACAAAATTTAGACCCTGATGTGGACCCACTCAGGCAGGGTGGGTGGAGATGAGTTTGAGTGTGAAAGGAGGAGTCTGCTGACTTTCTTCTTCCAGTGGTTAATGTGTCTGTATGGCCTCCTGTTGGACAATGAGCTGTGTAGCGTCCAGGGAAGTCCCAGGGTCCAAAAGTGGGGAGAATGGAGAGGGGAGGAAGCCCTTCCAGCGGCCTAGACTTAACAGAGCTCCTCCAAAGTCACTGGAGCATGGCCTTTGCTGGCAGAAACAGCTCTGGCTTCATCAGCATTGTACACCATTATCCTCTGTCAGAGACTGAAATATTATAAATTATGACTTAAACATTTTCTTGAAGGACTTTTAAAACTGTATTACAAAAGCTGCAGAGAAGACTACCACACCCTGAATGGGGCTGTCAGAGGCCCTGGAGCGCTCGCTGATGAAGATAAGATAAAGTAACAACTCAGGGCTGGGGACGTTTCACAAAGCACAAAGCTTAGCACCTCCAAGGTGGAGACCACAGCCCCAGGGCCATCAGCTGCCACGCTGGAACAGACCCTCGCACCAAGGGGTGGAGGGAGGAGAGGCTTTGGGTATCTTAGAAAAGCCTGTGGTCAGAGATGCAGTGACTGCCCACCCTCCACTGTGCAGCGAGCCCAGCTGAGGGGTCCCCACCCTGGGGGGAAGCTTATCCGCAGCAGGAGGGGGTGACATGGCCCATCGAAGGGGCCCCCCCCTCAAAGGGGTCCCCAGACCCTGCACCAGAACACCAGAGATAATGCAACAGAGACACGTGGGCATTCCCACCTAGCCCAAAGCGTATATTAATCCACGGAATTCTGTACTCTTCGGCGTGTGGCAGCGTGTGGCAGCATGGGGTAGTGTGGCCACAGCAGCGACGGGGGACTCTGACCGCCAAGACCAGATGGAGGGGACCAACGAGACATCATCGGGTCCCTAGGACGGGTGATATGCTTCCACCTAACCCCTGTCACTCTCTCCCTGTTCCCCCACCCCCCACGCACACCTCTTTTCCTGTTTCTTTCTTTCTTTTCTCTTTCCTTCTCTTTGCTTCTTTTACTGTTAAATAAAATACATAAATTTTTTGGCATCAACATTTAACCTCATTTGGTTTTAATCTCATTTCTGGGAATATTTTGAACCTTCTAAGTTCTTTCCGGTTTAGGCACAGAGACTTAGCTATCTTTGCATTTCTGAGTTTAAACCGGATTGTAACATCCTCAGACAGGTAAATCAGCATAGCTCACTCTGGCCCTGAGAATGTTTCAGGTCACGTGAAATCCACAATGCTTTTTAAATGGTGAAGAGGTGGTTTGTAAGACCCAGAACATACCCCCACTGATGTCGGCTCATAAATCTCTGCTGCTTAGGTATCTCCTGTTCTATCTCTCTGTTCTTTAAATTGCTCCATTTGGTGCTCAGTTCACAATAATTCTCTTAATTTTGGCCATTTATTGCCCTCTCAGTCCCATTTCAGATTTTCTTTTGGATTTCTCATGGTTTTATCCTAGATTTGCTACTGCGATGTCTCTGTTCCTTGGTGTCATGTGATTAGCACATTAGAGTGAATATCTGTCGTGTTTCACTTCCAAACTGTACTAAGGATTTGCTATACAGGGGAACCTTTTATATTCGTGCTTTCAAACATTTTGCATGTCTTCTATCTTATGGACTTTCCCCCATAATTACTGTATTCTTCATTTAGATTTCCTTGCATGTAGATGACATCTCAAATTTTACATTACATCACCATCTGGTTGCAGAAGGACATCTCAAACTTGAGAAGAAAATGTTGAGCTGTTGGAACATCATTTGCAAGATCCACACTGCAGTTTTCCTTTATCTCAGTGTTTTAGCCCTGTTTTACAGAATGGGTTAACAGCTGTACTTGCATGACTAAAGAGAACTACTGGCCTGGCTGATAATTATCTTCTCTGGTAGGTCAGACTTTCCAAGAATCAGTTTATTTCAATGAGAACTAACTGTCTCTCTCATCTCTTTCTTCAAAATCTCTCTCTCTTCTTTCCCCACCCACTGGGAGAATATTTCAGAGGGTGTGCAGAACCTGCTTTATTGTTTGAAGAGGAATAGTTTTTGAATTTTACATGAAAAAAGAGTTTGCGAATTTCTCCTTGGGGATTTATTAATGGAAGGTTTTGCCTGTATTGCTAAAATGGATATACAAGTGTTATGTGGATAGTTGTTCCTCTTCCTTCATTGTATTTCTGTTGGAAAGTGGAGTCCAGCCCCCTTGATACTTGGGATAGTTTTCAGCTAGTGATATATACACAAAGTGTTAAGTTCCATCTCTAGTTCCTCTATCCGTAGTCTGTGTGGATTTCTTGCTTGTGCCTTTGTGTTCCCTCCACTTGATAGTAAATGGCAGAGAGGAAGTTTTCCTCTTCAGTGACTATGATATTGTTCGGTGGTGGAGTGATTAATGTTCAGTTCATTTTTTGTAGTGTAGAATATGGCTTTTCCTGCATGCTTTCCCATTGATCCATTGCTTTAGATTTTCCCAGTTTCAATTACTACTCAGTAATTTTAGACTAGTGAAATATGTAATTGTAAATGCTGTTCGGGTGCCCTAGTCAATTCTTTCCTTTCCAAACTTAAAAGGCTGACAATTGAGTTGTTGCAGTTGTCACTAGAATCACATTTTGGGCTTGCAGAAAGACACCATGCTCATGTCCTTGTAAGACTTAAATCTTTTGACTGTCATTTGTGGGTGTTGTTTTGCTCCATGTGAAGTTGATTTGAGGGGCACTCCTTTCATCTTCCGTGCCACTGCTGCTACGGGCCACCTGGGGTACCTGTATCTGTGGCCAGATCTCCCTGCTTGGTTTCTCACTAGGGTGTAGGACCCTGTCAGGGTAGTCCAACCTCAGGTGGGCAGAACTGTCTGTCAGGTAGCGGAGGATGTCACACTTGTCTAGCACCCTGATTTATTGTTTTGGTTCCCCTGAAGTACTTGGGCTGTTTCACATCCTGACTTTTATTATCTGAGGAATATTATCAGTGACAGATAATTTCTCTCAGTCATGGAGACAGATTTCAATTCATGCTTTCTTGAGTTTGAGACTGGGTTATTTGATTCTATCTGCCTCCACCCTTTAACTCTTATAAGCAAAATCTAAAAGCTGCAGGAAGGCTGCTGCCAAAAATCTGCTTTTCAGAACAGGAGAAGTCTTTAGTGTTCTGTGTTCAGTGGTGTGTCAGTTGTAAACTCTTCATGCTGATTTATAAAGCTTTGCATGGCCTTCGGCTGTCTCATGAAACTGTCTTGATAACCACCCACCGGTGCTGCCTTCCTGACTGTCTGTGGGACTGGATTTCATTCTGCCACTCACAGAGCATTTCACCATTATTCTTCTGCCTTGTGAAATTCTCTTTCCATGATAAGAACTATCATTCCACTGAAGCTTTGTAAAAGAAGCCTGTTTTTTGGTGGAACTACTTGACCCCAACAACAAGATTCTCAGCTGGCATTCTGTTACTAGTGATGTGAGCAACATAAAGCAGCAGCTTTACCAAATGGGTCATGATTGTTTAGAAATGCATTTTTATTGTAATTTTTTTAAGACTTTTTTTAGAGAGTCAATTAATGATGCAGTCAGAAAAAAATTAAGGCCAGGAGTTGACTACTTGAGCTTTTCATTGTCATGCTGCTATTTAAATACTGTTGTGTGACTGAGCAGTTATGTCAGCTGCCTCAGTTCTCATCTGTAGGAGGAAAGAGAGTATGTATCCTACATCCTCTGCCCTAGACATGCTGTGAATGTGCTGTGAGAATTGGTCAAACAGTAAAATGTTTTGGGCTGTGTAGCAGTCTTAGCAGGAATTCAGAGATGCAGCAGCACACGAGTCCAGTGAGAGAATGAATTATTTATTAATTTTATAATATCATTTATATATCCTAGTTCCAAAAAACTATTGGACAGTGTCCATACCTGTCCTGAGGTGATAGGCTGAAGCACCAGACATCCACTTCAGATTATTTGTCCCATGTAGCTTAACAAAAACACCAGATGTGAAGGTTATTTACAAAAACCTATCTTACTGTTTACATAGCTTGCATAGCAAAGGGAAATTCTCACAGAATTAGTGCAAGGAGATGGAAAATCTCTCTGCTTAGCAGTCTTTCAGTATCCACAGGGCTGAGTAGGGTCTGATGACTCCTCTGGGAAAGAAAAGTGTGACCCCACTGAAATGTCTCGAGTTGCTCTGATAAAATGAGGCAGAGGAAGGACCTTCCTCATGAAGAAGAGAATCCATTACAAAAGCAAAGAGGCAATGGTTTAGTGCCAGGTCATGTTTACTGAGTCCTCAGAGACAGTGTATAGGGTGTGCCAGTTAGCAAGATCACATCATGGTGTTTTGCTTTCCAGCTGTTTGTCTGTCAGCAAAACACCTTCGTTCTGTTATTGCCTTAATTTCTGTTCTCCCAACCAGCATAGACATTTTAATGACAAGCTGTTGCTTAAAGAGGATATATATAAAATATAACTAAACCACCATTTTAGAAGCAGTGGGGAACTCCTTTGGCTGCTAGGAATTCCAGACTGTTTACATTAAGAAAACCTATATATGTAAACTTTTCCATTGAGGCTACAAAACCAGTTATGCTACAATGAGTGGCATGGTAATGTGGGGGCTTAGAGTTTGTTTGTGTTTGTCACAGCAGTTGTATTTGCAACATGGTAGAGGCATGCATGGGACTAGGGATTGGGTGAAGAGTGATACCCCCACCACCACCCCCAAAAAAACCCCTACCAAAACACAGCCAGAACTGAATCACATGCACAGAGTGAGGACATGAGCTTCAGTTATTGCTTTATTCTGTTGTCCTGAACTATTCCTCCATGGCTGCTCAGGAAGGACAGAAGATAGCTGGGTGTTGAGAGAGAGATCCAGTGTTGCAGCCTACCACTCACAGCTAGAGCATCCACGCCAGCACCCAGAAGATAACAGACTTAACCAGAGATTTGTTTGGACACTGGGAACTCAGAGAATGGCTTGGTTTTTGTTGGGAATTGCTTTGTGGCAGTTTTTAAAATTGTTTTTGTTGGGTTTGCATATTTGGTTGTTTTTGAACATCTAGTTCTGGGATCCCTAGGGGAAGCTTTTAATTAATAGAGAAGGGAGAGATGTGGGTGCCAGTAAGCATCCCAATCAAGGAATGAGAGTCCACTAAATGGGAGAGACCCTGAGAGCTCTCCCCATGTCATGGTGAGAGGAGAAGCCTCTCCCAGGATGCTTTGTTCAACTATGCAGATGTATCCCTGTCGCGATGACCTCTTGGCCTGCCCGGATGGCCAGAGGGCGACAGTGAATACCAGCAGAAAAGCGTGGGTCGCTGGACACTGAGCCAGTCAGCGTACGATGTAGCGCGCGGCAAGGTGGAGGCAAAGGAGGAGAAGGACTCTTGGCGGCAAACGCAGTCCGAGTTTATTCACCCTCGAGAGGGAACAGACACGAAGGGAGAATGCCAGCCGAAGAGCAAACTGACAACGTGAAATGGGGTTTTATACCCCGGCTAGCAGGGGGAGGAAAAAGGGAGGGGGGAACGAAGATGGGGTAACAGGTAACCAATAGCAGTACTGTAGAAGAGGTTACAGTTTAAAATAGCCAATGAACAACCAAAGAACAGAGAACTTTCTAGCCACGAATTACATATGGAACAGGGGTAATACCTAAACATGAAGGGGATACCCAATAGGGAAACTGGGGCTCTNCTCCCCATTCTCCCATTGGCCCTGTCCCTTTGTCCCTTTCTCAGTTTCCCTATTGGTTCCCTTACCCCAGCCCCGCCTATGTACCGCCCCTGTGCTCCCAGACTATTGGTCCCTGATGGTCTCCTCGCCCCCATATAAAACCTAGACTCCCCCCACCCCAGTGTTGGAATTGCCTGTGCGTCTGACTCTTTTGCCGGGTAGTTTGAATGAAATTACCATGCGGAACCCCATGCCAAGGCCCTTCCCGTCTCTTTGTCGTCGGTGTGTCATAGAAGCCAGCCGGGGTGTGAGCGATCCCAGCCACCGGCTAATGACAATCCAGACCACTTCCAAAATGTATTTCTCCTTTAGGCTTTCTCTTGTTCTTGGCATTTTTTTCTGCTTTTCCTTCAGTGTGTTGGAAGGAGCAAGTTTGTTTATGAAAATCTTGCCTATACAGAAAAACTCTTCCCTCTAAGTGTGCCTAGTTTTTATTAACAAAACATAAACTAGACAAAAGGAAGGTTTGGGATTTTTTTTCCTTCTAAAGAATTATGTATTGTTTTCCTTAAGGTAAATTCCCTATTTTCCCTTACCAAGTGAGAATCTTTAACTCCACAGAGCAGAGTATTGATTTGTATCCTACACTGAAATTGCTGAAGCATATAGGAAATGTGATGTTTGCAGTGTTTTAAAAAAATTGCTTAATTATTCCCTTTCTCCCTGCTTATTCTGGTAACTTAAGGTTAAGATGGGCTTTTAACGGACATTGTTCTTCTTCAGATCATGCCAATTCAAAGATGGGCATGCAACTCAGTCTCTCAGATGAGAGCTTTTAAACTGTGTGTGTAATGTGGAGATTGTGGGACTTTGAGCAACCTGTGAAAAGTGGAAGGTGTCCCTGCTCATGGCAGGTAGTTGGAGTGACGCCTAAAGATTTTTAGCTTTTTTATATATTTGTAGCTTTGTAGATTTATAATATATAGTTGTATGGTTCCTAGCACTTTCTTACCCTTTCTCACACTTTAGAACAGTGGCTAACCCTTTCTCACACAGTATGTCACACTCTTGAAATTCTATTTAGTCTTATTTTCAATAAAAGAATTTCTAATGGGGACATCTTTTTTTGCACCAGCACTTGGGAGACATAACAAGAAACAGGGCAAAGAACCTCCTGGAGAGACTCCAAGGGGCAGGCCCAAGGGTGGGTCACCACGACAACCATTCTCCTATTGGATGGACTTGCTAGATATATTAATTAAACTTAAAAAAATTTTGATAATCTGATACCATGGGTGTGCATATCTATATTTTGTGCACCTGAAAGCTTTCCTTAAAGAACTGCTCTTTGTTATCACCTCTAATATTGTTTGGAAAGTTTCTTTCAATTCTAGGCAACAGGAGCAAGATGATCTTTAAGGTTCCTTCCAATCCAAACTATTCCACGATTCATTATATTCAGTACCATACTTCCTGTAAGCACAGAATAGGCTGCCTCGAGAGATGCTGGTCTCTCTTGGCTTCCAACTCTTCCTAAGCTTGGAGTTCAGCAATAAACAGGAGATGACACCTTCAAAGCAGAAATAAGTCCCTGCTCTCTGCAGGGCTGTTGCTGTTGGCTGACAGCCTCCAGGACTTCGGTACTCCACATGAGGTGGGCACTGGGTCTGTGACAAAAATGTTACTTTCAGCTCCTTGAAGAACGAGAGAAGAGGGAAAAAGGCCTCAGAGTGTACTCACAGGCGGAGGGTGCCAGTGCTACTGAATTCAGAGCCCTGATATCGCAGGTCTTTTTATTTTATTCTCCACTTAAAATGCAATGTGCAGACACATGAAAATGGGATGTCAGAAGCCTAAATATATTTTTGGGTCTGGCCTTTCATTTCAGTATACTGTATTGATATTGCAAACAGATTTCACATTCATGAGATAATAACAATAACCATGAACTTCATTTAAAGTTATTAATATACCCCAATGGGAATCCTCAAAGCTATCTAATCCCAAGTTCACATTTTCAGTAAGTTCTTTAAGCACTTGTAGAAGATGACTGCAAATTCAAATGCCTCAAATAACCTCCGTGCCAAAAGTGTCAAAAGGCACCTTCTAAAAAGTCCACTAACTCCCAGGTAGACTTTCTGCAGTCCTCAAATCACTGCTTCTTTCCCTGGATCTGGGTAGCTCTGTCCTTAGTGCCACACATTCAGGCGTTGCCAGAGGAGTTCTGCAGAGGGCAAGCCAGGCAAAGCCCTGGGAAGGTCACCAGGTGCCATGGTGGCTGGGGAGACAATGGCAGACTGCAAGCCGGGTTTTAGGTAAAACTGAGGCCCTGGCGGAGTCTGAGGAAATGGAATGAGCCTCTTGTGGGGTCCCTTGAATGCAAGTCACCACATTCACCAACAGAACACAAATTTTAGATGCATACGCCATCATAGACCATCAATGTGACTAGCTTCTCTGTCATGTCTTTCATACTGCTGGTGAAAATGATCAGTACTTCTTTAAATTATAAAATCTGAAGAATTTTCGGTAAGAGAGCATTCACATTCCCACTGGCTTTGGTAAGAGTTTGCCTGAAGCACAGGAAAGGTGACCACGCCCGGGCCTCTCTTCTCTTAGGCACTTTCAGTCTCTTTGGCCCTGCTCAGCCAGGTAAACCTCTTAGGTTTGGTTTTCCACCTTCTTCTTTTTTTTTTTTCAATTTTTTTTCTTTATAAAACCAGACTGTTTCTTATAGTACCAGTGGCCTACTCTCAATAGTCAACTTTTTCCACCTCTGCTCAGTTCCTGTAATCTGTAGATTTTTGTTGGCAAGGTGAAGTCTTTCTATGGAGGAAATAATGGGAGAACTAGGCCTGCAACCTATACTGTAATTCTGTTCCTTTAAAAATATAGGTTCCTCTTTAAGAATTACATATATGTTTTAGATAGATTGAATCCAGGGAAGTACCATTTCCTTTCCTTTATTACATATCCATTGTATTGCTGAATATAAGGAAAATGTAATAGAATTGTCTCACAAAAGAGGTGAAAAGGATAAAACAACACCCTTGGTTGCTTTTAAGCTCCTCATTCTGAATAGAAAGAGGTTCCTGGTTGGGTTCGGGTTTTTTGAGCTGATCTGTTTAGACCTGTTCAGCTGCTGCATTTCAGTGGGCTCGATTTGCAAGATTAGGTGTTCAAAGTTGGAAAGACCAGCAGTGATACACTCCACATGTAGAGGGACTTATATTTAGTTTTAAAATTAAAATTTTCTATCTACAGAAATGTAAAGCAATTGGGAGAATTGCTCTACAATTACTTTATTTGGGGATGGGTGGAGAGGAGGGAGACATGCCTTACATATGAGAAAATTATGCTTTCCCTGGTGGTTGTTCAGAGTTCTTCTATAACAGTGGCAGGAAGGGAAATACCTGATGCGAGTTGCATGGGAGGGTTTCTGGATGTATGTTCCCTGGGGAATGATCTGCATGAAATCTTTTCTGTTGCTCTAATCTCTCAGCGCAAGCCTCCTGTGTTTCATAAAGGAACTAAGATCTGCAAAATATGTATTTCTCCTGTCTTAACACCTTCCTCTGCTATTTCTTTCCCTGCTCTGTAAGAAACTGTTATTCAGAAGTAGCTGAGACACAAGCTTATGCTTCTGGAGGTTGAATAATGGTACAAACAGTGTCTTGGTTAAGTATTGGGTTTTTTGCTGATAGCAGGAGAAAAAGTAGATGAAGGTAAACTCATTTGTCCTTTCTGCATAACCTTATCTCTGGCTTACTTCTCTTCCCATCTTTTTTCTTCTAACACATTGGATTTTGCATCCATATTGTTTCATGCACAGAACCTGTGCTTTACAATTTGCATTAAATACAGGGTTTATTGAGATTTCTGTTGTTGCTGTTTGTAGGCTCTAATTAAGTTCCTGTATTAAAAATGCGATACACTGAGCTCTCAAGCTGCTTTCAGTGGGATGCGGGGCACCAGCACCTGTTGCTGCCATCCCCGGAGGAGCCAGCAGTGGTGCAGAGTGGACCCTCTGCAAGGAGGGGCAGAGAACATCCTCTAAGCCATCCTTCCTATTGCTCTCTCCTCCTCTCTCTCAGAGGTGCACACACACGCCGCCAGATAGTTTTGCTGTCTGCTGCTTCTGCTTTCTGTTGCTAAGTGAACAGCTCCAGCTCACACACAGAGCAGAGCCAATAGCATCCTGACCTCCGAAGGCTGCTGAAAGCTGAAGAAAGGGAATCTAATGGTGCCATCTTTTCTTTGCTCTCCTCTCACCCCCCTTTAACAGGGAAGTGAGGGGGGCAGAGGGAGAATACAGGATGGTGGAGATAATTCATAATGTTCACAACTCATGTTCTGGTGATACATGCAGTAATACCTGGGAAAGAAATAGAATATTATGCTCCTTTGTATTTATACACATACAGAGGCAAACATGTTTTTCCTTGAGCTGTGAGCTCCAAGCTGTGATTAGAAAATGAGTTAACACTGTAAAGTTATTTTGCTGTGCTCTTTGCAGCTGTTAATCTTCTACTAATCACTGACACTGGAATATATTGTGAGGCTCATCTTTCCCTTGACCAGAGAAACACTATGCATTGGTTCAGCCTTCCTGTCACTAGTCGTGACACATTTATCATCTTACAGCTATTGTTTCCCTGCTCTCCTTCAGGAGTATTTGGGAGGAGGATGTTGCTCAGCACACTGCAGACACTTGTGTAATGGCTGTAGTCCCAGTAACCACACAGCCACACGGTCAGTAGCTATTGGAACTGGCCATTTTATAGTCGTATTTTGTTGAAAAGATATTTGTTATGACTCCCCTCTCACAAATACAGCAAAGGATTTTTGTGATTCAAGTAGTAAGATAAAGCATGTGTTTGGTAGCTTAATGTTCAGTGGGAACCTAGGTTGTTTGGTATATGAAGTTTTTCATGCTTAAAGATGTTTGCATCTTGAGCATAGTTTTTTAGGCACAGCAAAGAAATGAGTGAATTTTATCTGTAAACCATCAGTGCCAGTGACAAAAAGTACTTGTATTTGCCCTATGGCTGGATTGAGTCTGCTGGTGTTATGTGAGGAATATGGCACTCACCTTGCCTCTAAGCAGCAGTGTGGATGATTGCAGTTAGTTCTGGATCTGGAAGGAAAAGACATAACCTTCTTGCTAAGTGTAAATGAGATCAGCATGTCCAATATTATTGTTTTCATGTCACAACCACCAAGATTTCCCAGCAAGGCAAATGGTGGGTAGATAAAAGGTATCTACGGAGGGACAGTGTTTGGTGGGATGAAATGCCCCTCAGAACCAGTGGTTGGACCTGATGAGCAGGGTAAATTAGTGAAACTCAAACACTCCATTAAAGAAATCAGATTTTTTATTCATAAATGACAGTTGATCCACTTAAGCCACATCATGATTGTTAACAGTTTATTGATGGCTCTGAGCAGTAGTAGTGAAGGATTTCCTGTGATAATCTAAAAGCATCAGCACAGACCTCTGTCTTCTCCTGTTGCCACCAGAAGATGATGAGCAGTGAAGTCCACAGTATATTAGGCTGTACAATGTAACCCACAGGTTGTAGGGAATCTAATAAATCACATAGGTTGGGCCGAAGGAGAGCTGAGCTTTCCCTATGGTGCTAGAGTTGCTCTGCTGCAGCATCTCCTCCTGGAGTGGAGAACTGAGGGCAGGATGGTGTTTGAGGAGGATGTCAACCTCCAGGCAAGGATTTGGGGGCAAAGACTGTTCTGTCTGCTAGGGAAGAGCAGCCTGAAATTGGAATGCATCTGAGTGATGCAATAGTTTAACATGGTGTCAGCAGTGCTTCACTAGACGTTCCTTGAAACAAAAGGTTGCTCTGCTTTTACAGTCAGGTACCATGTAAGTCACTCATGTCATTTGCCTTGATATGTCTCAGCTGCCACTGTGCCACTGAGCACGGACACAATACCAGTCCTTTCAAGCCAACAGAACCCAGCTGTATGTGGCAAATTTTAGTGCTTTGTAGAGCTAATACCGTGCTTGCCTCCTTAGCCAGGCTGATGACTGTAAAAGAGTGATAAAACTTGGAAGAGCTTGCCACAGTCGATAATTTTGCATTGTACAATGAAATATAATGTTACAGTTGTCACCTTTAATTAACAGATGACACATTGTCAATCTGCAATCAATTGAATTTAATTTTCAGTTTTGAACTCCCTTTGCATTATTACCAGATTAACTGTCCTTACATTAAAAAAAAAAAAAGCCTAAAAGCATGGAATTGTGCTTGATAAAAAAATTGTTCTGATCCATAGGCTTCAAGAAAACAAAACAACTCAAGGTGAAGTCTCATTTGTGTCTCTGCTCTCAGAATCATCTGTCTCCCTTCATGCAAAGTCTCAGCAGATTGTGAAGGGTGTAACACGTACCTGAGCCTGTAGTCAAGGTTGGGGGAGTCCTGTTCCATAAGGGTCACTTTGTTTCATGCAGCTTGGCAGCTGAGCTGTCCTAGTCTGTTTGCAGCCCTGTTCCTCCTCTGGCTGCTCGTGCCTGTTCCTTGCTGCCCCTGCCTGGATGGTGCTGCATGAGCTGGTGCAGGGCGAGCACCTGGTACCTGTCACCTTCTGCAGATTTTTTAAAATTCTATTGTACAAAATTCACTGAGTACAAATCCATTTGTCTGTCTCGGCTGTTGTGTTGAGTGGTGTTCCCGGTGTGCTTATTGCCATGGTATCTAAGCACTTTTTAATATGTTCCATCTGAAATTTGCCATGTGTTTCAAGCTTAACAAAGCTCCAGTAAGAGGAAGGCCTGGACTGAGGAAGAAATGACTTTTTGGAAGAGCAGTTAAAGAAGAAAAATAGGTTCAAATTATCCTAGTTGTTATGTTATTCCTTCCTTCTCCACAGAGGATTTATACAAATGAAATTTTGGTATGCAAACTAAGGCTGACTTTTGTCAGTTCAGTTTATCCTCTGAACCTGGAGTTTATTGATTGCTCTGTCACTTCCCATAACTACACCATTCACTAATTTCCTCTGCCTTTCCCCTCTTTTTCTGCCCCCACACAGCTCACTCAGGCTTTGTCTGTGTTAGGCAAGCTTGCAGTGTGAATAAATTGATGTATCAGTAACTGCACCATTGTAGGCTTCTATTACAAGCACCCTTCTGGCACAACAGGAAATTCAAATTGTTTGTTTCGTTTGGCAATTAAATCCAATTAGGGTAATCTGGACTACAGCCTTGCAGTGTGCCCATTTAAAGATTTTTCACTGGTGTAGCTGAATCTATGGACATACCAGTATATTTTCTTCTCTTGGTGTTGCACAGTCCAGTAGTAGAGATGTGGGTTTTGAACCTCCCCATCAAATGGTTTGGTTGGTCAGCTCAGGTTGCTGGCAAGTGACAGTGCCCTCACAGTGTTTTAGGGACAGCTCACGGGTGCCTGTGGCTGGTGGCACAGTTCTGGGTGTGGTGATCCTCCAATCCCCCCCTTGCTGGTGCACAGCCCAGCTGTGGGTACATAGTTACCCCCTTGCTTTATGTTGCAATATGAAGTACTTTGGGGTTTGATCCCATTGAGGTCTGAGTGTACCTCTGTACATGTGCACATGTGTTCACACAGAAAGCACGCTCTGTACCAAAAATCTTATGGGGAAGAACAAATATTGACTTTCCCTTGCTTTGCCCATTACACAGGTGGTTGTTTCTGAGCTGCCAGGTTGGAAGTTAAGCCCCTGTCTATAGAGTCCAAAGAATATACTTGATGTGAAAGTGGAGAAACAGGCTGACTTAGTTTTCCCTTCCTGATGTTCAAAACCACACTGTACAAGGGAGAATCTTACCATTCTCTAACTGCTGCTCCTGATTGTTTGAATTTATATAATTCCTCTTGTCTGGAGAGCTCCAAATGCTTTAAAAACTATCCTTGGTACAGGAGAGTTAATTTCAAGACACAAAATAAGTATATGTATTAGAATGTAATAAAAAATCATCTGTGGCTCTTAAAATATTTAACAGCATAAAGTGGATCATTCCTCTCTGATTTTACACAACTGTGTAGAATTCATATAGTGTCATACACTCGCTATTAATCATACAGATAGAACTGTCATCTTTGTGGGCTTCACTGGAATTGCTAAGGTGCCCTCTGCAGAAGATACTGTGGCTAATGTTCTCATTACCAACTAATTGGCTGAAGAGAATTCTCTCACATTGCATTTAGTCTGATTGATATTTTCTATCACCTGATGGGTGTAATGGACAGCCAAACCAATTATCACAGCCAAGAGTGCTATATACCCAAAAATTTCAGGCAGAGACAAAAGACCCTTGTAAGATTATGTCTAGTCAGTGCCAGCTGAGATTTTGTTAAACTATTAAATGGGTTTGGGTTTGGGTTCTTTGGTAAAAGCACAATTCAGAATACCTTGAAGTTTCTGTAAACCAGGCAGCCCCTGTGCTGATTTTGGATTATGGTGTTAGTGCTTTGACATTAAGTGACCATAAGTGGGTGTGGAGGGCTAAAAACAAATGGAGGCATCCTGAGGTGTTAACAGACAGTATTCTGGAGAGTTTATACCCGAATGAGCCTTGTGATTCAGAAGTGCTGGGATATGTGCTATTTACATAGTAACCCTTAGACATAGGCATTATTCAGATTCTTTTTGTGCTTATTTTCCTTTCATTTAGCTCTAACATATTTGAAGGAATGTTTGTACAGTAATTGAGATGGAAAGTTGTTTCGTTCTTTTCTTTGTAGTTAACGCTTTAGTTTTTGAGATCTTTGCTTGAAATGCAAAAGGTAATTTTCTGGAGTAAGGGAGAACATCATGTACAATTCTCTTGCAGGCCTAGTTTTCAGTGCTTTGGAAATGTCCTCTGTTTTTCCAGCATTGGTGGCAAAGCTAAAATTCCTTCTGTCTCAGCCTGGGAAGCTAGCATGGGCTCTGGAGCCTAGCCTGTCTGCCCTGTGGCCAGTCCGTGTACATCAGCACCCAGAGCCTGTGGTGCTACTGCTCTTTGTCTGTGAATCCTTCTGTTAGTGACTGGACTGATAAAAGAAAGGAGAGATATGTCATGCAATCAAATTTTGATGAAGAAGTCTGAGGAGAACATGAGAACTGGTAAGAATCAATGACCAGGACAGAAGATGGCAGGAAGGCCAGTGCTCCTTTGTGGGGCTGGGAGTAGAAGCCATGTGAGGTTAGTTACTCTCTTCTCCTTATCCCATCCTCTCCAGCCCCAGCACTATTCCTCCAGCCATTCAGTTCTTGGGGTGTCACCATGCAGAGCTGCCTTCCTCTTCCTCCAGCACAGCAGAAGGTGCCCTTCTCAGCCCCTCTTTAGTGTTCAGGTGTCTCCTGGAAGCAGAGATCTGCCTCCCTGATACTGTCCTCACCATGGATTCTGGAAAAATATGCTCTTAGAGAGTTTGCTAAGAATCTCACTTTTAGTAATACATTCCTTTTTTTTTTTTCTAGTCAGATCATTTGTAGCAGAATCATTTTAAATAAGCTTTCCTTGCTTCATTAAAACTGTAATGAGAACCAGAAGAAAAGAAATTTCTCAAATAAGGTGACAGAGGAGAATGTAGATTCCTTTTCATATACAAAATAAAAAGTGTGTGTGTGCTTGTCTTCCTTTTTTGTTCTTTACTGTACATTCTGCCTCCTTACTAATGGATACTGCAAATGTGGTCAGGTTGAGAGTTTGGGCTCTGTCCTCGGGAGGCTGTAATCCAAATGGATGAAGGGATAAGGGCAGTGGGGAAATGGGCAGAGGAGGAGAGGCTTCCCATGAGAAAATGACGTGACTGTGTGCATGCAAGTGCATGGATTGCGGCCTCTCCAAGTGTTTTGTTACTGAGAGGATAGAAGCCAATGCTCTCAAAGAGCACTCCAAGAGGGCTGAGTGGAGCTGAGGGAAAATGCATTGGAGCATTGAATTGTCTTTAAATCTCATCATGTACTTTAGCTCTGCATGGCTGGCCCACAGATAATATCTTTGGGCCGCTGCAGCAGTGAAGTAAGAGAAGCACTGGGCACTGCTGATCTACAGCTGTTTTGAAAAAGACAAGTTTTAAGCTAAGCATTTCTTTCATCCTTGCTTCTTATTGACTGGCAAGGATGATGGAAGCTGGCAGCATTCTTGCCCTGTTTTTTCGGTAGCAGTAGCTTTGTAGAGAGTCTGCACCCTCCTACATGCTGGGAAAAGCCAGAGAACATGTAACTCAACATGACACAAAGGCTTGTTTGTGTTACTGAATGTGTCCTCTTGCATTAGTATGTAGATAATCGAGGGCCAGTCTAGGAAACATCATGAATGTGCATGCTAAGTGTTGATGCTTTGTTGTTTCATGAATACTCCAAATACAGTGGACCAAAAGGGTAAGTGCAGTTAGGAGCCCCAAGAACAACAAACTACTGGTATATTGTGGTGACAAAGCACTTAAAAATGCAGCAAGCCTCATCTCTTAATTCCTTAAGCAGTTCACTCCCTTGCATAGACAGTCTTCGTTTCATGCTTCAAAGTTCTTTTCAGTTCATTCTTGAATATAATGCAGCTCCTTATAGGCTGCTCAATTATAAATACATCAGAATAAAACTTTAATGATAAAATAGACACTATTCTGATCAGAATTAGACCAAAGCATTTGCTGTCAAGCTGAAGTGGGGAAAATTCAGTGTTAAACTTTATGGTTCTATTAGCATTTTAATGAAAAGACTTCCCAGGCATTCCCTAAAGGTAAAGAAATGAGCTGTCTCTTAAAAACTATATTTTATTGAGAGATGCAACCCAAGATGCAATAAGTGCACTCCTGGGTAAGGAAAAGGACAGTTTGGGCCAAGGCTAAAATTGCAGTCAGCAAAGAAGCATACATTTGCTTCTTTCACCTGCTAATAATGTGTGATTTTCCACATAATGGCCATAACCAGCTGATGTGGGGTTTTATTTGGCATGAACATCTGCTTCTCATTGTTCTGGGTGAACCATCCCAACTTTTTTTCTTAAATTGTATTTTTAAAATTTGATTGTAAGTCTCTGTCCACCCTACCTGGATTCTAGCATATGCAGCCCTTGATTGTAGGTAGAATTATGCTGCATGTGAAGAATTATTCAAGATTTCTTGACTTAAGTCTTCTCGGAGATCTCAAAGTGACAACTGCCCAAATGTCAGGTTGATGTTGCTCCCTTCAGATAAAGCAGCTGAGGCTGAGTTACTTTTCACTGCACGATCTCTGCTTGCCCTAATGTGAATACAATATTTTTCACTTTGTGTATGTCTTGTAATTGTTAGCTATGTGTATTTTCTGTCAGTGTTAATTTAAACATTGTAATGAGTGGAACAGGTAATGATGTCTTCTTTGAGACATTTGGGCTCTGATTCAGTCCTATGAACTCTGCCATTTATTTCACCATGTCTAGATTGCACTGCATGTAGTTTTCATTTTAAAGTAAGCATGTTGATGACTTGATTTTTTTTTCTATCATCACATAAACTGAATGTCTATAGGCCCTGCCAGTGCCGTACAGTGTGGTTCTGTGCTCTTGGCACCTGTGCCATATACTGAATATTTCTGGAACAATGTGAAAATGCCCATCCTTCGGATGCACAGCTCACGTTCAGTAATATCAGAATGAGAAAATATCCTCCTTGATTATTTAGTCAAGTCAGATGAAAAAAGACCCAACATAAGTGGGCATGCAGAGAGCTAGAACATACTAGCACTGAAAATTACTTTTAATAATTACCTCTTTCAGAATATTTATGTAATAATTAGATTACCCACCCTTCACATTTGCAGTCAGACTGCTGTCCTCTTCTCCAGCACAAATTCACAATTCACAACAGTGTTCTTAACTACAAGTTCCTTAGGCTTTTGGTTTCAGTTGCTCTTTCACTTTCATCTAGGATGAATCTGCACAACTGTCAGTAATAGAGGTCCCACTTTTGGACACTTGTTCCTGCTGCCTTCTCATGTCAGCAGCAAATATCGTACAGTCACAAATAAACAGACTTGTAGGGCTCATCTAGCAGAAAATAAATTCAGACCCCTGCCCTACTTGTACCTACATGGTGTTATGGTGTGTTGAAGTGGTTGTATGCTGGCACCTGAATACTGTGAAAACAGAGCTATATCTGGGTCCTAGGTTCTGTTTTGGGAAACTTAATTAAGGATTGGCATCACGTTCCAAAAATAACCCCCCGATGACAAGTTGCCTTCCCCAGAAAGCTGGCCATCTGAATTACAAAAAGTGTGGGTGATGGGATATAGTCAAAGCCATGCAAATATGTAAATAAAACCTGTTTGAACACAGGGCATTCTTAAGTTTGCTTTCTTCATAATTTTAATTATACCATGGTTTGAGTTGTAGGCAAGGCCAGATTGGAGGGGGCTTTCACCAACCTGATCTAGTGGAAGGTATCCCTGCCCCTGACAGGGGGATTGGAATGAGATGATCCCTTCTGACCCAAACCGTTCTGTGATTCTATGTGTTTCCTTGTAGGCAAGAGAATGCATAGCTGCAGAAGACTATAATCAAAAAAGCAGAGTGTTAATAAGGCTTCAAAAGCAGGGAAAGGGTGACCATGTAACTTGCAAAGATTTTTCCAGTCATAAGGCACCAAGTGAAATGTGATGTTACGAGTTGAAAGAAGGATGTTTTATTGATGTCTTGGTTTGAAAGACAGGAGCCTGCCTAAGAACCTCCCTTGGAATGGAAAATATGACCCCCTACCCTCCAAATTATTATTGTAACTGAAATTACAGGGGTTTCAGGCAAAGATATGAGAAAAGGAATAACAGCTCTTTACTAGAACATATGTATGTGTAACAAGGCAAACAAACAACAGCAGCAGCCAGAGCAGCCAGAGCCAGACACCCGGTGCCAGCCTCTGCCGGCCGCAGGCCCTTTCCCCTTCGGTGCAGAGGCTTTCCTTTGCAAACCCACAGGAAGCAGCCGGTCTCACTGCCCCTCCAGGTCATTAAATGGACTGTAGCACCACTGTGGAACCTCAGACCACCAGGCTGGAACAGCAGAGGCGAGCACACCCGGGGTGGCAAACGAAGTGTAGCAAAAACACCAAAGCCATGTCAGGAGCCGCGGGGGTTGGGGGGCCATGGGATGATGGGTTAAAGTGTAGCGAAAAGCCTGAAGCAGCAGTAGAAACAGCAGGGCTGGGCAGCGGCAGCCCGGCTCCCGCAAGCAGCCGGGAGACGCTCCCTCCGGAGGGGGTCGGGGTCCCGGGTTTTCCCCTGAGGCACCCAAGCAGATGGTGAGGGTCCTTCCCAGTGAGGTCGAGTGTTGAAAAGGTCCCAGTTCCCAGCTGCTCTTACGAGCAAAGGCTCACCCACGGGAAGGGAAGCAGTGAAGGACAGAACTCCACCGTGGCAGTGAATTCTCCCTGTAGTAGCAGCCCGGCACCAAGACCACGACTATCCCCCGTGGAGGGAGAGCGAGAGAGAGCCGAGCCCAGCCCCTCACCCCCAGCCAAAATCTCACTGTATCTCTGCACTTCCCAAGAGAAAGCGCTCCAGCTAAGAGATGGTAGCAAACTGCACCCTTCCCCCTTCTCCTCCTCCCAGCCACATCTTTTGTCTCTTAATTATCATCATCATCTCTTAGGCAACAAATGGGAGAAAATTCCCTGAGAGAAAAGAAAAAAATGAAAAAAAAATCCTAACCTCCAACAGTTGACCAGGCAGAAATGGCACTAGGTAAACAGAAAATGAGGACAGAGTTGTAGGACAGGCACAATACAGCCTGGTAGTTCAACAGAGTCAAAGTAGCGTTTACAGCTCAAAGTGGATACAAAGAGGGTGTCGTTAGCCGGCGGCCGGGCTCGTTCACACCCCGGCTGGCTACTTCGACACACCGATGGCAAAGAGACAGGAAGGGGCTTTGCTTAGAATTCCACGATGAAGATTTTATTCCATCTTCTCCCGTGCAGGGCCAAGAGGCAAAGACAAAAACAATGAAATGTCTAGGGGTTTTATATGGGGGTGGAGAGAACATCAGGGACCAATGGTCTGAGGGCACAGGGGCGGTACATAGGTGGGGCTGGGGTAAGGGAACCAATAGGGAAACTGAGGCAGGGACAAAGGGACAGGGCCAATGGGAGAATGGGGAGGGAGGAGCTTTCTGGACCAGAGTCAGGACAGAGGAAGGGACCAATCCGGGGAACAGGACTGGGGTACATGCTCACTGGCTCCCACAAGGGGGTATTAAATGTGTTTGTGGTCACAGTGGATCAAACCTTAGAATCCAGACAAGGTCCTGAAAGCCAGGTCGGAGTCAAGATTTGAGCATGATTTTGGCAATAGGACAAAAAGCACAGGTAGATCTTCAAAGGAGAACGCCAAGGGATGAAGGCAGAAAGGAAGACAGGGCTTATGCTGCAACCATCAACTTTCATAATTAGTTTTAATACTTTTTTTTTTGTAAAAAGTCATCAATCATCTGATAAAAGGATTTATTGCTGTTCCTTGTGTGGAGAGTGATAAAAAATAAGTGATAGTAGGGAGTATCTATGGGGGCTTCTGCTCAACCATTCCAAACAATTTCTGTTGCTGTAACAATTTAATTTGAAAAAAAGTAAAAGTTTGTCCTAGAAAAGATTTTACTTTGCATGTGGCTTAAATCTTTCACTGCACAGGCAGGGAAGTTATATATGGTGAGAGCGAGTATTTAGACTACCATTACCTCTCTTGCAAACTAAAATATACAGTAGTAAATCAGCACCTCTAAAGGATCTGTGCTCAGGCCTGCTCAGTGAGGGCTGCTTGGTCTTGGAAAAGGTATCTCACCTCTTCAAGAATCACAGAATTGTTAAGGTAGGAAAAGACCTCTAAGATCATTGAATCCAACATTAACCCAGCCGCTGCCAAGCCCACTGTTAAACCGTGTCCCAAGTGGCACATCTACAAATCTTTTACATACATCCACAAATGGTGACTCCACCAGTTCCCTGAGCAGCCCATTCCAGTGCCTGACCCCCCTTTTAGTAAGAAATATTTCCTAATATCCAGTCTAAACCTCCCCTGGCATGACTTGAGGCTGTTTCCTCTTGTCCTGTTTGCTTATTAACTGGGAGAAGAGACTGACCCCAACGTGGCCACAACCTCCTTTAAGGGTTGAGTGATAAGGTCTCCCCTGATCCTCCATTTCTCCAGACTAAACATCCCCAGCTCCTTCAGCCGCTCCTCACTGGACTTGTGCTCCAGACTCTTCTCCAGCTCCACTGTCCTTATCTGGACAAGCTTCAGCATCTCAATGTCCTTCCTGAGTGGAGGGGCCCAGAACCAAACACAGGATTTGGGGTGCAGCTTCACTGGTGCTGAGTACAGGGGGAAAAGCATGGCCCTGGTCCTGCTGGCTGATCCAGCTGATCCAGGCCAGGATGCCATTGCCCTTCTTGGCCACTTGGGCACAGCTGGCTCATGTTCGGCTGNTCCTAATATCCAGTCTAAACCTCCCCTGGCATGACTTGAGGCTGTTTCCTCTTGTCCTGTTTGCTTATTAACTGGGAGAAGAGACTGACCCCAACGTGGCCACAACCTCCTTTAAGGGTTGAGTGATAAGGTCTCCCCTGATCCTCCATTTCTCCAGACTAAACATCCCCAGCTCCTTCAGCCGCTCCTCACTGGACTTGTGCTCCAGACTCTTCTCCAGCTCCACTGTCCTTATCTGGACAAGCTTCAGCATCTCAATGTCCTTCCTGAGTGGAGGGGCCCAGAACCAAACACAGGATTTGGGGTGCAGCTTCACTGGTGCTGAGTACAGGGGGAAAAGCATGGCCCTGGTCCTGCTGGCTGATCCAGCTGATCCAGGCCAGGATGCCATTGCCCTTCTTGGCCACTTGGGCACAGCTGGCTCATGTTCGGCTG
>VXBT01005531.1:47935-153872 GCA_013400235.1 Oriolus oriolus
GATCCAGCATGTCCAGATCCCTCTGCAGAGTCCTCCTACCCTTCATCAGATCAACATTCTCACCTAGCTTGGTGTTATCTGCAAAATGACTGACTGTGGACTTGATCCCTTTGTCTAGATCATTTATAAGGGTATTAAACTGGCCCAAATACTGAGCCCTGGGGAACCCCCACTAGTAACTGGCCTCCAGCTGAATTTAACTCCATTCACTATTTGGGTTTGGCACCCAGCTGTTTTTAACCCAGTGAAGAGTACACTGCCCTAGCCATTCTCCAAGAAAATGCTGTGGGAAACGGTGTCAAAGGCTTTACTGAAGTCCGCGGGAACAACATCCACAGCATTTCCTTCACCAACCTCATGCCTCCATTTCCTTTGTCTAGAGACAAAGTTTGTGGTATGTAAAGCTCCCTGCTTTTATGGGAATGGAGTAGTGTTTTCAGCAGTGATGAGCAAGAGAAAGAAGACTGGAAATAAAACTGGTTGTACTAGCAAGGGAGAGAAAGAATGACCAGGATAACAAATCCCTGAGCACAAGGGATGCACAGATGGGAGAATGGAGGGGTAAAAGAGCACAATATAGTGGTCCCCAGACCATACAGTGACTTGGAGTGAGCCCCCAAATGTGCAGCATGACCAGCTTTGGGGCTGTGAGGGCAGAGGCTGGGCAGCTCCTGCTCTCTCAAAATGAAGGACACCTATCCCTGGGCTGCAGACATCACCTCCAGTGTTCCTCACAGCTAAGGAAGCAAGAGGCAAAGTGACAGAAAAGAGGAGAGTGGAGCAGATAGCATTAGAAGCTGTAAGAAAGAGCTTCACAAAAGGACAAATGGAAGAAAAGGGGGGAAGAGGAGTAAGGAATAACACAGTCTTATCAAGCAAGTTAAACAAGCCTTTTTAATGTCACTTCTTCCTCTGAGCATCCATAGACTAAACAGAATAGGGCAGGAAAAAGCTCCTTAAAAGAGGAGATAGAAGAGGACGGGATGCTTTGTGCAACTTATGCTGTTCAAAGAAAATAGAAATTCTAGGTTAAAAATCAAGTCTATTGCAAAAGAGATATTTAGATTAATTTATCTGTAATTTACAGAAGAAAATAAATTGGCCGTTTGCTTATTGCATTTTGTGAGGAACGTGCACAACTGTTGGGCTAATGTAAAAATGGCATTTCAGTAATAATTATGGATATCTTGCTTCAGCCTCATTTAGAAACATGGAATTGAAGTGATAGATGTAGTGGTTATAAACAGTTTAGGTTTCCTAATGTAATAATGAGCAGTTCTCTCATTCTCTCTAGTTTTTTTTCCTTTTCTACATGTTTTTGCTCCTGAAACTTTTTTTTTTAATAACCCATTTCCCTTCCCTGCTGCTGACCAAGAGCATTCCCAGGGGCGTGCTTAGACACACTTTTATGGTCTTGTGCCCTGGGAGCCTTGTCCCTGTTGCTGAGTGGGAGTCCTGGGCAGGTGTACACAAACAGCACTGAATTGTAACAGGCTGGGGAAGGCAGACGGGTGGAAGTGCAGCTGGCTGAGGGGCTCCTCACTGGTAGTGAACCATCAGGAGGGAAGGAAGATTGGGGAGAGAGAGAGAAAGGGCTAGGGGAGGCAATGCAGTGTGTCATGGATTAGGAAAATGAGTGTAGCAAATCTCAATAGTGAAAGATAGAAGACAGTGGTGATAAATGGCACAAGAGATGAGAAATAAAGGGGTAATCACATCGTGTACTTGTAAGTGCTAAGGAATTCCAGGGAAGGAGGATGAACTAGGAATGAGAAACTATGGGTACAGTACATATGCGTACATATGGGTACTCCCCCGCAAAAGATCCTCTTCAGACAGATGACTTCCCATGGGTGAGTTTTGCCACTCAGCTCTCCCCAGATTTTAGAAAATTCCAAGTTCTTTGCACTTGCAAAATAAGGGTAAATGAATACTGAAGGAGTGTGAGACCAGCTGAAGGAAGGAGGCATGATACAGGCTGGGGAACTGCTAGAAAAGACTGCTTTGGGGGCTGTCCCCAGCATTACCTAAAGGGCTGTCTGGACCTGTAATATCTGAAGATTTTGTTAGTGTTTTTCTGGTGGTTTAAGGGTAGCTGGTGTCTCTTTTCACATGCTTTATGATCTACCAAGGAAGCTCTTTTAACATCTGTCAGGCAATGACTACTAGCCAGATATCCATAACCTGTAGTATTGATACTGCAAAATGTTCTTAAAAAAATTCTGGGGACTTCTGCCCAAAAAAAGAGTTTCTTTGCTCTCAGTGAATTCTGATGGAGTGTTGCCACTTAGTGGTCTTTTATCTTACAAAATCTTCTCCCCCCTTGCATCTTTCATCTGTGTTCTTGTGCATAGGCAGGGTAGGTGTGAATTGTTGTTGTGCTTTTTATTTTATCTGAACAAATGTAAACAGCATCCAAACATTAAACTGAAGGACAGAATGGAGCTGAACAAGCTCATAATGGCTGGAAAGGAACATTTGTCTTTGTAGTGAAGTGGTTTGAGGTGCAATCTGTGTGTTGCAGTGGCTTCCTGCATTATGTCTGCAAGGAGGATGAAAAATCTTCTTCAGAAGTAGGGACAAAGTACATGCAGCATAACACCAATACATTTCCATTTTTTTGATGTTGAAATCATTTGTTAGTGTGACTCTTGCTCTTCCTTGTGGGGAATCTTTCCACATATTGACAGTGTCTTAGATTCTCTGCTTTGAACTGCAAAACTGGTAACCTCTCAGAGCTGCCAACATCAAGCATTAGCTTAGAGGTCTCTTAGTAAAATATTGGACATGACCCAACACAGAGGATGAGGCAGGCTCAGGGCAGTCAGTAAAAGCAGTGTTTCATATGTAGTAGATCATGTGATCTATGAAAAACTTGTTCTAAAATATATTTTCTTCTTAATTGCACAGAAAAACTTTAAGTCAATAGGATTCAAGTTGTTTTCTGTGATGCCTTTTTTTGGATTGGTTTTACCTACAGGCTTATTGCTTAGTAGCTCTGTGTGTGGACACACCAGGATCAGGCATCTGGTGCAACCTCTTTTTGCACTCACAGAAGAAAATGGAAATGAAAATTTCCACTCAAAGTCTGATTGAAGCCAAATTGCCTTTAGAAGGTGGGGCAAAAAGGAGGTTGGGGAAGAGAGGTCACTATACGGTTTTTTAATGGGTAGATAACTCATTTATGTGGGGTAGAACAAATAAAGTTGGGACACATGTCAGCATTTGAGATCCAAGTACAGCTGCATTTACCTTAGTATGGTAAATGTGGAAAATAAGACTTGGTTTCCTCAAGATGTGAAGAACATCCCCTTCTCCTCGCTAAAGAGCGAGCCAAATAGTTTTCCCAATGCATCAATTCCCCAGACCAAAGTTGTCAAAGAGAGGTTATAGGTGGGAAAGGAGGGTAGAATAGAGTATTTAAAATAGGAGGAAACTGGAAATGTAAACTTGAGATGCAGATGCCTGCCCATAAGGACATTGTAATGTTGCAGGGTGGGAAGCTCCCTTAGTGCTGGTGTGTGACTAGCCAGCTTGTAGCCATGACACCTGTGTATCACCCTGGTGAAGGATGGATACATGCAAATGATGGGTCCGTGATAATGTGGGATTTGGGGGGGTTTTGGAGTTTTTGGCCTTTTTTTGGTGTTTTTAAACACACAAGAAGGAGAATATTTCTATGGGATGGCCACCACATCCCTCCTGTCTGGGTTATGTGCAAGACCCTCTGTAAAATGAGAGACCTTTTATGTATCCTGTTACAGTTTTCCTTTCATTCAGTGAGCAGAGCTGGTTATTCAATTTTAGTGTCCACTAAAGCAATCTCCAAAAGCAGTTAAAATAAAACTCATTGCAGTGTGTACGTGATATGGTATGTTTAGAATCCTGAGAATGTGCTGCAGTAAAACTTTTGCTAGCTTTCCCTCTCCATGGCAGCAGATAACAAAATTTCAACTGAAAAGATGAATCCTCACAGACTGAGGACGATTGCTTCTTTGTCTGCTGAGTAGTAGTTATTTATTTGTGAGGAAACCCAGAGGTCACCTCCAAAGGTGAAATCTGTATTTCTTGAAGATAAAAATAAGCATTCTGTAACTGATAAACAGCTGAGTTTTCTACAAATGTGGATTTATATTTTTCCCCACCCTTTATATACCACATGGTTCTTCTGAGTGACATGGAAATACCTTTAACTCCTTTTATTCCTGGGATGTACTGTCCTTCACAGAGGTTGGGCTGGTGTTTGTATAAAGCTGCTTATGCTGGGAAATCTTGCCTAGTGCAGTGTGGCCATGGCTGAGATAGCACAGGCCTTATTAATACTTAACACTGAGTAAACAAGGCAGCTCATATCCATTGTTATTACTTACATCCAAAGGTAGTGCAGCATCCTCAGCTGACAAAGGTCAGGTGATAAACAGGTTTGCTCTCTGTGAGAGGGACTTTTTTTTTCTGTAAAAGATGCAGAGACAATGTTTCCCAGCTCTTGAGGGTTGCTCTGCAGAGAGGCTGTATATAAATATTGGATGAAGTGGGAATCCCCTGTGCCACAGTGCATCCCAGATGCTAGCAACCAGAGGTATTTGGAAGGGGCAGAAGAGGTAAGGGATGGCATGGCTTGGTTTGGTTGGAATCTTGTTTGGTTTATTTTTACAGTGCTGTTGTTTCTTTATGGGTCATTCATTTTCCCAGTGCATGATAATCTTCATTATTTTGTTACCTCATGGATAAGGCTGCTGCACTTTGACATCACTTGCCTCCAAAAATGTCAGCTTTAGTTGTCACACTTGGAGAGTTTGTGACAGCTGTTTCAAAGAGAATTTTGCTGAGTAAGTTGACAGCCACATAAAGTATCTGTACAGAAGCACTTGGGATTGGGGTTTTTTTTAATTACTTGTTTGAGCACATTGAAAGACATACCGCTCTGGCGCTGTTGGTTTTCCCTTAGAAATACACTCTTGCTCAGTAAAATCTGTTAAAAATACAAAGTAGGTGTTCCCCCTTTCTTGCCTAACTCTAAAAGAAACCTCTAAAAGAAACCACGTGCCAACCTCACAACCAGAGACATTGTCCTGGCTATGGGGCAGACAAGAAAAAGAAAAATGTTTAACAGAGTCTCATCCCCAAGGCCGTTTTATAGATATTATTCCTCTGTGGTAAACCTCCATCTTAATGGAGTAAAACTTTGATGTATGCAGAAGGACAATGCTTGGGTTAGGGTGGCACTCAGACCAGTTGGGGTTGATAACTAAACCCAAAATGCAGTAACCTGTGGTCTGTCAGAAATACCAGAGAATCCACTTGCATATCCTTTTTGAGCTGTAACACCTTACAGCACCTTCAGTAAAGCAGGAAACATCTTGGTGAGTGTATTGTATTAATCTCAAAATGCCCTGGGGGTGGATTGTATCCATGAAGTTGTATCCAAATGAAAGGAGTGCAGCCACCAGACATGAGTAGCAAAGTACTCTTGTTGCTTTTGTGTCAAAATAAGCCTCCAAAACAACCTGGCACCTTACTAGATTTTCAAGTTGTGGGCTTTACTGACAAGTGATGATAACAGGATAAGCAGGCTCCAGCTGGGCAGCTAACACAGGTGTCACCACCTCGTTCTCTCAGTGGCCTCCCTCCAGTGCAGAGTGGCTATGAGCACCTGTGCATTGGCCAGGGCTGAAGTTTTGCCCAGTGCTGCAATGTTGCTGCCTGTTGTCAGCTGCTTACTGTATATCTGAAGTGGGAAAAAGCCTCTTGCTGGAAGTGTTTAGCACCTGCTTTTACAGATATCTGGCTTCTTCCAACCTGTAGGCCTATCCAGGGAGAAGGGTGACTGGTAATAAGCATGCAAGATCTAGTCTCAGTCTAGCAGAACTTTCGGACCCTTTGAGATAAAGGATACTATATGTGATTGTTACAAACGATTTGTTTGAGTTCTGCACAAAGGCAGCTAAATCAACAGAGCGATCAGGAGATGATCCAGGCTGGCTTGCAGGTTTTCAGAACACTGTTTTCCATGCTTTCCAGCATCACTTAAAAAGTATTCACTAGCTTGTGGCTATGAACATAATCTTCCAAATGTGAAAGGAATCTAAATTGGCACAGAGCAACTTGTCAGAATCAGCACCCAGTCTGCAGCAGGAGTTTGGGAAGGATGTGAACCGCCTTTGTTCTTTGCAGTGGGGGTGTTAACACTGAAGTCTATGATAATGTACTTGCCAACATTGTTAATTATTCTGCTGGAAGGAAGGAGTTGGAGAGTCTGCACAATTTACTGTCACTAAGGGGTTTGTTTTGGCATTCCAGTTTGGCATCTCAAATAGGGGGTGTCTGGGAGAGTCCTGTTTTCTTGGGGGCTATGTGGGGCTGTGGGAGGGGCTCTTTTCACTCACTGATTTGGGTCTTCATTCCTCCTTGATACAAATAGGATTCTTCTGGAAACTTGGATGAGCAAGCTCTCATGCTTATGGTCTTAAAGAAATTATTTATTTCCAGTTGATCCTCGTAACTGTGAAGATCATTAACCTGAATGGCTCAATTAGCCAAATGCTAACATGCTGCCAGCACTGCTGCTACTGTCACTGATGCCATTTCAAAAATGTTGTGTTTCATGCATATGCTTTAAATGTGCCACTTCTGTTTTTCTCTGGGGGAAAAGATCAAGCATATGCACTAAAAATATAGATATATATCCTTGTGGTAGTAACTGAGATAATATTGAGTAGTACCTGCCATAATATGAACTTGTTCAATAGCTTGAACAGCAATCTGTTTCTGAGGTATCTGGAGTAAGAAACTTTGATGGTAGTGAGAGGGTTACTGCTATTAGCAGAATGAAATACATGTGCTTCTCTTTGTCATGGTGTTAATGAATTTTAGTTTTATTTGAATATTTTAAAGCACGTTTTGAAATAGCTGTATAGAGGTCAAACTTGTGGGTTTCAGTCATTTTTTGTCTGTTGTGTATTGCCATTTAGACTCTCAGCTGAGATGTTACATCTTGTTTACATCACGGTGCCCATGCTCAGGACAGTGCGATGACGTCAGTTCAGGGCAGTGATAAAGGAAAGCCTGATTTTGGGCACAGTGCGTGACTGTACAGGCTGATTGCGAGCGGTACAATGATGTGGGGTCTGTTCAAAGCAGGCCACGCTTTTATCCAGTTTCACAACATGATTTTAATGATGGGGGTCTTGGCAATTATTATTGTTGGGTAACTGCCTGAAGCATTAATTTTAGTTTATCCAGTGAAACTGTAAAATGAGCATAATCAGACAAACTTGTTTGTGTTTCATGTTTCCAGACATGGTGTATAATTTGTGTGATATGATTTCTCCATACCTGACCAACAAGACAGAATGCATATGGTTTGTTTGGATTAGCTTTTCCTCTCTTTTTCTTAAAAAAAAAATAAATAAATAAATCTACCCCTTTTTTGTACCTCAGGGCGATTCTGTGTTACCAGCCTCTTTCCCAAGTGTTCCAGGATCTCGCTCAATGCAAGCTTCAGTTTTAGAAAGTAAAATAAAAACGGGAAAGAATGTTTATATTCCTTGGGTTATGAAAATAAGAATCCAAATATCAGTTTGTATACTGACTGATTCTTCCAAATATTCAGTGTGAGCCTTCCCAAGTAGTAGAAGTCATATTGTATAAAACACCATCCTGTGTAAAATGAAGCTCTTGAGGGCAGAGGAAGATGATTTACCATGGAAGTTGTTGTCTTTGCATTCATCAGTGTCTAGAAATGGTGGTGCTGGATGAGCCTCTGCTTTTGCCTACCTCTGCTCTGCTGAAGCTTTGCCAACTCTTTTGAAGCCTGACACTGCTCCCACTGTTTCCTGTGGGAAAAGACAAAGCATGAAGGCATTTGATGTAGCCAGCAAGCTTACTCTCATTTTTTTCAGATAAACAAAGCTAAGTATCTGAGAGCCTTGCCCAAGAGGTGCATTGTCAGGTAGTTTAAGAAGTAATCAGGTTTGTGTGTGTTAAACCTCCTGCAGTATGTGCTGTAGCAATGATCAGGAGCAGCCAGCCAGACCAGTGGTAGGTGGTACCAGCCACAAAAGGAAGGACCCGACCCTGCGAGTCAGAGCTGAGTAGTGAGAGAAGAGCAAAGCTGTCTTTGTGCTCTGAATTTCCAAGTCTGCAGTAGCAAGTAATATTTTTACCTTTAACTGGTCTGACTCTCTCTTGACCTTACTCTCTTGATGTGCACTCTTGCTAACCATTTAGTTAGCAAGGGGATTGGGGAAACCACAGCACATTGGAGGTTAAGGCTTTCCATTCATCCCTCAGTCCAGCCATGCCATGCTGCAAAACAGTACATGTGGAACAGCCTACTGACCTTTTTTACAAGGCCTGTTGCCATTTAAGTTTACCTTCATCCCACAAACCAGGTTCTGGTATTTCTGCACTGCAACACTTTCTCTTAAACAAAGGGTAAAAATACTTTTGTGTATTGTGTGTCAAAGCATGACACAGATGTCAGCCTTCCTCATCTACTTCTGTTAACAGGGGATCTCTTATTTGGGCTCTTCATAACACGTATAAAGGGCAGAAGCAGTGGGAAGGACTTCCATGTGCTTAGCAGTGACTCAAACCTTTGTGCAGGCTGGTGCATTTGCAGGGGCAAATATGGATGGAGTGAAACTTTGTTTCTTGCTTGACTTGGTCCTGTGTTTTGTGTTCCAGTCTCAAGTAATCTGTTTTGTGGGGCAGGATGGAATGTAACAGTTTAGCTATGATGGAACTATTAATACCACACCATCTTACGTTCTTGTCAACTCTGCTGTAGCTGATAGAGGGTATGGGTCTCATTTATTTGTTCCACATTGGTAAATTTAAAGAACTGAGATGGGGATTACTTGTTGTGTACTTACCTTTAAGTTTGCTGGTTTGGGGTCCAGAGGACCGACTAATCTCTGAAACACTCATTGTGTATTGCTGAGTCAGTCAAATAACACATTTCTGTGTGTTTTCCAGTGCATCTCCCCTCACTCACACCTCACCCCAGTAGCGTGACTTATGTAACCAGTTTAGGGGTAGGGAAGATACAGAACTTTGTATTTTCTGGGAAAAGATGGAGAGAGATGTCTAGAGCTGAGTTCTGAACATTGCATAGAAGTAAAATAAAGGAAGGTAAATGCTCACCTCACCCCATAAACTTTAGATTATAAACTGAGCTAAAGAAAATTAGTTGATTCCTTGCCTGGTGGCCAGCTCTGATTTGTTGTAAGGCTGTGCAAAGAAACATTGCAGCTAAGAGCATGCCAGGCTTTGTTTGCTGGTTGGTTGGATATTTATGTCAGGTTGCCAGGCAAATTCATATACTGCTATGCTGCAGGCAAGGTCTTGGGGGTGGGGGTGATGAGTAAACATCTTAGAAAGATCTAAAGGTGTAGGAAGAGGTTGGAGGAAAAGAATGAGGAGCTGGGTTTGCAAGTTGTAAAACTTGCATCTATTTTTGTCTTCTGTTGCTGAAGCAGAGGTATCCAGAGCTGAGCTGTTCTGCAGCACTGCCAGATTCACATCTGTGCTGCTTTGTACCCTTGCACCATGAGCCGGCGGCATCTCATGGAAAACTTCACAAACCAGTTGGTCTCTGAGATGTGATTTGAGTTTGTGTCACTGCCTGGACAACTGCATGTTTATGGACTCCTGCGTGCTCCAAACCTGTAATAGTTTCAATTACAGTTTCTTCTGCCAGCGCAAACCACAAAAAAGTAATTAAATAGACAATAAATCTCTCTGTGCTACATGAAACAGTTCCCTTTCTCACCCTTAACTCTCTTCTTTCTCCTGCCTGTGTGTCACTCCTCAGGTTCAGACCTGCAGTTTATGATACAGGATGACTTTCTAATCACCATCTGAGTGCCTGGAAAAAGCTGGTGACTCCCTCTGTGTTTGTAAGTGCGTGCTGTGATTTACTGGAAGACAAAGTGTGCAAGCCAAAGCAGTGATGTTCTGAAAGAAAAGTTAAATCAGGAAACGGAAATAAAGGCCCATATCAATCTTTTATATATTTAGTTACCAAACAGCATCTCGTTTGTCAGCAATACATGTAACAACTACAAAACAGAGCTGCCCCTCACTTTTAGCTACTGTCTATGTCAGGGCATTCTGTTCTTGTATTCACTCTCAGAAACAGCTGAAATGATTATAAATATTTTTGAGCAAACAGCAGGGTTTTTTTGGTTGTTTTTTTAGCAAGTATAATTGCTGGATAAACTGAGGGATTGCAAAATGCTGAGGTTTAACACTTTGCTGGACAAGCTGTGTGCGTTTTTAAGACAACCAGCATATGGGAGATTGTCAGCAAACTACTATCAAAGACATTTGTGACTCACAGCAGTGGAGAGTTTTGAAAGGCAAATCGTATTTAGGTAATCACAGCCTTTGCACATCAGTGAAAGCATGTTTTTCAGTTATTGCTTGTGTCCTTTCTCAGACTTGGTTGAAAATCAGTTTGGTTTCATTCACTTTTGATTAGGAAATTAGAAACTTGTATTTTCAATCTATCATTATTTCACTTTCAGAAAAAGGAAGGGAGTTTATTTGAAAGGTAGGTGTAGCGGGTTTAGTTTGAAACCGGGTGGAAACACCAATTTGTGTAGTGGTTTTGTTCGCATCTTTTAACTTTTTGTGAGATAAGAATTAGAAGTAGGGAAAGCAGGCACAAACCTTAAAGAATATAAAGAAGGTTATTCCTAACAGGATTAAAAGTAAAAAGAAATAAGAAGTTAAAGCAAAAAACCCCTTTTTCTCTCTCCAGTACCTCCCACTTTACTTAATTTGCACAAAGGATAACAACGTATGATCTCGGTCAGATGCAGTCTTAAAAGTTTCTTTCATATTTGAGGGGAAAACGAGATTTTTTTCTTCTTGTTGTGGTTTCCAAACTGCCACTAGCAAAACAGAATCCAGCCTGGAGAAATACTCTGCTGCTGTGTAACATCTCTCTCTCTTGAATATTGCAGTCTTCCTATACTGCCATCACGAGTCACACGTGGGGTAACTTCTTTTTAAGGATAAGCAAATTCCAGCCTGAAAAGCAACGGTTCTACAAAATTTTAAAAGTCTTTTACAGCTTCCAGGTGGCCTGGCATGGCCACATCTCTTCTTCTGCAGGCTGCACAAAGAATTTCCTTTCCCCCATGTCTTAGAGAAATATAGAGCAGTTTGTGAAATTACAGTCTCTACCACGGCATGCAAGAAATCTTCTTAAGCTGCGCGCGAGAAACACGCCGCTGCCCTCATTTTCCAGTCACCATCTTTAGCTCCATCTCACGTGATGCAGTTTCTCTTTCTCTCTGACCTTGAAGTCTCCATGTTTGAAGAGCTGATTTTCTTCTTGGGCTTTTACGTTGGAGAAAAACTTTGTTTCCTTCATGCTACTAGCTGGTTCAATTTCTCTGGGTATCGGCTCTTTGCCAGGTCTCACCGCGAGACCGCGTGGAAGCGGGGAGGGGAGCTTACCAGCTCTTTAAAGCACAAACCGCTCCGGATGGTCTTGGCCATGTAGCAGTTTGATGTCTCCCAGATGCCCGCGGTTCTGAGGGGGTTCTCCCGCAGCGCCTCGGCAGCGGGGAGGGGGCGCAGGGGGGGCCCGGCCCGGCCCGGCCCGGCCCAGCGGGGGCTCGGCCTGGCTCACCCTTCACCCCTCCAGTCACAAAACCAGAACAGCCTCCTCCAATTTCCTGCGCCTGTGCTGCTTTTATATGCAAAATTGCGGGAAGCGATTGGCCCACAACTTTGTCATTCAACTCAGATTCAAACTACAACAGTAGGTTACAAGAGATTAATGATCTCTAAGTATGTGAGAAACATTCTTTACATTTTGTTTAAAGTTGTGAAATGCAAGAAAGTTGAATCCTTATAGCTACTGAACAGATCCTAGGGCAGGTACATGGAGTTAGTTTGCTTTCAGCAGAAATAAAGCAGTTTCTTGTGTGGGAAGGCTAGAGGAGCAGGAATTCTTAGGGAAACAAATTCTGGAAAGAGCCAGCCAAGGAGAGAGGTAGCTCCGAGTTTATTTATGAAATCTCATAATGAAATGGAAGATAACAAGTTAGCATGATGTACAATCTGGAGGGATGAACCTGTACTTGAGATTTGGCAACACTACTCTTAAAAATATTTATTGCTGCAATTTAAGTAGAGTACCAAGAGAAATAATGTTTTATTTCTGTCACTTGGCCTTCACTATAACATAGAAACAAGTAATTTAAATAGTAAAGGTTCCAGTGACTATCTTGCACATTAATATTCAACTTAGTGCACACGCAGACAGTGCTTAAGTGTTCTTCCTTGGCCTCAGTGGAACGCTGGTTACATGTAGCCCCTGTGCTGTCACTGTATTTTCTTTGTCCTGCACCTCCAAGCAGTATCCACATGTACCCTTGGATATCTTGGGATGATGTCACTGCTTAACGTTCATTGACAAACCAGGTAGGTTAGAAGCAGGATTGTTCTGTATCTGGACAAGATGATTTCTGCTATCTTCAGTCTGAATATATGCAAATTTACGGATGTATTCCTGCAAAGGAGCGGGTCTGTCCTGGGGCAGTAACTGGATTGTAATTACTCAACCCTGGATGTACAGACTGGGGAATGGACGGACAGGCTGGAGAGCAGCGCTCTGCAAAGGGGCCTGGGGGTCCTGGTTGATGGAAAGTTGAATGTGAGTCAGCCGTGCCCTGGCAGCCAGGAGGGCCAGCTGTGTCCTGGGGGGCATCAGGCACAGCATCGCCAGCCAGGCAAGGGAGGGGATTGTCCCACTCTGCTCTGCACTGGGGCGGCCTCACCTCGAGTGCTGGGGGCAGTTTTGGGTGCCACAATATGAAAAAGACATTAAGCCATTAGAGAGGGTCCAGAGGAGGGCCATGAGGATGGTGAAGGGCCTTGAGGGGAAGTTGTGTGAGGAGCAGCTGAGGTCACTTGGTCTGTTCAGCCTGGAGAAGAGAAGACTGAGGAGTGACCTCATTGCAGTTGTAACTTCATCAGGAGGGGAAGTGGAGGGGCAGGCACTGATCTCTTCGCTCTCCTGACCAGTGACAGGACTCAAGGAAATGGCATGTAGTTGTGTCAGGGGAGGTTTAGGTTGGATATCAGAAAAAGGTTCTTCACCCAGAGGGTGGTTGAGCAGGTTGAACTGGCTCCCCTGGAAAGTGGTCACAGCACCAAGCCTGACAGAGTTCAAGAAGCTTTTGTACAGTGCTCTCAGGCACAGGGCGTGATTCTTGGGGTGTCCTGTGCAGGGCCAGGAGTTGGACTCTATGACCCTGATGGGTCCCTTCCAACTCAGAATATTCCACAATTCTGTGATAGAAACGCCATCAGTGCAGTAACAGGTATGCATGTCAAAGGGCAAAACTTGTCTTTAAAGGCTTTTTTGTTTTCCTTTCTTCTTTCTTTTTATTTCCTTCCTATTGAAGATAGTGGTAAAAAATCTTCATTGGAAACAATGTCTCCTTTATTTGAAGCTGCCGATGAAATAAAATGGTATTTCTCTTGTAACCTGAAAGTGGGCATTGATAAAATTGTACATATTAGTTGCTTTTAATGACTTTATACTTTCTGACACTTTTTCTTTCCTTTTCTTTCTTCTTCCTCATTACTAAGCACTAAACAAAATATTTTGCTTTACTGACAGAGCTTCTGATCCTGCAGTATTTCTTTTGCAAGGAGACTTGCTTTGTAGCTGTTAGGCATAGGGCTGCATTAGTCAATCACAAATAAGTTTGCTTCCCATAGTTCCATTTGAGCCCAGAACAGAAAGCAGTCAGTATGGGTCAAGATCAAGAAGTGGAGAAATCAGAAATTGCACCCTTTCCCAGATCCAGATGAAAGCATTGTCAGAGGCCAGAGCAAGATACTATCTGATGGTACAGCCAAGTGCCAGAGAGTCCCTATGAGGAGGAGATGGGGTCAGGGACAGGTGATAGGGAGAGCACCTGGAGTGCTACTGCAGCAGGAACAGGGCAGTCCCTTTCCTCAGACACCCAGCTGAGCCGGGCACTTGGGCACAGAACCTGCCAAGGTGCTTTGGGAATGCAAACCTGCCAGTAGTGCTGTGGTTTAAGCCCAGCCTGTCTGAGGCTAAAAG
The DNA here is from genome assembly GCA_013400235.1 of Oriolus oriolus. Classification (NCBI taxonomy): domain Eukaryota; kingdom Metazoa; phylum Chordata; class Aves; order Passeriformes; family Corvidae; genus Oriolus; species Oriolus oriolus. Next base: position 62,037 of record VXBT01005531.1, read on the forward strand.
GCTGAAAGTGAGCTTCTGATGTATAACCTTCAGTTTGAAACAACTGTGTGTGGCAAAATGTGAAGTATTCTGAAGTCTTAGATCCCATAACTCCAATTGCAGAGCTTTGGGTTGCTCCCTGCAATTACCTGAGATTGTAATTTTTTTATTTACTGTCATTTTTAAAATGCTTTCCAGGAAAAGACATTAGAAACCAAGAGCTGACTAGTTAAATTTTAAAATACAAAGCTATTTCTTTCCGTGTGGTTTCCCAGCAGTAGTCCAGTAACATAACAGGTCTGATTTCCAAGCTCCTGCCTCAGTTTTACGTGCTGGAATCAGCGGTCTCTCACACTCCCACTTCCCAGATAGGCAAAGGATTTTTTAAAACTCTAGCTACCTCCTTGGCTGCTTTGAGTCTGTTCTTGTCACAATTCTGCTTAATATGTTGGCATTATTAAAAATCTAAACAAGGTTGCTCCTTGGTGTGACTGCAAGTTCCTCCATCTGGTTTTGAGCTTTTGCTGTCTGTCCTCTCTCACAAGTGTGAGCCTCACAATCACAAAGAACAAAATTGTCACAAGAAAGGGAAAATTCAGCAAGGAAATGACTCTGCAACTACAGAAAACAGGACAAAGTGAACCATTCTTAATTTATTTTTGGAGGGAGAAAAAAATATCTTTTCTGGATACTCTTTTTTTCAGGTCAGTAAGGCATTTTGTCAGGCTTCATCCCTTTTTTTCTATGTACATAGGCAAAGAAATTCCTAGGAGTCTCCCTGAATGAAACACTGCATCATCTGAAGGCACTGGTCTTGGACAGGGATGTCTGATAATGAAAATTTGTGCTGGAACAACTTTCTTCTTCATTTAGGTGAAGGATAGATCCCCTCTTGTTTGAAGGAGTAAATCTAGTAAAACATTCCAAAATAAATAACACTGCAGTCACTCTTAGGTATGGGCTTTATTTTGGATCCCGTCTCTTAGTCCCTTCTAGCACAGCCTTCCAAGAGACAGACAAGAGGATGTTCCCACCACAGTACTGAAGGGATTGCCAGGCAGCTGGGCTGGGCAGCTGTATGAAGTTACTTGAAAATCCATTGCAGAAACAACTGTAGATTAAAAAAAAAAAGGCAAAAAAAGCATGTGGCTCCTATAATTTTACAGCTCAGGTATCAGGAGGTGTACATTTATGTTCAGAAATCAGTGCAGGACAAGTGAAATCTATCTGGAGAGTAAAGCCACCTTGTAGGCAGGTGTATCTGGAGAGTTGTATAAAAGGCCCTGGTTTAGCCTGGAATTGTTCCATTCCAGGCTAAATTGTTCTTTGCAGATAGTTTAAGCAATGGATGAAGGTTAGATGTGAATTCTCAGCCCCTCCTCTCATTAAGGCAGACAGATTTACTGCATTTTGAATTTGTGTCCATCCCAGAAGGTAAAATTTTACTGGATTTTCAATTTGTCTCCGTCCCAGGGTTTATAGGATGCCTCTTCCCTCCTTCTCATCCCTTCTGGTATCAGAGATGTTCAGGAAATATTACAGAATCAGAGTGGTTTGGTTTGGAAGGGATCATGAAGATCACCTTGTTCCAACCCCCCTGCCAAGGGCAGGGAGGGACACTTTCCATTACAACGGGTTGCTCAAAGCCCTATCCAACCTGGACTTGAATACTTCCAGCTGTGGATGATGCATCCCCAGCTGCTCTGGGCAACCTGTTCCAATGCCTCACCACCCTCACAATAAAGAGTTTCTTCCTAATATCTAATGTAAACCTGCCCTCTGTCAGTGTGAAGGCATTCCCACTTGTCCTGTCACTGCATGCCCTTGTAAAAAGTCCCTCTCCAGCTCTCTTCTACTCAGTACTTTATAATTTATGTTGCCATGGACTAAACCTCAAAGGGAACTTTGTGCTGGAGTAGCTTGCCATCAACAAATACGATGTTGCTCCTTGGGCTATCTGACATAAGGTGGGAAAAGTTCTTGCAAGATGGAAAAGTAATTTTGAGGTGAACTGTTTGGAGTTAATTCCTCAAGTAAAGTTCTGTAATAGAAAATAGACAGAAAAATTGGCTGCCCTTGGGCTGCTGATTTTGTTACCTCTTTAGCTCTCAGAGAGGGAACAGGTTATTGTTCTTTGTGGTTTGACCAGCTTGGACTTTTCAGACAACAGATGAGGTGGGCAATGTTTGGACATGGGGACTGAGGAAGGAGAGCAGCAAGGAATGATCCCATGGGCTTTACCTAGCACTGGGCAGGTAGTGACTGTGTGTGTGACAGCGCTGCCCATGCTTGGTGCCTCCACTTGAAGTTTAAGGCATGTTTAATGGGCACCTCCTGCCACCCGGAGAAAGAGAAGTGATAGACCTGTCTGATTTGCCTTGGTTATTGTTGATAATTGAATTTAGTTAGAGCAGCACTGCATCTCTTGCAAAGCAACAGCCTCTGTTTCAATCTCAAGGTACCAGCATTCATGTCTCAGTCTTCACTGTTCCCTTGTGAGTACCAAGTGTTCTTTGTCTGCAGTGGCTTTCTTATCTTGCAGGTCTACTATTTTAATTCACTTTCTAATTTCTTTCTCCCCCTTTCTTCTGTCGGTCTCCCTCCACATCTCTGTTAAGTGATGCATATGTGCAGAAGGGGCTGTTTCTAATGAGCTTCTAGGCAGGGAGAAGGCAAAAGAGATCACTTTTAAAATTGAAAGAGAAAGGTGTGGGTGGGAGTTTACACTGAGGAACACTGTATTTTTAATAGATTCTTATTTAATTAAGGGCACTTCTGGAGGGATGAGGGATGATGGCGTCTTTAGTAACACATTAGAGAACAGCAGTTGTTTAGATATGTTTTCCCCCAAAAGCGTTCTGTGATTTTTCTTTTTGAGAGCTGCCTTTGTGCATTTGCTTTAAGTGCTATGGTTAATAAAGAAAAGAACACTACCATAAACCCATTGTGAAGTGCCTGTGTTGTCTGAAATGCATTGAAATGAGCTCTTTTTGACATACATGTGAAGTCTGATGTCTGTCTGATTAAAAATGGCGAGAAGGTTCTGGGCTTATACTGACATTGATTGGATCAGATACACTCCCTTTAGTAAAGAAAAAGTATTTTTAATTAAAAATTCAGAAATAGAAAAGAAGTTTCATCTGAAATTTAGAACTGTCACTCTAATGAATGCAACCAAAATACTAGTTTGACGTATGTCTTTTAGTACAAGCCTTAATTTAAGAAAGAAAGAAACTGATCCAACTTGGGGAAAAACCCTGGTCCCACCTAAGTTAGTTGTGGAGCTCATTTGATGTCCTTAGTGCCAGGAGCTCATCCTCAGTGTCTAGCATGATTCTGCAGGGTGGGTGGTAAGAAAAGGGGTGTGTGCCACCTAATCTGAGTGCTGCCCAGAAGTGGCTAAGGTGAAGTGAGACTTCACTGTACCCATCTAGAAAACAGTTCAAATAGTGCTTGCATCTTCAGGTGTGTTGTGCAGGCTTAGTGGTGGAGGCAAGGTTGTCATGAGAGTAAAGAAGCCTTGACCCACAAGCATTTGGCTGGCTCCTCATCCTTCCCCAGGCAGAGTTCCATACTGCCTCCATACTCTCCAGCTGATCATTGACATAGGGGCTACATCGTCTCCTCATTTCCCTAGCCTGTCTTTCCTAGAAAGCCTAAGACCTTCCATTCCAGTGCTCCAGTTATAGGAGCCATCCCACCATGTCTCTGTGATGCTAATGACATCATACTCATGCAGGCGTGTGCACATCTCTAGGTCCTCTTGTTTGTTCCCCATACTACATGGGTTTGTGTACAGACATCTGAGCCAGGTCTTGGGTAAAGCCAGCTTGATGGCTGGATGTACTGGTTTGAAAGTAAACCAGCGGGATAAATGAACTCCACACAATTACCTTGCGAGAGATTTCAGGTCAGAGTTACAATTTAATAGATTACAATAAATACAATAATACACAGAAAACTGGCTTAAACCCACAAAGTTAGAGTACAACCTGGCACCCTGTTGTTCAGGGTGGTGGTCACAGTCCGATTAAGCAGTGGTTGCAGTCCTGTTGTAGTGATGGTTGCAGTCTTGTCGAAAACAGTGGTCCTGTGGAAGTTCTGGTCTCCCTCTCGATCCATCGACTGGTGGTGGTGGTGTCCCAAGTCCCCAGTTATACAAGGTCAGGTGGGAATGCTCAGTACCTTCCCTAGGGTGGGGAGTTTCACAATGGAGTGTTTTCATTCTGTGAGTCATAGGATATTTTTGGGAGTCGTTGATGGTCTCAGTCTTTACAGCTGCCCCTTATGCTGGAGCCCTGTAGCCGTTATGGCCCATTAGCAGACATGACACTGTCAGGATAGGTGTAACTGCTGGTGCTTCCCGGGAATGAATTATCATGGTCGAGTGATTTGTGAAGACAAAATGAAGAAACACCACCCGGCCTCACAGGGTTTGCCTCTTCTTTATTTCATTTAAAACGCAGCTTGTAGCCTGAGGTATCAGGTGTGCATTGGGCAGATACTGCAAACGACCAAGGGGAGTAGAATACACAGTTTGGTTACACCCCACATTGACACTCTTCCTCTGCAAGCCAGGACAGTGGAGTGTCTGGAATCCCTTTGCACTGTTCCAGGCATCCATTACAGGTTTTGGCATCTGACTGGCAGGATTGGGATGGATAGATGCCCTGATGAATCTAGTTACAAGCCCCTTCACCAGTCTGGCAAGCTCCTGACCCAAGACGGTTTTTTCCTTCTTTGTCAGATGGACCAGTAACATCCCTGATCCAGGCTCCTGGAAGGCGGCACACTTCCCTTGAGCACAGCTCAGGCTGACAGATGAGAGCCTCTGTACCTCTTAGTCACCCACTACTATCACCCCCTACCTTTTCTTGGTTGAACTAGTTGTTAATTTCTGTATTTGTGGAGCAGGTTGGGCTGTTCCTCTTAGCTCTGGCTGTTCTTTCAGTGTGTGGGTGTTGCCTCATTAGCCTGCAGAGCTACTAAGTGGTACTAAGTGGGCATGTCCAGCTGGGTGGGAATGTCTGGCTGTGAAGGAAGTCCCTTCCTTTTGTTAGTTCCTTTCCTCTTCCTTTTGTTGTTGTAGGTTTCTTTTCCCCACTACTTCTCAAGCTCCTTTGTCAATGCCCTCCTTCCCTTCTATATGTGCCAGGATGTGAATTTTTGGCTTGTCCTCAGCAGGCTGTGGTTCCCCCACCAGAGGGGCTTGGAACCAGCTGTCCAGTTCCGTCTCAGCCTTCACGATGTCTCTCAGTCTTTTCACTGTCTCCTGCAGCTTGACACCCTGTTCCTGGAGGTCCTTCATCAGGGCACACCAGCTACAGTTCAGTGAGCTACCTCTCTTGTACTCCCTGATACTCCTTGGCCTCTTCACTACTTCCTTCAGCTGTGCCATCAGGCTGAGCAGATCATTCCCCTGTTCACACCTCAAATGGATGTTGTCTCCGCTGCCCTCTGGCATCAGTGACAAGCTCAGGCATTCACTGCAGCTGGAGACCGAGACAGCTGCATGTTGATGTGTGAGGCATCTGGGTCATCACGTTCCTTCTGATAGTAGCTTTTGACCATATTGAAACCATGGTCACTCTTCCAGACTGCTAGGGGATGCCTGATTCTCTAAATTCTGAGCCCTACCTTTCTGACCTGTTGTGCCTTGTTTGCGTCTTCCTGGTCGCCACGCTCCCTGGAGACACTTAAATCTCCTTTGGATGCTTCTGGCAATGCCCCCTTGCCTGGTTGGCTCCCAAGGGCTGCCAGGTCTTGATGGAACTCTGGGCTGCTGTGTGTCCCTGAGCTCAGGAACCCTCACTTCAGTCAAAAATCAGCTGGTTTCAGTTAACTTAATGAAGTGTTCTGTATTTCCTAAGGATGAGTGGTTTTAACAGAAAAAGGTTAGGGAGCTCACAAACAATGGGTGGATTACAGATATGATGGTGCCAGGGGACATGCCAGACAGCTGGTACCTCCCTGAGCCTGGCCGTGCTGGGATGCCGTTTTCCAGCACTGAGTGATGAAGTTTGGGGTTGACACCAGTTTCTGTGACACCGGTTTGGAAGCTAGGCACAGTGTTTAAATCTACTTATTTTTATCTGCCCCATGTCCTCACTATTAGCTGTGATTGTGTGCAGTATTCACGCATGGGCAAGGACTCCGCAACATGGAGGAAAAGGTGCAAAGACTTTATTGCATATTAGAAATTCCTGTAAATACCAGTAGCTAACAGGATATCACATCATATAAACAGGAAAGATGTTCACCTCAGTGTCCCCCAATCACCTGGAGTATTTCCCAGACATTGCCTATTATGGTGAAGGATAAACAATACCTTACAAGGTCAGAAACTGCAATTATCACATCTCATAGGGCTGACACTGTCCAGAAACCCACAATCCTCTCTCAGCCCATCCCCGGTGACCTGGCTGTAATCCCAGGGTCACCTCCGGGTCTGAGAACGAGGCTCTTTCTCCGGCCCTCAGGGCCTAGCTCTCTTCCAGCATACCGTGTAGCCCAACAGTTGTGCTATCTACACTATCTTGTTTTCTCTTGTTAAAAATAAGAACAAAATCTTCCTGCTCTCTGTTGCTGCTGTGTTAAATATCAGTGTCAACCAAGAGAGCATTTGAGACCAGCAAAAAGTGCCTATTGCAAAGCACTGTCTGATCCCTTCCCACCATAAAGATGCAAAACAGGCTGGTTACTTGTGATGTCACCTCAGAAGAGGATGGTTAAGCAGACACAGATCATGCAAAATATATGAGAGTTCCTTATAATCAGTTTAGGAATACAGGAGTTTGTTTATTTTTGAAGCAATGCTATTAGCTACAGGTCCCATTGTGTCCTAGCAATTTAGCTGTGTCAAAGATGTGATTAAGCCTCAGCTATGGGACTCAAGTAAAACTGCCAGATCACATTAGTAATATAATTTGTGACTGTACAGCAGACATTTCCAGCTTTTTTTCGATGCAAGGCTTTGCTGCAGATTTGGTTTTCATTCCTCACTCCTGTCCATTGAAGGGACACATGGGGTTATAAATCCGTAGTTAAAATTCATATTAGTTGGAATTTAGGAATTAAGAAATTTGACTTATTAATTAAGAACTTTGGCTCTTTGCATTCACATTTAAGTTATGGTTGATGGCAAAGCTGAGTTGGGGCCAGATGTGTTCTGATTTCCAATGAGTCTTTGTTTTTCAGGCCTTTGGCATATATAGTATCTGCACTCCATATAAACCCCATGCATGAAAAGCTGACCTTAAGATTTGGCCTCCACCGAATTTATATGTGATTCAAGGGAAGGTTTTTCAGAATCATGTAAGGCAGGAAGGGCCTTCTTCCCTATTTCTCTTTTTTCTTTTCAATGGAAACAAGGTCCTAACCAATGTATATTCCCAGATCTCTCAAAAGCATCCTAGCCCTGTCTGGGACCAAAATGTTCTATCTAAAATTTAAATAGCTTTTTAATTTTTACTATTTTTGTTTAAAAGATTTCTATGGATTCTAACTGGTTTAAATACACTAGTTCAGATCCACTAAGCATAGCAAACACTAGATTCATGGATGAAATCAGTCCATTCAGGTAATTTTTCTAGAACAAGTAATATTTTCTATTTAGCCATATATATCCCTTTAAGACTCTCAGTTTTATGCTTCCTGCCTTATCAAGAAGCTGGGTTTGTGATTTGCATTCTTGATCATGAGAATTGTGTGATTTTTATTTAGCAGATTGAGAGATGTCATAAAGAAAAAATGTGAGCAGGCATTACTTAGCCCCGTGTTTCTTTTCCTTCAGTCCTACAAGTGCTAAATTCTGGTTTAAATTTCATTATTGTAATTACAGGACCTTCTAAAGATCTGGCTGCATCCCAAAACAGCCTATTGAAAAATACCTCTAAAGTTGCAGCCGTGCCAAGTAACCTTCTGCAGACAAAAGTCTCAAGGTATCAGTAATTGCTTGTTTGCAAGGACGGCTTAGTATCTCTCACTGATAGATCCTCTGGGAAATGCAGGCAGGGGTATATGTGTGCCCTGCTCTCTTAGCTACACCGACTGCAGTGAGGTAGATGAAGCACCCAGTCAGACCTGTGACTTGGGCAACACTTCAGAGGAGCTGAGCCTATAACTGGCTTGGATCTGGCTGGTTCCATCTGGGAAATTACACATGCAGATGATGCTTGATGAACTGTTAATTTTGACCACCTACAAAGATCCATGAAGCATAGGAATACCCCAGTGTGTGCCATAGCTGCTGTGGCGCTCTTGAGTCTTGGAGCAGCTATAGACCAGCCTGGGCAGGTCCTGTGTGTTTCAGGAATGCTGGCCTGATCTAAAACATGCTTCAAAAAGCACTCCTGGCAGCACAAGAAGAGAAATAGCTTCTCAGTTTCTAGTTTTGATTGCTTTGGTGTTTATGTTTGTTGGGAATGAGAGAAGCCTATGTATTCTGGCTGGATGTGCATCACTGCAGGTGACATGCTGCTCCATTTGAGATGAACCTCAGCAAAGGTTATAAATTTTAAATGTAGGAAGTTTTCATCTTCGGTTCAAAAGTCCCACCCAGTAATGTCAAAACTGCAGGCACACTGCAAGCACCAGCTCACAGGTGTGCACACAAACACTTCTACTGCTTGTACAAGCCTAAGAGAATGCATTTTGAATCATTTTGCTTAATTCCCTTTAAAAAGAGTTGTTTAGGCAGTGTCGTATGAGAACACACAAGCTTAATGTACTGTTGTCAGTCAGTGTGCAATTCACAACAGCTCAGGTTTGATATGAGCATTGTATTTGTCTTTGCTAGAAAGGATACCCTGGATAATTTTCAAGTGCCACAGCCACTTGATCTTCTCGCTCATAAAGACAAAGTGTGGTAGCAAGGCTTATTAGCTATGCTGCATTGTATGTGTGTGCATGAGCCTACACACAGGGTTTGGTGGCTGGTAATGAACATTCCAGAGTCAGATTTTGATATCAGCAGAAGCAGTCTCTACAGAAGCCCCAAACCATTACAGGATTCCAGTTAAAGTTTAAATTAACTTCCTTTAGTTTGTTTCCTTTATGCTTCAGAACGTTCCTAGACATGAGTACTGGCAGAATCTGAAGAGAAAAAGCAATCTCATTTTCAGATATTTTCAGAAATATTGAAGTCATATCACTGCTACTTTCTAATTTGTTTTTCAAATTAATAATTCCCATGACAACCAGGAGAAAGAAAAAAATCAGGAAGGGATTGTGTGCTGGTGGTGAAGTGCGTCTACGTGAAGCTGCTGTGTATCAACTGTGTTTTCAAAACGATCAATTGTGATTTTCAGATCACTCAGACCATGTGAGTTATATTTGACAGATTCCACCAACTACATCCTGTGACGTCTGGGAGTGAGGGAAGTCTGGCAGTAGATTTGAAAAAACATTTATCCTCATCAGTTAGATAAAGCTGTCAGAGGAACCCAGAGACATCCCTGGAAACAAATAATGATTCAATATGCAAAATTAGTTTTCTGGTCCCAGGGAAAGGTAAGAGAGGCATGTTTTTGAGAGCTGCATTTGAGCATCCAGATGAATGAGGGAAGGGAGAATTGCAATGACATGGTGTACTGAATATTTTGGAGGACTTGAATGATAGGAATTATTTCTGAAATGTTTGCTCAAAATACAAATTTATCAAAGATAATATTTGTGGCATATCAGGCCCTGATGTATGCATCTCTATACTATACACCTAATACAGTGGAGAAAACACTGATGTTTCTGATATTGTATATTAGCTGGGTATGTGGAGTAGCCAGGAGAATGAGTAGACTGGATCGGTTACAGGAAAAGACTAGTTTATTGCAATTTTTTTTGAGAGTTGAGTTGTTTAATGGAATGCAATAGCAGGTTACTAGTAATTGCCTCAAAGGAGCCCTGAGATGGAGCAGGCAGTAAGAACAAGAATCATTTGATGCTTGGCATTAGCAAGTTGCATTAAAGTAGCTACCTCTCTGGTGTGTTCTCAGAATTTTGTGGCTAACAGGCTCCTGGGAAATCATTGGTTTAATGTCTTCTCATGAGGATAGGATTTGCTTCCCAGATTTTTGCATTTTAATATACTTTAATTGAGTACAGAGTGGTTGTTTGTTTGGTGTTTTGTTTTTTGGTTTTTGTTTTCCTTGAATGTGTTTGACAACATATGTTGGAGTGAGTGCATTCTATGTTCGTAAAAAGCACCTGAATAATATCCTTCAAGCTGGCAGCAAGCTCATGCTTGTTTTGGAAGTGCCTGTAAGCCCTAACCACATATCAGGATCCACTGTAACAACTGAAGGTATCCACACCTGTGCAGGCCAGATATAGCAGAAAAAAAGATACCCTTGTGCCTTTATTATTCACAACTGAAATAATTAACTGAAGTAATGAGAGTGCTTGTTTCTCCATTCTCACCTTCCAGTGCTGTGCTATCCCCCTGTATTTCAGGGCTAAAAGCAAGAAGAAATCCCCAGAGCTATGTAGGTTCTTCCCTTAAAACTGGCATTGTGGAATAAGGATCAAGTAGTTGCAGCTCTAGAAGGTCATCCAGCCCAGCCGCTGTTTAAAGCTGGGCCAGCTGCTTCAGGTTGTTGGAGATTGTATTCAGTTTGGCTTTGAGTATCCCCAAGGATGGAGACTCCATGGTTCCTCTGGGCAGCCTGCACCAATGTTTGGCTCCACTCACTCTGAAAACCTTTTTGCTGGTATGTAACTGCAGTTTCCTGTGTTGAAATTAATGCTTTGCCCCTCTATCTACTACTATGTGGTCTGCTAAGTGACTGACTACACCTTCCCATTCCTTGAGGGGAGCAAGGAAACCTCCCTTTTGCCTACGATTTCTAGGGCAAGCCCCAGTTTGCTGTCAGTATTGTAGGCAGTAGTGGGGACAGAGGGATGTGATTGTTTGAGTTGTAGGTACCTGTGCTGAACCTGCTGCTTGTACAAGGTCATTTTGTGCAGACCAAGTTTGATTTTCCCCAGCAGCCTGGCTTTATGTCTTGAACTTGTCAAGCCTCAGGCAGCACTTACTGGAAGGCCGGAACATTTGGAGATACGAGAAGCTTTTTCCCTTCTGGAGTATCTTGAGCCCTAGAACTGAGCTTTTGAAAACTGGCAGTTGTGATGGATTCCTGTGCCACTTTCTGCAGGAAGAAGGGAGGGAAAGAAGGGATTAACCGTCATTGCTGGCATACTTAGCTTTTTCAGTAATGAATAATTACTAACTAAGCAGGGCTCTTAGTACAAGCTTCTTTCTTAAGAGTTTAATGAATCCTCACTGTGCATTGTGGTGAGGATTCTTCTTTTCATTCTATGCACAATGAGCAAATTTTAGCTAAAAATCCCAATAGTTTCTGCATTCTGCCTGTTGAAACTCCCCCCTGCTGTTCAAGCAGGTATGGAATACACTGCGTTATGTCCCAGGCTGCTGCTCACTGATGAGGTAGCCCCAGAATAGACAAGGAGGAATCTTGGCACCTGGTTTGCAAAAACAACTTGGTGGTACAGATCTGCACTACATTAATTTGCTGGTTTATTATTATTTGAAAAGTAAGACGTTTTCTGCATTCAGGGAAAGGGTTGCCAGTGAATACACAGTTATCTGCAGAACTAGCTGCTGCAAATTCTCCTCAGACAGTTCTGTTTGGTAATTTCTTAGAAATTTGTTTTTCTTGTGATGATTAAATGCAGTGTACTTGTAAAGACATTTTTGAGTATGTTCCATCTTGCAAACTGATCTGTATGGTCAGTCAGCATTGCTGTGGGACTGTCTGCCCTACAACAGAAGGAAGGCTTATTCCCCAGGGATGAAAAGTTGGTTTCAAATGCCCAGAATTCCAGTTCTGAGAGCAAAGGACCATCCAGGACACAAGGTCTGGTCTAACTTACTTGCTTTTATTGCCAATTAGAGAACTGATTTCCTCTGTCAGAGCATTACTTTTGGTTTAGCCCCTTAAAGGGAGGGTATAGTCCCCTAAAATTAAGGGTATAATTTTAGAAATTCCTAACATGGCATTATATCACTGTGCAATTAATCCTTTTTCTGTATAGGAATAGGGAATAAATAACCTCTACAGTTAAAGCAGTAGAACCAGGTCTTAGTTATTTTTAAATTAAAATGAAAACTCTAAACCTTCACCCTTGTCCCAGTTCTTAAAAGGAGGAGTGGTGGTTTAGGATGCCTGAGGCGAACTAAGAAGTGTTTGCACCAATCTTACGCTCTCTGAAACCTGTGGCAAAATCTTTACTTTCCCTGGTTGTAAAAGTTGAGAAGAGATCAAGATCCTGAGCTGATGATAATGATGAGGAGGCCAAATCACCCTGGATCATAGGTCAAGCCTGAGAAGCAACGTCAGGAAACAGGTGACCAGTTACACAGACCTCTGGAAGCCAATATGTACAGTGGTAATACACTTTGTTTCCTGTGACAGATCATTCTTGAAGCAGTGTGGGGTCCCTTCATGTGAACTGCTGGCCCCACAGATGGCTATAGCATTTCCAAGTTGTATTGTTTTATGGGAAAGAACATGCTTACTCCTAAGCAAATACTTATTTTACAATTTTAGGCAGGGTGGCAAAGAAGGAACAAGCTGGTTTCCTTGTTGACTTTGAGGATTTTGCTGGTACGAGCCTCTTCTCCCCTCTTATCTATGGGTAGCCTATAGTATCAGGGTGGTAGCCCTCGAGCTGCTGAGTGCTAAGTGCATTTGATCAGTATCATTAGCAGCCCCAAGTAATTGATTATCATCCATAGCTGAGTGTTCAGAGCAAGCACACAGCCAGTGGCAGTCACTTAATCTGTCATGCCTGCATGTTCTTGTCCTCCTGAGATCTATCAGCTGTGTAGCCTCTGACCCCATCAGCAAAATCACTGACGGCTGCTTCATATTTACTGTGTACCCATTATGTCACCTGTGTTAACCAGCTGAACTGGCTGCAGTGAACATGGGAGAAGGATTTACAGCAGCAATGGCAGTTTGTAGGTCTTATTTTAGTCTTCCTTTTCATGCATATCTAAGCCTGAATTTTTGTGGGAAGAGGGAGTGGTCTTTAAATGTACACGGTTCAATTATTTTTCTGGTGTTAGTATTAATTTCAAGACTCAAAATAGGTTGATTAGAATAAGACCTCACAGGGATGTTTATAATTCAGATTTTGGAGATGCGACTAATGAATAACAACCACAGCTAATCAGTTCTCAAAACTGATGGTAATGAGCAGAAGAGGGGGAGGAAGCCAACCTCAATCTCTGCTAATGCACTGCAGTGGAAGACAGCAAGGTCTCTTAACATGTGTTTGATTTGGGTGGAATTCTTTATTTTTCACAGGAAAAGCCATTTTTTAAAAGCAGAGCTTGAAGATAAATTTTAAATAACCAGTAGTCAATTACAGCCTTTAAAGTTAGGGTAGTATTTAATTGTTTGTATTTTAATTGTTCAGAGACTTTAGTATTCTTACAGCATCTTTGGGCTTTTTATTTACTAGTTGAGTTTTTCTGCATTCTTAACTGCTACAGAAATGACAGCACTGAACGCTGGAGTCCTTTATTCACAGAACTGGCACCACAGGGGCATTGACTGTGTTTTTTCTCTGTGTTTCCAAGATTTTTGACCTTGATTAAGGTAATTTCTTAAAGATTAGATCATGTGGTACGTTTCTTGCTATAACCTGGTCAGTCCTCTGTCCCTGTGCACATGTTTGTTTAACCATGTAGTGAATTTGCTGTCCTGAATAAGAAAAAACTTGAAATGTATCAGATGCTCCGGAACTGGAACTTCAGTCAGGAATGATGCTGATCCACACAGGAATTGGGACAGTGTTAGTCTTGGAAAATGCCTTTCGAATCGTAGGCAGACATCTTCATGTCAAATCTCCCTGTTTCTGCCGTGCACCATATCCTTGTAAGGAGAGAATCTCCTATCAGCTCTTCAGGTTGTACATTTCAGTTTTGGGATTTTTTTGACACTGAAGGACACATTTGTTGTCAAAGAGCATTCTCTGCAGTTGATCAAGTAATTCCACTTACACCAGTGAGACTGCTTGTGGAAGGAGGGCAAGAGAAGAAACTGTCCTTGGCTGGTGAGGCACTTGTACACATTTCAGTGCACTCAAGAGAGGCTCTGCAGATGCCTGCTGCCTTTAAGGAAAAAACCCAAAAAGCAATGACCAAACACAATTTCATTGACTCAGTGTTGTCATTTGACATAGAGCTGAGCTGCTGGTTTGTGTCATTTATCTTTAAGTAACACCATAGAACCCAACTCAGTGTGACCATGAGGATGAGGTTCTTTTGACAGTGAGCAGTGTGGTTTCTAAATAAAGCTAATGGTAGAATTTGGTTGTGTTTAATGCTTCAATTACTGGGGCAAAGAGTACACTAAGGTGCTAAGGTCAAGGTTATTCCAGTTGCTTATGTCCAGCATGAGGCTTTGGGGAAGTGAGACAGGCACCTCTGCATGTCTCTTGCCCTTTGCTTTCTGTTCACACTGTTTATCATTCACAAGATCTGACTCAGGAGCAGTTCAGCTGAAAACTTTCCTGTTTTGGGGGACAATTAGTTCAAATCGGGGAGCAGTCCATTGTGCAGCTCCATGAACATTACTGCTGGCATGGGACAAGGAAGTGGAGAGCCAGGGAACCCTCACCTGAGAAACAGGCCTAGTATGCTGATACATGGGTATATGGGTGTTTATGCTTGTCTCAGTTTGAGAGACAGGTGTCTGCCAAGGAAGTCAGGAACCTCCCTTGGAATGGAACATATAACCTCCTTCCTTCCAAATTATTATAACTTTGAAATTAGGGGCTTTCAGGCACAGATATGGGAAAAGGAATAACAGTTCTTTACTAATATGTGTATGTATAACAAGGCAAACAAACAACAACAATGGTAACAACAACAAACAAGAACAGAAAACCCAATGAACAGTCTCTTCCTGATCTTTAAGCTATTTCCCCTTCGGTGCAGTTCCGCTCACAGCCAGCAGGGGGCGCTGGTGGCTCCCGGCCGGGCAGGGTGGGTGCGATGGTTCCCCTGCGCCTGCAGGGGGCGCTGTGGCGTGAGCGCAGTCACATCTCCCTCACGTGGTAAATGGCGGGCGGGCTGGATCACGAAAATGGGCTGCAGCAGGAAACCTTGGAGTAGCTGCTGGAACAGGAGGGTAGGCTCACCCGGGGTAGCAAGCACAAGGTAGCAGAAACTCCGCAGCTGCAGCCTGTCTCCGCTCCACTGCTGATAAAGGAGAGAAAGAGAGCAAGGAGCTGCGCCCAGCCCCTTCCCCCAGCCCAAATCTCACAGTATCTCTTGCCCCTCCAAGAGAAAACCCCCAGGTAAAGAGAGTAGCCAGCTGCACCCTTCCCCTGAGCCATGGCAACTTCTTTTGTCTCTCTTAAGTACCGGTCGTTATTTTCTATTAGCAACATATGGGAGAAAATTCCCTGAGGGAAAGAAACAAAAGGAAAAGTCCTAAACCCCAGCAATGGTCAAGAGAGACAGAGCAGTCAGCTTCGAAAATTTTCTATCAGCAATGAAGTTTCCTGTTTCAGAAGCATTTTAGTGAATAATTCTGTTTTCTGCAGAAAGGTGAGCAGTTTGCTGATCAAACAACACTAAGCAACTTTCTGTGTCTCTTAAGCATTTCACATGCACAAGTATACATATATCATCAGTCAATATATAAGAGATGTAGAATATTGTCAAGTCATGAGAAGTTTTGCAAAACCCGTAGCTTTTTATGGTCCCCTGCACTTAATATTACAGCTCCTTTGGATGACAGTGGCCACTGCAACATCTCCATTTTTGCCCAGTGTTGAGGACATGATGTGGCCATTGACTCCTTCAGGAGGGTTCATGGCACCTGATGAAAGTTGTATCAGTCTTATAAGACTTCTGGGTAACTTTTTCACAGTTCTGTCAATCTTCTGCATTATTACATTCCACTAGGGCTCAGAGGCCCTAGCATCAACCCATTGCATTGGTGCCAATTGCAACATAGCTTCCTTTTGGGTGTGGCTGCATGTTCCTAACTCTTCAATAGCTGTGGTGGCCTCCTTTTGGGCCATATTTCCTGGTGGGGCCCTGCGCTGTGCTGTGACTCCTTTGTCCCTACCCCACATGATGTAATCTCCCTGAATATGTATGCTTTATTCCTTGTATGGTTCTGTTCTAGAGAATTCTGAGTTGCTATGTACCCCATTGGCCTCCTGTATCCCTGTCCCTCCCTGTACCTTTCCTATTGGTCTGTTGAAGTATCCCTCCGACCCTTGTACCTTCCCCTATAAAAGCTCTGTACCCCCATTTTGTTCGTCTTTCGGCCTCTGGGGTTTCTCCCCCTCCCTTAATAAAGCCTTGGAACCCCATGCCGAAGTCCCCTCTCGCTCCTTTGCCTCCTCGGCGCGCTCCCCCCGGGACCCGCCTCTGAACACCCTCGCCGGGACAGGCGGGAAAGGCTCGTGTTGCAGTGCGATGGGTCAGCGCCCTGCCGGACGGCCGGGGCAGGGAAGAACGCGCCGCAACACATAGCCTCAGCTTTAGGGTTTGCAGCAGCAGCAGCATGACTACTTGAAGACAGCTTCATCAGTGCTGGGTTCCTCACTAGCTGAAGTTTTTCATGAGAAAAAGGCTCCTCAGTCAAAAGGCTTTTGTGGGTCTACATCACCTAAGTCCACGTCAGTTCCTGGACCAGTGCTTGCTATGAAGACATGCATGTTACAGTTGATTTTTTAAGTTGTTAGAAATGCCTCTGCCCAAATTAAGGTGCAAACGAGCCCATATGCCAAAGTCAGCAGTATGGGTTTTATTTAATAGTAAATATGAGAGAGAGACAGAGAAAAAGGAAGAGAAAGAAGTAGAAAAAAGGTGGGGTGACAGAAAGAGAGTGACAGAGACAAAATAAAGAAAATATCACCACTCTGTGGATCCCACCAGCATTCCGATGATCTTCTGCAGCTGGTCTTCTTGGTGGTGGGGGTCCCCCAAGAAGCACGGAATGGATTCATATACATTCAGGTCGGGTGGGAATGCCCAGGTACCTCCCTGGTGGGGGCAGAGGGGAAGTAGTTTAACACAGTCTCTTGCAGCAGACTCTGGATCTGTTGCATCACTTTGTGTCACGTGCAGTGCTGTGGTGCAAGGCCTCAGGAATGAGTCTGGGGAGCACTTTGGGGGGTCTTTGGTGGATTATGACATCCCCTCAGCTGCTTCCTACATGTATATCCCATGGATGTGGCCTTTGGGGTTTCATAGCTGGGCCGGTTTGTGTAAGGGAGGATGGGTGTTCACTGCCTCTGACCTGAGGTTACGCCACACACCTGAAACCTCCTCCCCCGACTCTCAGTTGTGGGGGGGTGTCTCTGTAAACCTGGCCTCTGTGGGCTGTGGTCTCCCCCACCCCAAACCCAACCAGGGCTGATTCTCTGCTGTGTTTGGCTTTCTTGTGGATGCATTCCTTTCCCTCAGCCTTGTTTGTTTCTCCCTAGAGCTGGGATGATTGAACAAAGTGTCGCCTTTATCTTATCTAGGCGGCTTAACTCACAGTCCAAAGTTCCAGTCAGGCATCTTCAAGGAGGGGTGGGCTTCTGTGGTTGTAGCTTCTTTATAATACAGTTTTTGCTATAATGGGCAAAACTCCTTCATAACAATGTTTAAGGCATGAACCATTTCAGTCCTTGACAGTGTGTGACCTTCATTACTGGAACATGAACATCACATCCTAGGAACTGTAGAGACAGGAATGTATGTGTAGGGAATGGGGGGAAGAAGGAGCAGTCTTTCTTCTTTTGCTTCGGCTGCAGGCTCTGAGGAAGAGAAGGCTTTTCTTCGTTCTTTCAACCCCTTCTTTAATTTATTTGCGGCCAGCCCTGGCAGAATAATCCTGCTGAACAGTTAGAAATAATGTATTTTATATTGCAGCTGTGATCTTCACAAGAACAGAGATGTGAGGGACAGAGCAAACTCATGCAGGAAGCACCTTTATAAACGCACAGGGTTTTCATTTCTTACAGCATTTTGAATGTGTGAACATTGAGTAAAAGGGAGCAGTGCAGCCAGCATTATGCTGTATGCGGGAGGGAAAGGGAGGAGAGATGGAGATGCAGGTCATTAGTCATTTATCTGCTCAGCCAGCCTCTTCCTTTGCCAGGGCAGGCAGCTTTGCAGGAGCAAAGTCCCAGGGCCCTGTCATTCATAGAATTGTAGAATGGTTTGGATTAGCAGGGGCCTTAAAGACCATATCTTTCCAACACTCCTGTCACAGGCAGGAACACTTCCCACTAGACTAGGTTGCTCAAAGCCCCATCCAGCCTGGCCTTGAATGCTTCCAGGGATGGGGCATCCACAACTTCTCTGGGTAAACTGTTCCAGTGCCTCACCACCCTCACAGCAAAGAATTTCTTCCTAATTCCTAATCTAAGCCCACACTCTTTCAATTTAAAGTATTTGTGTGAAAATTGCCTTGTAATTTAGGGACTAAGAACATTAAAAAAATTAAGTCATTAGTGGTTGCAGCCCCATCAGGCTCACACTCAGCCATGAGTCTGTGATATAAACCAGGGGTCTTCGAAGAACAAAACAGCTTAATGCAGCCAGAAAAGATATTGATTGACTTTGTCTAATGTGGTTACACTTAGAACTGTAGGGAATTAAAGCAATGCAGAGTTTTGCACAGAGCATCTTGGTGTGTAACTCAAATTAATGTAATTAATGAATCCTTGCAGTCACCACCTTCTTTTAAACCAAGAGTCAATGGAACAAGAAAGAGAAGGGCATTTTTAACATGCTTTTCACACGCCTGCAGTTAAGCACTGAAATTTGTATCTTTGCACCCACTTAAGAGGCTGGATGTTTATACAATACATGTAAATAAGCAATAAATGGTGACATTAAAGACAGTATATGTCCCTACAAATAGCTCTCAGCTCAAGTCTAGTAATAAAATAGAGCTTCTTTTATCTCGGGCTCATTTAAGGCCTGCCTAGTAAAGCCATGTTTGCAATGGTGTTTCAGTCTGTAACATTTACTTGGCCAGCTGGTATTGTGTGAGAGGGGCTAAATGCTTCTATATTGGCAGTGAAGTGTGATAATCAATCGAGTTAGGGCAGTTCACTGGAAACAGCACGTTTTCCCTGGTCTCAACAGTCCCGCTGGAGTTTTTCTGAAGTTCAGTGTCTGATACTACGCTCTCGAAATAGAGGCAGCATAATCCTGTCTTTTTTTCTTAATTTCTCCTCTTCCAAGCATGCAGTGAAAGCAGGTTAAATTTGGCCACGCAGGCTGGCCAAGGGAACTGGCTGAGGATAAAGCCAGTGTGTGGAGGGGCTTCCTGGTGGCCATGCAGCACTGAGGTGGAAGGTGGCAATAGGGCACCCAGCGGGGACACTGGGAGGGTTGTGTCCAGCCAAAAGGGTGGCCTGGGAATGTTACAGGCCACATTCCTGCTGGCACATCACCTCAGGCTGGGATGTCACACTGGGCCCTGCTGCTAGAGCCAGAGTATACTTGTATATGTGCCAGACAGAGAGTCCTTTTCCATGGTTTTCAGCTTGGTTTGAGGAAATGCTCCGTAAGCTGCACTTTTAAAATAGCCTTTGGCTGGTGCCTGCACTAGCTCTGCTGGCAGATGCCTTTGTGTGAGTGCACAGATCTGGTTAGAGGGAATCTATTCCACACTGTATTTACGTAGTACCTTTGCTGTCTGCATTTTCTTTTCCTTGCCACTAGCAACAGAGAGACTATGCTTGTTTTGTGCTTAAATCCTCTTTATACTCTTTATTCTCTGAAGGAGCTGGATTTTAAAAAAAAATCCTTGGATGGCAGTTAACCACTGGAGCAGATTTTTATTTTGACTAATTCTGTTTAGGCAGCAAAATATGTACTTGGATGACAGGACAAGAGAACCCCTAAATTGAATCGATGGATTTTTATTTTTAAGTGAAAAAACTGCACTTCAGATTCTAAAAGGATGTAGGCCTTTGGAATCTGACTACACCTGGGTTACAGCTGATATTAATGTGCATAACTGGGAGCAGAGGAAAGTCACAGTCTCTGAAGCAGTAATTTATTGTGCTCCAACTCTGAAAGAGTTTTATCTGTCTATAAATAGGAAGGCACAGAAAGCTGAAGAACCTTTCAGAAATATTTTTGTTCTACAGCATGACCAAGAAAGAATTTCAATCATTAGGACATATTTTGCTGGAACCGACAAATTCATTTATGTAAACTGTGCGCTCGCCTTTTAGTTTCTTGTGAACAGTGTTGTACAGTGATCTCTGTGAATTCCAAATGCACACTGGAGATAGAGAAGTCAGAACACAGCCTCTTGTTTTTCTTTGATGGTGGTTCCCTTTTCTGTTTTTTTTTTATTTCCAGCAGAAGAGCAGATGAATTCAGGGTGTTCTAAGAAATGTTAGTGGTTCAGCTAACACTGTCCCATTACATGCCTTTGGAATAAGCTTGCTCTTCCTAAAGAGGAAACATCAGTAGATGAAGTATGGCTGAGACAAAAAATTGGACTTTCACTGGTATGCAAAAAGGCAATTCTATATGAACAAACAAATGCATTTAAATATCTGTTAAATATTCCTGACACTGAGCAGCAGAACTACTATAAAAGATAACACAACTGCAGGAAGATTTGTCAGCCTTTTAGTGGGACACTTATAATGAAAAATCTGCTTATTTCACTTGTCCATCAAAATATGACTTGCCTTGAGTGGATGAGTAAAATTTTGCAACTCTGCATTAGGACAGGAACAGACTGATGCTGGAGCTGCCTTGGGAACTGCATTACTTTAATATAACTTGTGCTGGGGGAGGTGTCTTGTTTATGCTTTGGTTTATTGCTTTTAGCTGGTGTTGAGTAGAAAAAGGCACCCACAAGATGATGATTTACGCAGTACGGATGATGTTAATCCCTTTACTTTGCCAGATATTTTTCAACTCTTCACCTTCCACCCCTTGAACTGAAACTTTCTTTGCCGTGAGTGGGAGCAGAGCCTGGTGTGCTGAGCAGGTGTGGCTTGCAGTGCAGATGTGCTTTCCATCTTCATGCAGGCACCCAGGATAAATGGAAAGGAGGAGGGGATGGCTTCTCTATGTGTGTAAATGCAAGGGAGAGAGAGAGGGAGAGAGAGAGATGGAGGAAGGGAAAGAAAAAGAGGGCACACGTAATTTTCTGGCATGTAAATCCTGGAGAACACTGAGCAATATGCACTGCTCTCACTCCCAGTACAAGTGGCAGAAAAATACAGTAACTGCAGTCAAATAGGACAGAGTATTGTCACTGTAGAAGAGTGGCTTTTGTGCTTCTTGCCACCACCTGTGCCCAGAGTAATAGAAGCCTCTATCCCCACAGCATGGTCTTGGGCTTCAAGGAGAATTTGGTATGTGCTGGTTGGCAGCATCACCTCTCCTTCTCCTCGGACAACATGTACAAATCCTTTCAGACTCCCCTGTGGGCTGTGTACATTGTTCCTGCATGCTCCTGAAATGCCCTCAGTATTCATGGGAAGGGCTGTGTTGCAGGTAGCTTGGGCACTCCTGATGAGGCAAATGTCTTGCAAAGGGACAGGAGATGAGTTTTCCTCCCTTGTATATGCTCAGGCACTGAGACCAGGGAGCCCAAGTCTGCTAACCTGCTTTCTGTCCACTGGGAGGGTAAATTGGCTTCTTTCCCCAGAGATTTGAACTTAGTCTTCCATCTTTCTGGAATCCTTTATTAAATGAAGGGAAGGTATTGGTTGACTGTAAAACCCAAGCTAAAAGGGCGGGCCTGCAAAGTGCTCAGCTTGGCAGGAGCAGCCTTGACTGATGGGGAAGGGTCACTGACTTTGCAGAATGAAACTCTCCTGCATGTGTTACTGTGGTCAGCTCAGGCCTGAAAGTGCTGAAGTGAAGCTCAGAGGGGAGCTGGGGAACTCTATCAACGAGTAACTGGGCAAAAGATAGAAAGGATTTGTGATGGGAAGCCATCAGTAGCATTAAAAACAAACAAACAAGCAAGTGTCAGTGTTTTGGATTTCTTTGTGTTAGGAGAAATTCCTTAGGCCAAGCAGCTCCATTTATACATTCTTGTTGTAATGAGACTGGTTTGTGCAATTTGAAAAACAAAAACAAAACAGAAAGCCTGGGTGGGGAGGGGGAAGGGGAGCAGGGCTGTCCTTTACTTCTCTGGAAAGAGGAGTCAATTCTAAACTTTTATTCATTTGCAACAATACATAGGGGCTGTTCAGTGACTGCCTGAATGTTAAATTATAGCACTTGTTTTACTCTTTTTGTCTGTGTCTTGTATGACGCAGTTTGTACCAGCAACATCTGAATGTTTTGGCTTACTTTGAAAGACTAGGAGAGTTAAGGGTCTTTCATGAAATAAAAGAAAATCCTGAAAATAGCCTTCTGTGATTTCTGAATTGTATTCTTAGCGGTATTAGCATATAGCTGGAGTTAATTCATTTGCATTAGTGAAAAGTCAAAGTGAGAGCAGAATTAGGCCTTTTTGAAAACCAAGCCAGAGTCATATCTGATGCAACTCCATCTCAGCTTTGAACGGGAAGCCTGTCATGTTGCTTGTGAACTGGGAGATGTGGATGTGTCACATTAATTCCAAACAGAAGCTGTGTGACATACCAAAGGAGAGGGTTGTCCTCAGAGTTGGACTGGGGCCCCTGGCTTTCCAGCCATTCCAGTAGTGGGCAGAGCCCTGGCACAGGATTTGATGAGCTGATCCGGTCAAGTTTGTTCTGTACCATGGCTTGGGGCAGAGACCTGTCCCTCCTGTCCTCTGTTCACCGTCCACAGAGCCCATGCTGAGCTGGACTCACTCTCCTACTTGCAGAGCTGTCTGGTTCCCCAGGCTCTATTGCTGCTTGTCTCTGGCCCCATGTAGGCATAGCTTTAGATGTTTGAAGATGTGGGTTTGTGTTTTGAGGGGAATGAGGCGGTGGTCAAGAGCATTGTGGGATCGTGGCACATAATTACCATGGATTTCAGAAGGAACTGGGTGCTCAGCTTGCATAGGCACTTTGGAAGTCCCAAGAGATTCTATAGTGAAGCCTTCATGGAGGAATTTCTTCCTCTGCTTGGTTATCCCAGTTATCCTTTGGCTGATGCAGAAGGGTTGATAACTCATGCAATCTTGTAGCAAAATTATAAATCTCCTTAGCTGTGAACATGTATTATTTTTGAAATCTTTGAGACTATGTCTCAACAAGACATTGAACATTATTTTTAATCATACTGCCCTTTAGATGTATTTTCATTAAATGCCAGGGTCTTCATTTATTTCTGTTTAAGAAAAGAATAAAAAAAAGGGAGCTAGACCTTCTTTAAAGCGTGTATTATTGGACATAGTTTTTATCATGTCAGTCCTGACTTGAGTTCTCTCTAAAATGAATAGTTACGGTCTCTGAAATCCTTCCTCAGATGGATTCTCCATCCCTGTAATAACATGTATCCTTTTTGAATTGAGGTAGCAAGTATTTGAGCGGGACTGTTCATGAAGGCTTTACTTACCCCTTTACTTTTTTTTTTAATTTCCTTGTATTAACAGATTATCCCATCCTGTTGTTTTGTTTCTTTGCTTATTTGCCACTTCTTTGTCCTTGTACAGAGCAGGTGTTTTCACTCAGCTGCCTACAGCGATGCTGAAGAATTTTCCAGGGCAATTGGAGTTAAGGTAACAACCATCAGCAGGCATGAGGAAACCACAGTTCTTTATGTGCATTACCCTGCATTTGTCTACACTGAATTTCAGCTGATCAGGGAATATTCCCTCAACATCTACGGAAATTATATAGTTATTGACTGAGGGGAAGAGAGGATAGAAATTAAATGGTCACAACATTTGCTGAATATTTGCTAGCAAAGAGGGAGGGCTCCTTTGAAATTAGATCAGTTTCTAACAATCTCATTTCTTTGTGCTGTTCTCTCTCTCTCTCCATGTCAAACAACAGGTTTAGGGAAGGTATGCAAGAAATTTCCTTTAGTTGTCTTCATTTTGTGAAGACATGGCAGTGTGAAGTTGGTGTTGCAGGAGTTGTGTGCAGGGATTGTTTCAGGGCTTCCATTTACTCAGGAAAGGTAACGTGGAGCCCCTGGCCTGGATGGGGTGGGGAAGGTGGAAGAAGCTGCTGGGAAATACTTGCCCCTAAAACTGAGCACTGTAAGGGCAGAGATCACAGCAGGCTTTCCAGCGTGTAATAAAGCTTCCAGGGTTAGGGGGCTGCCCTTCTGTTCCCTATGCTTATGGGTGGATTCCTCACCAAGATAAAATTTTGGGAAAATCTCTTTCTCCTTGAAAGAAAACCAGCTAAAAACAAGACACAAGTTCTTAGTTCCAATGCAGAACAAAGTTACTGTTACCTCCTGCAGACTTGTGCTTGCCTTAGGTTAGATGGGGCACTGCTCTATCTCTTGAGGTAAAACTGGCCAGTGCTGGGGCACCCATCTGGGGCAAGGGCTGTGTTTGCTACCACAGAGGACTCTGAATCACATTAAATAAAGAGAAAGACAACTGTAACCCACACTGGGTTCAGCTGCCTATAGTTGAGAACACACAATTTGGAAAGTCTTAACCTGATTTTTATAAACAGAAAAGCACTACCCAGAAAGTTCAATTCAGTTTTCAATTGTTCAAGCCAAGATTCAGATCTGTTTTCCATCCCAAGCATCAGGAGCTTCACTGTTGTCACTACTGTTTCTTCCCTATGCCGTGGTACATTTATTGTCCAGGAAGC
Organism: Oriolus oriolus; assembly: GCA_013400235.1. Classification (NCBI taxonomy): domain Eukaryota; kingdom Metazoa; phylum Chordata; class Aves; order Passeriformes; family Corvidae; genus Oriolus; species Oriolus oriolus. Next base: position 86,742 of record VXBT01005531.1, read on the forward strand.
TCTAGGGCACATGAAAGTTCATTTTCTAAACAGATTTACACATGGTCTTGTTGAAACTTCCTTGCTATTGTGGAGTGATGCAAGTACATATGTATTCAGGATATGTGTCTGTAAACTTTCTAGGCAGCCTGTGGCAAAAGCAAACAGAATGTTTCAAATGTGTTTCTGTTTTAAAGACCAAACACACCAGCTGAGACATCCACAGTTCCTGTTGCCATCCAAGCCCCAAACCCTGCGTGCTAAAGCAGTCGGGGTGAACCAGTTTTGAGCACCACCTCTAGCTGAAGATTTGGCATAAGAATTGTATAATTTGTGTGAATGACTTTTAAACAAAACTCTGATCATTCTTTAAAGAAAATTTCTCTTATTTCATACCGGCTGTTCATGTGTTTGATATGACACCAAAAGGTGATAAAGCACGGTTTTAAAAGCATCTTTCTTGAATGTGAATGTTTGTTCCTACTCATGCTTCTCCCTGAGCACCCACCCATCTGCTCTGGGCTTGTAAATGGCACACATCACTTCGCAGGGAAGTACAACCATGGAAAAGTGCCCATGACTGCTGCTGAGATCAGGATCACGTGTGCAGAAAGGAAGGTTGATCTTGGCCTCTTGCCATGGAGAAGACCATCCTGTCAGAGACCCATGGATTTCATCTGTGGCCTCAACTCTGACACTGAGCTTCCAAGGCTTTGGGGGAAACTTAGACATGGTTAATGTCTTTTTGTTGGTTTGCCAGAGCACCTACTACTGCACCATTTCACTAAGGCATGTACTGGGCTGAGTGAGTTTTGGAAAGCAGAATAGTGATGAAAATGGTGCAGTGCAATGCTTTCAGTACTTACCTGGTCTGCTTTTCCTTTTTCCCTTCTTATTTTTGTCATAGAATCACTAAGGTTTGAAAAGACCTCTTAAGATCATTGAGTGTAATTGTTAACATAGCACTGTTGTGTTCGTTGCTAAACTGTGTCCCCAAGTGCCACACCTACACATCTTTTAAACACCTCCAGGGATAGTGACTCCACCACTTCCCTGGGCAGCCTGTTCCAGTGCCTGACCACCCTCTCAGTGAAGACTTTTTTCCTAATATCCAATCCTAACCTTCCCTGGAACAACTTGAGGCCATTTCCTCTTTTCCTGTCACTTTTTACCTGGGAAAAGAGACTGACCACCCACCTCGCAGCAGCCTTCTTTCCTGACTTTTCTTCTCAAAGGGCACCTGTCATTAGCCAGTGGCCGGGGTTGCTCACGCCCCAGCTGGCTTCTGCAACAAACCGATGGCAAAGAGATGTGAAGGGTCTTTGCATGGGGTTCCGCAGGGTAAATCTATTCAAACTACCTGGCGAAGGGGCCAGAGGTAAAGACCTCTGTGTCGTTAGCCAGAGGTACAGGGTCGCTCACACCCCGGCTGGCTATTATGACACACCAACGGCAAAGAGCCAGGAAGGGTCTTCGCATGGAGTTCCGCAGAGTAATATTATTCAAACTACCCGGTGGACAGGCCAGTGGCAGAAGACTATTTCAACCCTGTGGGGGTCCAGGTTTTATACGGGGGGGGAGGGNAAAGGGACAGGGCCAATGGGAGAATGGGGAGGGAGGAGCTTTCTGGACCAGAGTGAGGAAAGAGGCAGGGACCAATCAGTGGAACAGAAGTGAGGTACAATGCTCACTGGCTCCCACACCTCTGAGCAAACAAGCGTCTAGGTTTAATACCGGGGCGAGGAGACCATCAGGGACCAATAGTCTGAGGGCACAGGGGCGGTACATAGGCGGGGCTGGGGTAAGGGAACCAATAGGGAAACTGAGGAAGGGACAAAGGGACAGGGCCAATGGGAGAATGGGGAGGGAGGAGCTTTCTGGACCGGAGTCAGGAAAGGGGCAGGGAAACCCACAGACCAATAGAGGGAACAGAACTGAGATACATCTGCATAGTTGAACAAAGCATCCTGGGAGAGGCTTGTCCTCTCACCATGACCAGGAGAACTCTCAGGGTCTGTCCCATTTAGTAGACTCTTTCATTCCCTGATTGGGATGCTTACTGGCTCCCACAGGTACTCCCTCTCTCTCACAATGTACTACTGTGTTGTCTTGTTAGATTTATAAAATGCTCTTTGAGCACATATGTCCTGGGACTTTTTTACATGAATTAAAGTAGTTTTCTGGTTGTAAAGTTACACCTGCTTATGGCCTGTTGAGAGTGGGTGTTCAGAATGCAGTGTCTCTTCACCTGAGAAAGATGAAGCATGTTCACTGCTAGATTACTATTTAAGGAGAAATCACTCAGGTGTTGTAATTGGAATACCCAAATCATGGGCTGAGTTCCTCCTCCTGGGGTCCTGTTGCAACTTTGAAATGCAGACTTTGCTAAAGGTTTTGAAGGCAGAAAGCCTGCCAGGAAGAATAGTAGCAGAGAGCGGGGAAGATCAAGATATCAAAGGGAATGGGACTGACAGAGGAGAAGTCTGCAGTGATGAGGCTCCTATGGATCTTTTCCTTTCTCTTCCCAGGGTTCAAGAGCTTTCTCCCCCCAGTAGAAATTTAAAGGGGAAGCAGTGGCCATTAATACTTTGTGCTCATCAAGAATGGCCCACCAGAGCCCAGGGAAGGAGGGAAGAGAGAGAGAGAGAGAGCTGTAATTTACTCCTTTTCTTGCTGGCTTCAGTGAACTTGTCTCACCATGGGTCTGTCTCTTGCTCTTGTAGAGTACATCTGAGTTTGGTGCAACATAAATGTGATTAATTTCCAGTCTGTGTTGAAGAGCACAGAGTGGTGCTGTCTTGCTCTTGTGCTTGCTCAGATATACACTTCATGTATCACTTACCTGCTATGCAGGGTGGTTATGAGGATTAACTAGTTAATGTTTGTACAGCACTTTGAAAATGTAATGCACTATTAGGCTTTAGTCTCTGCTTGATGCATGAGTAGAACATCCATTAATCTAATAGAAGTTGCATGCATTCCTCAAGCAAGGAATACATAAATGTTAAATATAATTTTAATTATTATTGTATTTTGCAATATTCCTTGATCATGCTTTTGTAATTCAGCCTAACTTTTTTTAATATATAGCTTGCAGAAATAAAAAAAGTTCTTAATTTTTAATCTTGCTTTCAAGAACTCCTTCAGCCTGAAATAAGCAATCATCCTTTGTCCCTCCTGTTTCATTGTTTTCTTCCCCTTTTTCTGTCTTGTGCATGGTCTGACCAGAGGTAGGTTTCTGTGATCTGCAATTGGCAGAGGTATCTTGCTAGCTAAGGAAGCAGACTCACAACACCTCTCACAAATAGTATTTGATTACTGCTAATTACAGTGCTGTCACATAGACAGGGGGAAAGAACGTCGGCTGGCTTTGTCAAATAGCAATGAAATAACCTGCTGTCTGTCTACTGACTTAATGGCTTTAATTGCCAGCGCATAATCAAGATCTTGTGAATTTGTTTGAACATATCAGCAGGCACCAAATATTTCAATTAAGATCAAGTTGTATAACTAGTTTCTTTAGCTGGAGCAGGATTCTGGTAAGCTCAGGTTTTTGAGGCTCACAAAATGGTACTTGGCAAGAGCCAGTGAGCAAACTGACAGATGGGTTGTTTCTTCTCTTTTTCAGACTTTGAGTAACCTTGCCCTCTGATGCTACTGGACCCTTCTGTGTGGTTCCCTTTTCTTTCAGCCCGTTTTCTTTCTCAGGATGATGTCTCCCAGAAGAGTTCTTGCCCTATAAGCTTTCTACTGTGAATGAAGTCTGGTTGTGGTGGGCCATTGAGACAACTGCTTTGGCCCAGAGGAGAGTCTGTCCCAAACTCTTGAAGGAGGCTTGCTGCAGCAGTGTGAATGATAGTTTAATAGTCCCTGCAGAAAATGATGGAATCGTACAATATCCTGAATTGAAAGAGACCCACAAGGATCAAGTCTAACTCCTAGCCCTGGACAGGACAACCAAAAGAATCATGTGCCTGAGAGCACTGTCCAAAAAGAAAAGAAAAAAAAAAAAAGGTAAAGCTGTGGCCTGGCACACCAAAGGTGGTCTATTTCTTCCATGTAAATGTTGATAGAGCTATTTTTCCCTTTTATCCCTCATCTTATTGCCAGAACAGTCTTTTCCAAGAAGTCGATCCCTTTCCTATAGCCAGTGGATGACACAAGAGTTTGGAATAAATGCTTGAATTATGTTCAGCTTTCAGAGATGATTTTGTCCCAAACTGTCAGAAGGCGCTTTATTTTCGTCAAAGCCTCATCAAAGATTTTTGTTCTGTCTTTGAAGGATCCTTCCTTCAGGGATTCACGCCCATTCAACCAGATCATTAGCAGCTTCTTAAGCACAGAAGAGCAGGCCCTTGTGATAAAATCTGCAAGGCCATGAGCCAGACTTGCCTTTGCTCTTTCATTAAAGGCTGAAACAGGAGCCTTGCACTTCTCTGAGTCGGCTTTGAGCACTGGATCCTGTAGACTACCCTTACCTGTCCTGTTCATATTTAATCACGACATTTGAAAAGACCCAACTGGACCAAGTTATGCCTGTTTACCTCATCAGTTTTCATTTTGCTACATAATTGAATTTTCTGGTTTATTTGTGTGGTTCCTGTTTCTTGTTGCCTGGCAGGTATTAGTCGGGATTGGTGGGTGGATTTTCTTGGCATGGAGAATTCTCACTTAAATGATCTTCTTAGCTTTGGTGGTTAAAACTGATGCCTTGACACCAGGAGAGATGCTTGTCTATATGTTGTTATCTTATCTATGATGCTCTTTTACCTTCATCCACATACTACTCAGTGCAGCTTTGTTTGACCCCAAGATGTAGCTGTGACCTGTCTTCTCCCTGCCTTCCTATGCCATGTAATTTTAGGGATCATGCTCAGCAGCCATGCACTCAAAAGCTGGCATGCAGAAAATCACAAGTCCTTTCTGTTTGTTCTGAAGGACCTTTAGAAAGTTGTACCCACCTCCTCCTTAGTTCTGGCAAAGCTGGAGTCATTCTTGCGTGTGTTTAGTTTAGTGGGAGCTGTCAGCGCTCCACAACTGTCTAGATTAGACCTGGAGCTTGAGAGCTAAAAACAACCCCAAAATGCAGAGATGATGTATGACATTTACATTTGCAGAAAGGCAGAATATTAAGCCAGAGTTTCCTTCCTACTTTTTTTTTTTTTAAAGTTGAAGAGGAGAAACCTAGACCACTAAATGCTGGTACCAGTTTTGCTGCTTTTGGATGTGCATGTGTACGTGCTTCAGTAAGTTTACAATATTGTAATGGGTTCTGTATATGGATATTTTAAAGGTGATATCGTAGTAGTAGTAGGGTAGGGCAGAGATGCTGAGCAAGGTCAGTGGGCTTGCACATTGGTGAAGTCAAAGAGTAGGAGGAATGAGGAGGGCTTGTGAGAGTACATCCTTTGTGCTTGCTACCCCTGAGTCTAAATTTAGCTGAATTCAGGAAACTTGAATCACAAAGAAACCTGCACTAAAAAAAAAAAAATCAGATATTCTTTAAATTTCTTTCTTTTTTTTTCTTTCCCAGATACTCAGTTTCATTGCTCAGCTTAAATAACTTATGTATCAGTCACACAGTTGCACTGTTCTCAATGATATCACACAGAACTAAATTACATCATTTGATTACAGACTTTTCATCTCTACCAATGCAGAAGATGCTGGGATAGCAGCTGCCTAACCATTGCACATAAGAGCTACCACTTGTGATGGACAAGGAACAGTGATCCCTATTTTGGAAGTGGAAAAATAACAAAAGAAAACAGAGGTTTCACACTTTGTTCTTTTGCTAGCGTGCTTTCCATTTTCTGTGTTTACTAATACAGTGCCATATAGGTAGCCCTTCATAACTTCCATGTTATGAAGTTCATTTTCTGCTAGATAAATATCGACCCTCTGGAGGATGCTGTTTCTGTTGGTTTTCCATTTCTCTGTTGGTTTTCCATTTCACTGGTTGACTGTAAGTATCAGTGTTCTTAAAAGTACAGGCCAGATGCTTGGAAAGGGTAAAGCAGCACAGCAAAGCAGCTGCTTCTGCTTTTGCCACCTGAGACCCTCTTGTTACCTTTTTTTTTTTTTTGTGTCTGCCCTTTGTGCATTTTGTAGCTCTGAGCAAACTTCGTTAATATTGTTATTGGCAGTTATATCTTCGTTACTTTCTGTCTTGCCTATAAATGTTTCCAGCATTCCTGCCTTGTTTATTTCTGTTCAAGAGCTGTAAGCTTTGGTAATTTTTCAAGTTGTCATCTCACACTTCCAAAATCACCAGATTTCTTCCATTTGCGAAAGTGCAGTCTTTTAAGTGTCTTTTACTTCCTGCAAAGAGGTTACACCCAGCTTTTTAAAAAACTTAAAGTCCTGTTTCCTACTAATTATTCTCCCCAGTAAGAATTAGTCTGCGCTGGTGCAAGATGTGTGTCTTTGGGAGCTCTGCTAGGTAGTGGTGTAGTTAGAAGCTCTGCTCTCAGTGTGTGTCCTCTTTAATATTAATGAGTTGTAGGGATTGTGGATAGCAGATGTGTGAAATCCTGAAGGTTTTTACATTGCCTTTTAGATTCAGTCAAAAATAGTACTGCTGAAATGCTGCTACCATAAAGAATTGTTGGGGATGCATGTGCTTGGGTGGTGAGAGAGGTAGCAGAGAGTTTGCAACAAGTGAGGTGGGACAGAGCAGGGATAGGTACCTCCAAGGTCAGATTCTTCAGTGTTTACTCTGCTATTTTGATTATTTTTGTAATTCTCATTTTATTTTTGCTGATGAAATTTCTTGTTGGATGCCCTTCCATGGAAAACTTAGTAATTTTCCTACATAGTTAATATTCAGATATAAAAAAACCTATTACAGTCTAAATGATGAATAGATGCTAATTTATACATATATACATATACTCAGAATGCCTAATTAATGATCTTCTGTGTCAGTCACGGATATGCAAATGATTATATTTTGCGAGTCTTATCATAATTGTGTTGCCCTGCTGGCTTCAGTTTGGGGGAATGTTTTTACTGCAGTTTAGGAAGGGATAAAAAAAAGACTGAGCAACAAGGCAGTAAAGAACACAACTGCTGTGCTGATGAATCAAAACTAGGTAGATCCTGGTTGTTTTCAAGGGTACCAGAGGCATTTCTGGAGCAGGAACTAAGTTAGAGGATCTGAGTAGCTCTCTGGAGAGCTCACCTATGCCTGTCCACTATAAAGAGGGCTGTATTTACTATACCTTACTGGACTAATGCCTGAAGTAATGCTGGGAGCTCTTCATGAACCCATCATTTCTCATTTTTCTTTCTCTTTGCCATTGATGCAGATGTTCCTCAAAAAGTGTAAGATTCACAGTGTATTTTATTAGAGTTTGTGGGTATGTTTTGCTACATAAATAATTCTACTCTCCGTAATTATGGAGGACATTAATAAAAATAACAATTTTTTCCTGTGATATATACTTGCACTGAATTTCTCCAAATCTGCAAGTCCTAGGCCTGGGACAAAATTGGTCATGGTCATTGTTACATCTGTCTTTTTGGTATCTTGGACTGAAAACAGCTGTGAGGGCGGAAAAATGTAATCCTGAAAAATTTCATACGATTACAGGCCTTGGAAAATATATATTTTTAAAAAATGAATGAATGCAAGCTTCTAACCCTCCAGCACTTGTATCAGGGTGCTATATCGGCTGAGGGTTTGCTGGGGCCAGCTATTTTATCAGGTCCCAGGTAATTTTTAAAGGCTTCCCTTTGTCCCCTTTATTACCTGGTGGAATTAGTTTCTATTGTTTCCCCTGAAGCTGTATCTGTAAGCAGAAGGTGATGGTTGTGCCACAGCCCAGGAAAAAGACAGGCTGAATGTCGCTTTGAGGAAACTCAGATCTTGCCTCCAGTAAGGAGAGTTCATAGCTCTGCTCTCAGCACAGCTCTTAAATCACCGCTGGGATTTGCAAGGAGTTCACAGCAGAATAACTGTGAAATAATGGCTCTGAATTGATCCTGTGGGCTGGGATGTTGGACCCTGCCTGGGGAAGCTATTGATTCTCAACACACAGCCTCAGAGGACAGGGAAGTGGTGTGATCTATAGTGCTGTGTTCTTTCCTCCCTCACACAGGTTATGACCATTGTGACACAGGGATCTAGTTCTTCTCTGTGATAGCCAGGTTACCTTGGTCCTGCTGCAGGATTGCAAAGCTAGAGTCTGCGCCTCCTGACATTTTTACTTCTGTTTCTCCTCTTTGCCTGCTTGCATTGGCTTTGTGGTCACTTTTAGCCGTGTCAGCACATTGAAAATTGCTGACAGTAAACACCAAAGGCATGTGTGCATGCTACTGAAAAAAAGAGACCACAAGGAAAACAGCCTTGGAAAAACAGTGGATTTCCTCACTGTTAAATGTTCACAGCTTCCACACACAACCTGGAGCCTCTTACTAAATACAGGGCTTGGAATTTTGTTTTTAAAGGACATTGATACAGGCTGTGACACTGCTCAGTTTTCCATGTGACTTTTGGTATATGCAGTAGGAGAGAGGTTCATCCTGCATGGTGCTGTACAGAACAGGAGAAGTATTAAGACTTCCAAGAAGAACAGCAGCTGTAGGCATGCAGGATCCTGGTTTTGTGTCAGGAAATTTGGCCATCCATCGACAAGACAGCCTGAGGATCAAAGAGGGACACACAGGTCTGATGCTCTGTGCTGTCACTGTCATGCCCACCTTCAGGAAGGTGAATGATGTAGTGTGCAGATTAGCATTAAATGCTGTGCACTGCAACAGGCCTGAATTTTGCACAAATTAAATGCTGGGAAAGGGAGGGCAGAGAAAGGTACGTCCTTGGGCTCATCCAGGGCCGTGTAGACTGGGGAAACTTGCTTCTCATGTATGTACCTGAGCACATCCTAATATTTGGTAGTATTGCCAGGGTATCCCTATGTTCCTGTAGCTGTCTTGTAGGTTCAATGTGGCCTGGTTAGCCATCAGGGATGGAGCTGAGGAGCTGGATTCTGCTTCTGCCAAGCTTGCCTAGGTGCTGCACAGGTCCATGGAACTGGCCACAAAGCCCAAAGCCCAGCTTTGAGCTGCGTGTTGCTGGCAGCTGGGCTCAGCTTACAGAGCGCAGGGAGGAGCAGGCTGGACTCAATCAAAAATGGATTTTTGCTGGGAGCGCGTTGCTATTTTTATAATTTACCCAGCTGCTTTGGAGCCATTACAGCTGTCCGAAGCAGTTGTAGCCCACACCTTCTTGGAAACACTCATCCTGCCTGGTGTTGTCGAACCTCAAAGCTATGTCCACCTCTTCAGAGACTCTCATCAGTAGCCGCTTACCCACCCACGAGAAGTTCCAGCAACATGGGCATTGCCATGGAGGGTGACCCCAGAGCTTCCTTCCTCTTTGCTTTGCACAAGAAACGGTACAAGATGCAGATGAGAAGACATGCAACCTGGACCAGAAACATATCGATAAAAGACAGGCTAGAGTTCCGTTTCTCCAAAGTTAAAAGACAGTTTGTTTGTGGAAGTTATTAATTATTCTGCCATCAGATGATGCAGTTAGGATTTGAAGCTGATCTATATTAATGAAAGGAATGAGAAGGAGGTGTCTTTACAAACAAACTGTGGGCCTGCTGGTAGATAAACCCAGACACTGATGGGTGAAAGAAGCAATGGGAGGAACCATAAATTCCATAGGAATTCCACTAATTGACACTGACTGTTGCTTACCCAAGGCCGTGCTAAATTCCTGTACTTCGAGAAAAAGAACAGATACACAAAGAAAAGCAAGGGGGGAAGGATGCACATTAGAAGGGGGTCTGTATTAGGCACTTCAGGAAGCCCGTACCTCTCAAGTACCTCAGCCAATGGGGAAAGAGAGAGGGAAATGTGGCTGGGAAATTAGGATAAAAAGGAGGCTGTGTCCTCTAGCAATTTTAGAGACCCCAGGGGAATGCCCCATAGCCTCTCCCTTTATTCGAATAAAGTTACAGGACTCCTCTGTCTCCTTTTTGGACATAAAACCTCTGATATAGTGGATTAATTTTCCTGACATTAAGAATATCTAATTAAAAAGATGGTTTCCAAACTCATTTTAAATTTGGTGTGGTCTCATTCATGCCTGTCAGTCATGCTGCATTTTAGTATGAGCTAGTCCAAGCTGGCTTAAATCTCTGCTTTAGACTGAATTAAAGAAAGACAGTCCAAAGGTGATGGAGTCCTTGCTGCCTTCCCAGCTCAAGGTAAAATGCCATGAGAAGCAGTTGCTGGAAGCTGGGTAAAGAGATGAATATTAGGGGAAAAGTCATGGGTTAGGGGGATTTGTCTTTGCGTTGTGAGTGTGCGGCTGCCTGTTTGAGCCAACAGGCCTGGCAGAGGCTGCTCTTCCTGCCTGTGAGTAGGGGATGCTCTGCTCTGAGCACTGTGTAGGCAAGGAATAAACCAACCAAAATTATTGACACCAGAGGCTACATTAATCCCTGCTGTAAAGTTCCCTGCACTGGAACCCCAAATATTTCTTAAAGAATTCCTGGGTGGAGGCTGGCATATGCTGGGTAATTTTGTAAATCTTGCATTTGAAAGGGGGTTGTACATTGGAGAGCCTTCTGCTATATTTAGAATGAAACTCCATGCTCTCACTGTCAGGATGGGAGCTTAATTACAGCGTGCTGCAAACTTTGCTTTTGTGAAGGATATTTTTCTGCACTGCTTGCTTCAAAAAGCACAGTTTTGCTGCTATTTTTATGATGCTTTTGCAACAGTAGCAGCAGTTTAAATGGGTTAGGTGAAACTTGAGAAGGATTCTCTGACAAAACCAGCAATAGTATCTGTGTGGTTCCCAGCGTGGAACTTCTCACCAGCTGAAATAAATCAGTGTCAGGAGGAAGTTGTAACCAGTTGCTGTTGCTTTTTTTTCCTTCCTTTTTGCCTTTTTCCCCCTTCCTGCAACTTGCAATTCGCTTTTTTATTCCACCCCAAATTATCTGCTCAGATTTTTAACATGGATTCATATTTGCTGCTTATGAGTGGGTAGCTACTAGAGGATTGCAATAGAAAGATAGAACTAGTAAGTTTAGCAAGTTTTACATCCAAAAACAATGAAAAGGTGCACATGATTCAGCCTCCCTGCCTTAAGAGATAGCTGCTATTTGCCTACAAGAATTGCCAAGCTCTAAGGAGACTTGTGTCCTTATCATGGAATTGGGATGCATTGTGCAGAGGCCAGCATGCTTTGCTGCAGGGAGTAGTGTTGTGTGGTGTGATGGTGGTTGAGAGCTGTTGGGGTGGGTGTTGGACATGAACAGCAAAGGATCTTAAGGCTGCAGGGAAAAATGTTTAGAAAACAGAAAACAAGGAAGATTCGGGGGAAACTAGGACTGGGTGGTCTGTGTTTGGTTTTTCTTAAGGACTCTTTCCCTCATTCAGAGGAGTTGTTATCTGTCTCCTTGAGCTGTGTGTGCATACAAGGTAATTTGTGGTGGGAAAGAGTTTTAGTTTAAGCAGCATAAAAAACTTGACCTCTCCTCAAACAGTGCTATGTCGAGGGATACATGTTTATTACTCCGGTGGCACTACTTACATAGTCTTGCGTGTTGCTGAGGGTAAGGATTACAGCCTAAATTATATTGGCACCTTTCAGAAAGTTCTCAAATATGATGCAGGACTGAGTTCCCATTAGAATTACTCTAAGAAATCTGCATCGCTGCTGTTAGCATTCTACTGCAGGAGAAGGTTTCAGTGCTTTGCACCAGTCAGATGCTGGGGGAAGTAAAGGAGGGGCAAGGGTGTGCTGAGCTGTCTGGTCACACAAAGGAATTTGAAAGTCCAAATTCAGCCTGCACCTAGGAAAAGATTCCCTAAAGAAACAAAGCAATTCAAAGTAAGCAGCATCTGCCCACCTTTGTTAAAAATTATTTTAACATTGATTAAAGCTGTCATCAAGTGGAAAAGTCCCTGTTTTTTAATGGTAGCAGAGAAGTTTTCTAGAAAATATTAATTTGTCAACATGTTACACTAAAAAGTAGATATTACATAACCTTCTAGAAAAAACATTATTTTCATTTCCACAAATAGTAATGTAAATGTGAAATTTGCTTTTATTTCCCCTCCTTGGTTTTTAAAGGGAAAATAAAATAATTGGCCAGATGTCTTTGAGGTTTGATGATAGATTACACAGTACAGAAGCTTGACACCTGCTACAAAGTCTTCCTTCTGCAAAAGCTTTTATAATGTAACAATATAAATTCATCTATCTAGGGTAAACTGTTTTCCATTCCCATGGGTCTCTCACATGGTGTAAGGATTCTACTGAGACTGCTCACCCAATGAGCACAAAATGTACACAGGTGGCATTTGCAAAATCCCAAAAGAGAGAAACTCTAGTAGGAAGTAATAATAATTGAAAACGTTTTTAATTTAGCCAGAGCCATTCTCAAAGACATTCCACAATTTACCAGAAAATTACTGCTACAATAATAAACAATCCCAATGGCTGGGCATGGGTTAAATAATTCAGGATCAGGAGGTGGTATTTTGCCTGTGTGCTGTGTTTCTTGGCTTTAAAAGTATCACGGCTGCCCTTCCATGAGAAGGGTGCTCATTTCCTATAGAAAGGATGAAAAGCTTCCTCACTTTCTGAAATACTGAAGGTCCCTCAGTTTCCAGAAACTTGCCTGAGTAGAGCTGCTATCTGAAAGTTGAACAAATAAACCTCGCTTGTCCCTGCTTTCCCTGTGATTTGGGACTCTTGGCTCAATAAATACTTCGCACAGTGAAGGAAAGAATTTGTTGAGATGAATTTATTAATTATGGGCCAGATTTTGACATTCCAGTTCTTTGCTTATCTATTCTATGACAATGTAAGAACAAAGCCAAGACCTTCGTAATTCTGATTTTCTTTATTGACAGTGTGCCAGAACAAAGTGGCATAATCTGGGAAAGTAGAATGAATATTTTGCCTTGAGCAACTCTGGTGTGTTTATGTTTCTTTGAACATAATCTAAGATGTTAAAATCTTTTCTGTCAGTGAGATCTAGGCATTAGTCTTTACACAATTCTTGCTGCAGTTAAGAATTACATAACAATCTGATGGTTATGGATGAAAAGAATAAACTAGTAAGGATTAACAGAATACTTGTCTAGAAAAAAGGAGACAAAAAGGTTGTCTTGTCTTTCTGTGGAATGTGGAGAGAAAAGCTCTTCCACAGAGACCGTTCTCTTTTGGAAGAGAACGGATTGAAATGGTTGATTTAATGTAGCTTCATAAAATAAATGTTTTGACTAATACCTTCCCCAGGTCATTAAGTAAATGGTAAAGCAGAGTTTCTTTGCTATAGGCTGTTCTATTGCCATGAAGGCACTTCTATGAATTTGAGTGCTTGTTGCTGAGAAATACTGACTTACTGAACCAGACTGGGCAAAGGGCTTCATACACAGAACATTCGTATGTCCTGTTGGTCTCTCTTCATCCCATCTCTTCTGTTTAAAGATCCTGTAGGAGCTCTGCATTAGAGGTAGTTTTAAGTGAGGATGCTGTGATTTTTTTTTTTTTAAATCTCCTTACTCCTAGTCCTGGTATCAGTATGCTCCTTTAAGAAGAGCTGTATTAATGCCGTTCGTTTTCTCTTTAATGTATTGCTATTTCATTGCAAGGTTACTGCTGGCACCTCAGGGCTTGGTCTAGCAAGAGTGGCCAAGAGGAAAATAGACACCTCGAGACCTTCTGTTCTCCAGCTCTGCTGAGAAGTGTAGATGGGTGGAGAGGAGAAGTAGGGAAGTGCTGGAGAGAATGTTGCTCTGTCTGCCTCCTTCCTCCTATAAACAGTAGTGCTGGAAACTTCAGTCTGGGGTGTAAGTCTTTCCATCGGTGACCAAAATTATGGCAGGTCTGGCTTAAAAGTAGCTTTCTATCATCTTCTCTTCCCAGACCCTAATGCAGTGACAGCCAGGCTCTGGTTTCACAACACACCCATCATGGACCTCGGAAAGCAGAGAGGCCTGAAGGGTCAAGAGTCACCTGTTACTCTAATAAGTTTATCAGACCCAAAGTTTGATTGGGTAAATTAGATCAGGTAAGTATTTAGCTGCCCAGCCTGTAAACATCATAGAGTGTATAATGTGTAGTATATGATGGGGGAAAGCCACCAATAGCTGGGCAAAATCCCAGCAAATGCCAGGACAGCCATGCAGGTTATTCCCTGCCCTGAGCCAGGGCACAGCCTCTTGGCAGAGCCCCAGACACAAGAGAGCCGGTCCAGGTAGGGGCTGCCCATGGGAGCTAAATGAGGGAGAGAAGAAAAAAGACATTCTCCTTTCTCTCCCTTCTTCAAATCAGTGCTGGCTGATGTTCCTGTTATTACTGACACATTTCAGGAATAAACATCAATAGGAGCTGGGGATGCAGAGCTAATATCAGCACAGCCTTTGTGTACTTTTGCTCCACGGGGTTTCCACTTCCCTCCTGCCACTTATTCTTCTGAGGAGACTCTTTTGACTAAGACAATATTAGGCTGCTTTGTTACTGACTCTCTTTTTGTCAGTCCACCAGCAGGAGATGCTTTGTAAGCTGGAATGAAGATAAAGTCCTGGAAGACAAAGTAATCAAAATGAGTCAGAGTGGAGGGGGTGCAACTCAAGTATTCCCTTACTTTTTGGCATTCGCAAATGGGTTGTGGTTGCAGCTGACACAAGGGACCTGGTTCCTAGTGGATCCGAGTCTTCAACACTGTGTGTAACTTGCAAAATCTGCCAGCTTCCTGTCCTGAGGTTATTCTGGCCAGCAACAAGCAGGAAGACAGAAGCTGCTGCAGGTATTAGCTGCCAAAATCAGGCAGCCCAAAAGGCTGCTCACTTGGCCTACCCATGATGTCTTTTGTGGTTTTGATTTGCAGCCGTTACTCAGGTAGGGGATTTATGTGAAGTGTGGATCATAATCCAGAATTAAAATAATCACAGGACTATTTAAATTCTGGAAGTTCTGGTTTGGAGTGATCACTTGTTCAAATTGCAAGAAAATAATCCCTCAACTTTTATTGGAAGAGCTTCCAGGAAAGGCTTTGAACAGACTGTTTCTTTCACTCTGTACAACACTGCTGCTGATAGTTTCTGTGCTTGCTTCTGAAGGAGAAACGGAGGCCAAACAACGCAAAACTTGTCACTTCCATAGACAGAACTATCAGCCAGGCCACTAATACAGAAGTGCCAAGAGAAACATTATATTTGCCTGGAATTTTTTTTCTTTTCTTGAAGCTTTCTACAAGATTTCCTTGGGTGAAACAGATGCAAGGCAGAAGTACAGCTGAACAGATGCAAACTGGATAATTAGCTGAGAGCTGAAATGTGTAGTGAACTTCCTCCACATCAGCATGCATCCACATCAGCACACATCCCTGTGAGCTCAGAGAGAGGAAGGAAGCTGTTATAGGAAAGGAAGTATGTGATGGTGTTTCCTATATAAGAACACTCTCACAGCATGTCCAAAGAAGCGCAAGCTGGAGTTCTCTGGGCCACTGTAGAGCTGAAGTGACTTAGAGGGGATTGGATACCTGTCCCATAGCTGGGGGAGATTTCCTGTAGGCATCAGTGTTAATAGCCTATGAATGGCATGGCCTCTGAAAAATTACTTTGAAATCTGAGTTTTAGGTTGACATCTGAGTTTTGATCTCTAAGTTACCTTTGCCAGTTACTGGAATTTCATTACTCTGATTTATTGACTTATTTGCTTTATTGATACCATTAATAACTATTCCTCTGATTATCTAAATATGCCAAATAAGCCCTGATCAGCTGCAATCCTTTTTATAAGTGCCAATCCTTTCAATCTGCTGGCAGAGCTCAAGACACCAGAAGCATGCTGGAAATGGTAACTGGTTTGCCTTGCTGACATGGGCACCAAGAAAAACTTGCAGGCCAGATCCAGTCCTTATGGCACAGGCTGGCCATGCCCAGTCCTTAGCATCACTGCAAGTGAAACACTTTGGCTCTGTCACACACTTTATTTGGGGAAGTACCAGAATCCACTTTGGAAATTATTTCAGTGAGACATTTTAAGGTGAACCTGGCACTGTTTTCAGTTTGTTTTAAGTGCTGTACTATGAGTTGCAGGAATCTGGGGAGATGGTTGAGATACAACACCAAAGGTTTCAGCATGAGACATGGCAGATGACCAAAAGTGGGTCATCTCTTTCAGCTGTTTGAAACCAAACCAGCCTCTCTTGTTTGTCAGTAAGACAAAGCCCATCAATCCCTAGTGTGCTTTCCAAATTCTGCCCCCTGGGCCACTCTCAGGGTGTTCTGCAAAGTGTTTTCCAATAGCATCTAATTTGCCTCCATTCTTCAGGCTTCTTAAAGAGCCTAACCAAAACCACATGTAGTCAGCAGCTTCTGATAAGTTTATTAATGCTTGGGCATATCATAACATTCTCACTAGGTACCTTCAGTGAAGTACAACTGATGACTTGCCATTTTTGTGCACTGTTATGTGGCTGATTTTTGTGTGGTTAGTGACAGTGAAAGCCAGTCTAACGTTGCTGACTTCAAGGCAGTGATTACTGATGTGAACTGTCAGGAACAAGAAACATTTCCAGGAATGTCTTTCAATTTTGGGGTACCTGTTCAAAGGTATGTTTCATGTTCAGAAATCTGATGCTTGGCATTTTTCAAAACCTGGCTCCTTCATATGTGTAGATGAGATGCACTTAATATTTGAACTGTTCTGGAAATGAAAATGTGGGTGGTTGCTTTTGGTGTTTTGGGGTTTTTTTTCCTCGCTTGTTTCTGTAACTGACAACCTGAGATTCTACTTCCCGGGCCAGTAAGTGTATCTTCGGTAGTGGAGATTGTACTTACCCTACCCAGGACCCAGAAACCAAGACTGGAAGTGACAACCCCCATTCCGTACTCTTCACACCTCTGCTTTCTCTCGCTGCCCTTCCACTTCTCAGAGGCAAAGCTCAGCCACTGCTGCTTGTAACCGAGTGCTTCCCTTGGAGGCCTGGGACTACAAACAAAACATTTAGTCTACATGTGGTGGTTTAGATTTGTAATGATGAAACCTAGCTCCAGATTCTCCCTGCAGGAAATGAAGCAGGAAATGGCATCTTCTTCATTTCCTTTACTTCATCGTCACCCTGTGCATTTTCTGATGAGATGATACTATGGTTGAGGAACACTCAGGTGATTTTTTCTTTCCCCTAGGTTTTTCTCATGTAGTCTCTGTCAATCCCTCCATTTATTTCCCTTGAAAGTGTGAATTATAAGAATGTTCAGGTTTTTTATCTAAACAGATTACAGACATTGGATGTACAGCAATTTATTACACTTTTCTTCCACAATATTGATTAATAGGAAACTATCTCCATTGTGTAAACCTAGGTTCTAGGTTCCTGGAAAAAGCTATTTTATTCTGAGGAATGATCATCTTAAACTGTAAATGTATAACTATGCTGTCATGGTGCATTTTATTCAAAGGGGATGGGCAGGAGGAAAATCTTGTTGCTTTAAACCTCATTGTGTTCTTTGTGCATTTCCTTGAGTCATATCTCAAAGATGGAAACCAGTCAGTCCCTTCAGAGGTACCATTTCAAATCAAATAGTGAAATATGTTCTAAATGAGTAACAAGCATGTACTGTATGCCTTCAAGTAACTGAATCTTTAAAAATTGGTAGTAATTTCATTCTGAAATTAAAATCTCCATGGCAATTCATCTTCCGTGGCCCTGTCTACACATCTATTTTGTCACTTATGCTAGTCTGTGTCAGAGAGTGTGTATGGTGTGGTCCAGGGCCAGCTCAGTGCCCAAGGAGGTTCTAGGCTGAAGGGAGCAAGCGAAAACTGGAAGTGACTGAAATGAGATGAGAGCTGGGGAGAGGCAGACCTTGAACAAGCTGAAGGGACCACTGGGTCCCTTCCTCAAATCCCAAGATATCTCCTCAGTATTTCATCAGCAACATATGGGAAGACAATGGGTGGCAGATCCTCTAGTTGCAGTGCTAGAGTTAAGAGAATGAAAATAACCTCCAGCACACCTTGTGTTATTTAACAGCCTATTCTGTCTTTCATGGTGTAGCTCCCTGTGCATCTCAAAGCTTAGGATTATCAACTCACCAGCACGGTGGAGTGTTGGGAATTAGGGAAGCTTGTTGAGGAGTTCAAGGATAAGCAGTATACCAGGGTGCAAAAAGAGACAGAAAAGAGCCTCATCCCGTGTTGCAGTGGGATGACACGCGTTTAGGTGATTGTGAGATTGCAAAGCTCTTCTCTGACTGGAGCAAATGCTGATATTCTTTGTGGGATGCTGTGGCTAGACCTTCCCATAGGACTTCATCTGCAGCTTCCTCTGACTGCTGAATGTAAGCAAGTGTGAAATTTAACTTTCCTGTCAATCAGAGCTTCCCCAGTAACAGTAGAAGGGCAAGACTGGCAGGATTCTTGGCAGTTTTGCTGCTGCCCATAGGGTACTGATTATCCTTAATGAGTCTTATTGATTTCATGGTGCAGCTTCCTGGGAACAGCAGAAGCCTGTCTGCAGACTCAGAAACACAAGCACATCAATGGGTCATATTTGTGAAATTATCTGTGCAATCACAAGGGCTGGGGTTTTTGTTCTTGTGCTGTCTTGTTCAAATTAAAGGCTATATTCTGCAGCAGTTAATGATTTTAAGAGCCATGTCCTTCCCCAGTCTCATCAGGAAATCATTCCACTCACCACTGGTGAGTGGGTGAGTGGGTTTCTCAAGCCCTCCCATAAACTGTATTCTCAGCTTCAAGAGAGTGAAGGAGTTATAATGTGACAAGAGCCTCTCAGGGATCTCTGGGTGTGATGCTTTCAAGACAGCCTGGTTTTTGTTTTGGTATTGGTTAGGCTGTGGCTGCTGCATTGCTCCACCCAGGTCAATGGTGCTCTTTGCCCTGTCCTCTTAGTAACAATCTTTGTTCTAAGGTGTGGAAATTAAATCTTTAGATTCCAAGCCCCAGCTGAACAGCAGTGTGTGGAAGGATTCCCCCTTTACCTAGACATTATGTCTCCAGCTCATCCTTCCTCCTGCCCCAGCTCTGGTGAGGAATGCCAGCCAAAACAAGTCCTGTTTGTTTGTTTGTGTTTTGCTGTAAAACTGAAAATAGGAAAGTTACTATGCTTTTCTTGTATATATAAACAAAACAAATGCTTCCCAGCACTTTTACCCTCTTGGTTTAAAGCTCCTAATTTCTGTCAAAACACCCATCAGGCAGTCACTCTCTAACTAGCTGTACTCAGGCTGCCTGTGGCATCCTGTTGCCTGCCCTGAGTTTGGAGTCCGCAGGGGGTTTGCAGCTCCAAGAGTAATTTTAGAGCAGGAAAGGTGAGATTTTGGGATTTACTCCATCCTCTCCCCACAAGTTGTTTTCTTAAACTGTAAGAAAATAAATAAAGAAGCAGTCTCCCCTGCAGATAGCCATTTTCAAAACTAGGCAATGCTTCTTCTTCCTGCCCTCCTTTCTGCAGTGTGGAGAATGGTAGTTTCTCCCAGTGGGAGTGATGGCAGTCAGATGATATTCATCCTTCAGTAATCAGCTAATTGGCACAACCCTCTGCCTTTCAGCCTGCACTTCTTAGCATCACACCAGATTTCTGACCTGTGAGAACTTTGCTTTGAAGGGACAGCTTGATCCTTAAGCCCATTAGCCAGATGCCAGCCCTGGCTGGGGCAGTGGTCAGGAACTCTGGGCATGGGCTGGTGCCAGTTATGTTCTGCCAGCCATGTCCCTCTACAGGGCAAACTTGGCCCACAGTATTGGGGACTCAGCTCTGAGGAGGACAGGTTCACCCTCAAAGATTTTTCCCCTGATTCCCAGCTGTACACACAAATCTCTTCCCTGCAGCATGGAAGGGAGATGAAAGTTTTAGCCCCCCACAGTCTCGGAGCTGTGGAACACAACTAGGGGCAGGATGCCAAGCTTGGAAAACATTCCATAGCATTTGCAAAGCCGGCCTCAGAGTGAGGCCATCTTACAGAGTCTGTTTAAAATTAAAGAAAAAATATAAAGTATAAAATGAAAACACTCCCTTGCTACCTCCTCTCCTTATCTTTCACTTAAAAGTAAAGGAAGTAGGACATTTTCAAGCAGCTTTCTTTCTACAGATTAAATGAATGGAAATGCATCTTCTTTCTCCCTTGACTTTCTGCCCTCAGCCAGGTAAAGAGCAGGTCCATTGAAATATTGACTATCGTTAGTCCAATATTTGGATTTTTTTCATCTCTCAATGAAGCACAGATCTTTTTTTGGTTACCATCAGCCCCCTATCATAGCTGCTCCTGTGTAACACTTCCCCTTTGATATGACAATTATTGTGCAGAGGAAAAGACCTTTACTAGGGGAAGAATTGTTTCAAAAGTTGATGAAGGGTGAAACAAAATTGGCAGCATATAATTTAAAATTAAAAAAAAAAAAGCAGGGGCGGGGGGGGGAGGAAAGAGAGCACACCTTGGCGTGTGGATGAAGGGGGAAGGAGCTCTGTGGAGGCAGGAGAGTATCACTACCAGGGCAGCTTTAAAGCCCTCTTAACAATGTGCAGTTGCTCTCCTCAGCTCACCCACAGACCTCCTCCTGCCCTCCACAGGCCTGGCTGTAGTGAAACCTTGTGTCTTCCTGGTGATGCTGAACCGAATCAGATTTTGCTTTTAGTTGTTCAGTCAAATTTTCCTTCCTTGAGCTCAGAAGGCACACTTGGGACTTTATAGTAATTGCCTCCCCATGCTGAACTGCTGATACCTTTATTGGATTGGCATAGGGTTTCAGAGGACTGTGTTTAACATGCAGTGAGCCACAGCAATGCAAACAGCTCCAGTGTTTAAACAAGCATCCATTAGTCCGGGAAACAAGACAGTGCCAGCCCATTTGGTGCTCATAAGAGCTGGCAGCTTAAGAGGAAGGGTGCAGCAGGGTTTGCTGGGAGGGGGGGCAGGATGGAGGAGTCACAAATGCAGTGTCAGGAAAACAAGCAAAACATCTCTGTAGCTTTGTGAGAAATGAGCTGCGGAGGGGGGGAACACTTGCGACTGGGGACATGTGCAAAGCTCATTAATATCCCATTATGTTCAAATTGCAGTCTCCCAGAAGATTGGCATTAATGTGTGATGTGCTGGAGGAAGGGGCTACAGGAGAGCAGCAGGGATATTTTAAGCAGGCTTTTTTTTTTCTTTTTTCCTTTACATTGAAGAAGCAGAAAAAAATAGTGTGTGCTAGCAAACCATGATGTTTTGTGCATCAGCCCAATATAGTGCACTTCATCAAACAAGAACAGTGCTCAGTTGGGCTTATCATAGTACCCACTAGCATCTTTCAATATTTCCAATAAACCTCCTTTACTTTCAGCACTGCTTAAGTCAATTGTAAAATTTGGCTCAGAAACTTCCAACATTTAGCATCTCAGCCCAGGATTAATACTCCCCACCCCCAAGCTGGAAAGACTGGGGAGTCTAGGGAGTACTTAGACATTTTTTTCCTCCCGTAAGTTTGTAGGTCAAAAGATGTCCAAAATACTTTTTCTCATGCTCCTGTACTGAAATAGGTTTTGTTTTATCATTAACTGGAGCACTGCAGTCATTCGCTTATCAGCTGATAAGCTGTAGTCATTAGCTTATCAACTGACATCAGTGCCTGTACTTGCTTCTGCAGGACCACATAAAATTTCTCAGGTAAGATCTTGGCTGCCATGTTACTGGGAAAAGGCTCATTAGTTTTAGGGCCAGTTATTCCTTGACTTTCTGTACCTGAACATTTAAATCCTCTTAAAAAATAAAAGGCAACTCCCAACAATGGCTTATCCAAAGAAGAACCGTCAAGGGCTTTATGTAGCAGGAGCACCTCCCTGTGTTCCCAGTTGCTGAGTTGCCTGATTTATCTCCGTAAACTTTCTTTGGGAAGACTGGAGTCACAAGAGGGACAGAGAATGGGCTTCTTTTGTACTCTGCAGCACAGAACAGAAAACACATGAAGAAGTGTTTTACTAACATGTAGCAAGAAAACCTACGGATTTGGCTTTCCTGCAGACACCTACTCATTCCACAATTGCATACAAAACCCATTTTCATAGGTGCTGTATTGGAGGAGACGCTTATAGCTAAACTGTTGGAAAATTATTCTTCTTCAACTCCTTTTGTGCTACAAGAGCAAAACAACAGTTACATTAGTCCTGACTCTTACGAAATGCTTGCAAGCCCATAGATATTGGTTCAGGCTGAGTATTATGTTTGAACTTTATTGCCCAGGCTATTTATGTGTTTATCCTTCCTAGTAAACTTTATTTTGCTTTTATGAAACAATATTGGAGCCCTCCAGTGGCCAAACTAATCATTCTGAGGAAAGGCGTTCAAGTTCTGCAAACGAGGTTGATTTTTTTTTCCTTCCCTATTAAAATATTAATTTGGTGATCTTTTTATATTCAGAATTTATGTGGAGTTAATTTGAGTCACAACATCATATGTGAAAAGTAAGGAAAACTAGGAAAAAGAAAAAATAATCTCTTTGCCTTTCTAGGATCTCCATATATTTGTTCTTCTATATTTTCAAAAATTTAATGAGTTTATTGTTTAATTAAATTCTATTACATTACATTTTAGGAGAGGATCCCGTTACACATACAAGGCAGAGAAAATGCATTTTGAGGATCATGACAATTCACATGTCCTTAAGTGACTTTTATCAGTTCCATGACTTTTTATCTATGATGTGACTGGTCTGTTCTCTAGAAAATACTAATTTTTCATGACAGCATCATCATTTATATCAGGGACCTTGGCATATCGAAGATTTTGGCCTCAAGGCTCTCTCATCTGCAGCTCCTACTGATGTCTTTCACTTTCCATGTGAAATAGAAACTCTCTGTATATGAAAAAATAACTTTTAATTGTATTGTATGCACTGGATATTAGTGAGAGGAGTTCTCTTTACAAAGGATGTTGAGATCTTAACAGCTAAAATGGCTTACTTATGCCTCCTCATGTTTGGTGTGGTAGTCATCACAGTTCTTCTTTCTTCTGAATTGCAATAACAGTCTTTCAGAACCCAAAATCAGATAGGTAGGTTGTGGTTGTGTTGGAGCTGCAAGTTTTGGGAGGAGGTGGGGGATGAGCAGGGGAAGAAGAGTTATCTTCTGGTAGGATGACCACAATCTGGCATTCAGTCCATGTTCAGAAAGCAGTAAAGCAAGGGATTTAAGGTTGTTGTTTTGCACCAGCTCCTCTTTATTTAGGGGCTACTAGAAATGAGTTTGTACCACATTGCATTGTATAGCTGCTGCTTTGTAAAATTATATATTATCATCAAAATGCTTCATAACAAAAACATTGAAAATCTGGTAGAGGGAGGGTTCTGTTTGTTTTATTTTAGTAAAGATCTTCTAAGTAACATTTCTTCTGCAGACACTGTGGGTATAGGAACTGTTGTACTGGGTCATCTCAAATGGGCATTTAGCCCAATGTCCACTCACCAGTGAGCAAGTAGAATGTAAGAAACAGAGCAGGCACACAGTCAGCCTTCCCTGGCACATCTTCCAGCTATCCCAGGTCTAAGAACCTCTTGCTGAGCCCTTCTGTACACAGTTTGCTTTTGCATCCCCCTATGGGGAGAGATAAGAAGCACATGGCAGCACAAAGGAGCACATGGTGGCACAGAGACTTGTCTCCCCCAGACCCTGGGGGGAGGAGAGGCCACACGGCAGAGCCCTGTGGAGAGGAGCCTGCCGGAAGCTGACAGATGGGTGAACAGCGCATGATCACCCCATAGAAGGACGTGTAGAAAGTGCACTGCTGACTTGGCAACATGGGATAGGTCGCTTAGTGAGAATTACCATGTAAGGAAATACTGTGCCTTGAAGACGTGTAACAAACCAGCTCGTTTCCTGTGAATAAACTGTTCAGATCCAGGATCTAGATCCAGATTCAGATCCCGGATCCAGATTCAGATTCAGATCCAAGATCCAGATTCAGACTCTCACCTGACAAAGTCTGAGTTTCAATCTCCGACAGCCCCCTGCGTATGTGAAGAAGGTCTCTTCTTGTTCCTGAAGAGTGGGGTGAAATGAGGAAAGCCAAGAAAACAGTTGTAGCAGAAGCTTCTTGTTTGTGCTGAATATGGGGGGCATGTTATGCAAATTCCTCTCATCGGCGGTAGCTGGAATTCCTGGAGCAACCCTAGGCTTTGTCTCCTTTCATGTTTTTCATGTGAGTTTGAAAATTGCTGGAGGAGATGAATGCCCTGCTCCAACTGACTTTTTGAGGAAACTGCTAATGAGGGCAGTTTTTCTCATGGTTTTATTCAAGACCTGTAAACACCAGTAGAGCTGGGAAGAAAGAAGTCTGAAAGATGGGGAGAGGCTGCAGCGTATGAGCGTGCATCGGACAAGCAGAGGCCCTGTAGCTGTCACAGGGAAGGCTCATACTCTAAGGCTACCTTGCCTTCTGCAGCCACAAAACTTGAGGCTGCAGCAGGCTCACACTATGAGGCTGTGAGATCTGAACTGGGACAGGAGAGGGAAAAAGATGGGACTGTGCGAGGGGGGAGCAAATGTTTCCCACCTGCCTGGTGCACATTTCATACCCAGCTCCCTGCATCCTCACATCACTGCACAGATCTGCAGTGGCATCTTGCCACGTGTTTGTCACAGCCTCCTCCGATCACTGCTGCCACCCTGGTGAGAGCTCCAGAGTTCCAGCAGAGCACTGGGAAAGCAGAGGAGGCAGGGACCGGTTGTAGCTCTTAGCATGAGAGCAGCTTTATCCCCAGGGGCAACTCCTGTGTGTGTGTGCCTTTACTAGGAGAGGTTGGAGCCAGGAATGCCAGAGCACACAGGCTGTGTGCAGCCCTGCTGTGCTGGGACCAAGAGGAGAATCTCTGCAGTTCTGTGGTTTAGTCTGAATCCTTGTGGTTTGAACTTCTACTCCACAGTGGCTACCTGAGGAGACGGCATTCCCAAGAAGGGTGCTGTGCCCTGTTGTGTTCCCCCGCAGCTCCTTAGGGAGCCTTTAACCGGGGGCCCACTTAGTAGTTCTCTGTTTGGTAGCATTTCCACACCCTGTATGGAGAGAACTTTGTTGGGTAGGTTATGCTGCTGTACAGAGACATCGGGAACACTCAATGGGAAAAATACCTGCTTTAGTTCCAGGCATTGCAGTCCTTTCTCATTAGCAGAGAGAGGAGAAGGTTGCCACTACTTTACTGATGAGTCAGGAAAATCCTCTGTTTACAGCATTCAATGTTTCTAATATGGTTGTTGCAGGTCTGAATTTGGAGTTTGGCAATATCAGAAAGCTTTTGAGTTTTGGAGAAAAAAAAAGAAAATAGTAATGACTTATGTCCCCAGATATAATGAAATCACGCTCCCTGCAAATCCTACAGCCATGAGGACCCACTATTCAAGGTTGTTCTTGGCCTTGTGTCATCCACCTGGCATTGAAAAAAAGTCAGTCTCAGGCAGCTGTGCATTTTAAAGCTGGGCCCTTAATGTAATTCTGAAATATGCTAATTGCCAGGCTTTTATTTTCATTTGACTGTTTTGAAAACCTTAGAAGAAAGGAGGAAAAATAAAGGAGTATTGTAAATAGCCCTAGGAAAAACCTCAACCTGCTGCCCATGTAATTTCCTTTAAAAACAAATTTTGTGCTATGGGAAACTATCACACAGCAGATTTGCACACAATCCTATGTGCCCAATATCTACATGATTTTATATAATTTCTTTAGCATGTTTCCTCGTTGTTACTAAGGTTACTGTAACTGTCATTAAAGAAGGAAGAAGTGCTTGCTTACCCCAAAGCTTGTCTATGGTTCCCTGTGTGTCGAATTAAAAATGCATTTCTAAAAATGCTTTCTTTTTTTTTCCCCTCTCTGTAGACTTTGCTTAGACCATCATTGTTGTAACACTACTTACTATTTATCTGGGATTTAAACTGACAGCTCCTCCTGCTAGCTCTCCCCTTCTCCTTGCCTCTCTTAAATAACCCAGAAGTGATTGAACATGTAAGTTAGTTACTAAGCAAGAACTTGGAGCTGCACAACCTTCTCTCCCTTTGTAAGGCAAGAAAGCAACTCCTTCCAAGAGCAGGCCAAACTAGGAAGATTTTAAGCTTGTTTTCTTAGAGTTTAGAGGAACAAAACTCAAGCCTTTGGAAATGAAACTGGGGGAAAGACCTAACCCAGGCAGACAGAAATCTTTATTAAATACAGATGTCAACAGCAGTAGCATGTAATTAGTGCCCTAATTGTGACTGGGCAAATAACGGTGGCTTGGGGATGGTCCAGATGGAGGCATCTGACTGTGGATGTGTCTTTTTCTGCTAGTTACCAAGGCTCCCTTTAAGGTCAGTGAAAAGAAGAAGACACTTCTGGAGCATGATTTATCTTATTCCCATCTCAGCCTGGTACAGGGGGTATGAATTGCATTCTTAAGACTGGGATGACTTGACCTGTTTTTACCTGCACCTTTCTTACAGTGTCTACAAGAGTTCCCAGACTCCGTGTTCTGTTCATAGCTCCCCCGTACACACTCCTTCTTTTTCCTGAATAAGAAAAAAAGGAGACACAAAAGCACATTGATCTGACAAGATATAAGATATTTTGTATTTCTATTGTCTGGGGACAGGATTTGGGAGATTTGAGTCCAATTCTAGCCCTGCCACTGACTTAATATACAGCTTTAGGCAGCTGCCTGCTCTGTTTTCTGAAGTGAAATTGAGAGGTTTAATGTATGTTTGCATCTGAATGACATTTAAGTGATAAATGATGGTTGGGGGGGTTGACACACAATTAGGTTTATTTTTCTTTTTAGATTCATCTCACCTATGTTTTTCTGAGACCAAAATCCACATAATTCTGGTAGTAGCCCAAGAGTACTGTGTCTTCAGACTAACAAATTAAAAGCACTTAGTACTTAGTATCATTCCTACAATAGGAGAAAAAAGAGGGAAGGAGAAGTCTTGTAAAAAAGAATAGTGGAAGCCCATTATATGAATTCACACTGGCTTATAATGCATTTCTATGGCTTATCTAATAGCGAACTATGATGTCTAGTGCTTCAGACCTTCAAGCGGTTTAAGAAAGAACTGTAGTGTTCTCTGTGACTTGGTCTTTACAACAAGAAGTGCTTTTTAGTCTTGCATTTATTTAGCACTGTTAAGGGTCCAAACCTTCAGTGGTGAATGGGATTTGAAGTCTAAATTTAATTTTAATTAGCTGCTAATATATGCTTAGTATGCTGCTAAGATTAAAACCCATGTGAGTATCATGGGCAGCGACTATATGTGCATGTGTGCACTTGTGCGGAAAAACCAGGGAAATTTTTTTGACAGCAAAAGGAAAAAAGTAAAAAAAACCAAAAAAGTGTGTAGATTGGGAATGTACAGACATCTATAGCACTATGAGTTGCAATTCCTTCCCTTGGAGGGCTGTTTTCAAAATACACAAATAGATAAAAGTGCCTGGTTGTAATGTGATGCATGGCCACAACTAACTGGGAATGTGACCTGTTTGGCAGAACACTGCCCACCTTTCTCCTGGTAAGCTTTTTGGTTTGTGCAGAGAGATCTCAAAGCCTTACACAACTCTGGGATTTGGGAATCTTCCTGCCGTTGCTGCCATGACTTCAACACTGTGTATGTATATCCAGAGCAAGATGAGAGAGAGGAAGAGGTTTATCCTGGGTTGGAGACAGCTGCTGTAGATGCAATAAAGAAGGTAAGACCTGAGCAAAGGTCTTGGTCTGATGTTGTCATTCATTGCATAAACCATTCTTCGTATTTTAGGTTGCTTAGTGTACTCAAGGTGAAGCATGTGCTAAATATTGTGCTGAATCAGGGCCTTCATTTGCTTAAAATCTTTTTCTTTACGCTTCATTGGTAGGCTTAAATAGTACATTTGCAGTTGACGCCACACAGCAGGTCCAGCCTTTTGAGTCTGTGACTCTGGTAATTGCTGGGAGCTGGGAGACCAGACATGTGCTTTTCCATTACTTGTGCTGTGTGCCTTTGTGGGACCTGAAGTCAGCTTGAGATGAAGGTACTGAGGCCACAAGGAGCTAAAGTTTGTATGGTTTACTTGGCTATATTTAGGGCAAATCTGCTGTTCAATGCTGTCTGGCCTTTAGCCCATGGCAAATAGCTCTCAAACTGTGCTCAGAATAATTCGGAACATGTCTGGGGCATCCTATACAGTCTTTGAGTCCTTGAGTCTTCATAGATCTTCAGTGATCTTGCATTTTATTTTTTTTCCAGTACTGTCTATAACTAGCATTGAGGCCAAAAAATAAATGCAAAGAGGAGTTGGTCCATCAGACATAGGGTCTATCTCTGAAGAAATTTTGGTGCAGAAGAAATGACCTTATCAATGCACCCCTGATTCCTAGTGAACTTAAGGGGATTCACCCTGTGTGTGTTCAAGGCAGGCTGGATGGGGCCCTAAACAGCCTGGTCTGGGGTGTTATCCCTGCCCATGGCAGGGGTGTTGAACAGGATGCTCTTTAAGGTCCCTTCCAACCTAGACCTTTCTGTGATTCTGTGACCCAAGGGCTTCAGCATCTTTTAGGATTGAGCCATGGATTTTGTCCAGGAGTCCTTCAAAACTGCTGCTGCCTGTGTTCTTTTAAAGAGATATGCAAAGGCAAGACAAACAACCAGTTCCTGCATTGCTCTTCTTTCCTAGAGATGGATCAATCTGATTGTGCTGATCAGGGAATTGTTTGGCTGAACGAAAAAGTTGTCTCTGACATCTTTTCTATTTTGGGATTTTCAGTTATTTGATTTTATTATTTATTTTTCAAATGGTCAGCAGCTTAGCACAAATTTATTTCCAAACTCATCTGTCCCATGTTGGATTTTTTTTCCTTTCCCCAAAAGACATGTCTCATTACTATGCAAACAATTTAAATGTAGAAAAAATGCGATAATTAATAACCATACAAAGGATTCATTTCCCTCCCCTTCCCCCATGCTTGGGTCTCCTTTGCAATGCTTACTGTATTGTTAATTGTTCAACCTCTACTTAGTTAACCTGCACCCCTTTATTTGTCCTTGCAGAAAAATCTTCAGCTGACCTATGTCCTCAGCCAAGCTGCCCATTCAGGCACAGAGAACAGATGGGGAAGAGGAGGCTAAATTCACCATTTTGTTTGCACCACAGCATAACTGAGTGCCAAGATTTTTCTTTTAATGTGTTAGTTGCAGAAATCTGTTAATTTGATATTTAAAGTATTTTCAAGTGGAAGTTTCATTTATAATATTACCCCAAGAGGGTGACTAAAATGTGTGGGCTTGAACAGATACAGTGTATAGACTATGTGGCTCTCATTTCCTTCCTTTTCCAATTGTATGAAACACTTTGCTTCGAAAAGCATGAACTTGAACTTAGTCATGTGGAAGAATCCCTGAAATTACTTAGCCCACACTGAATTGAGGAACTGGAAGGTGCTGCTTCATGCACTTATGGAGTAAGTAGCTATGTTACCATGAGGTGATGTGTGTTGGGAGTTAACACCAGTGATATGAATGGAAGACAACTGTGCCATTTCTGAGTTCAGCCTTCTGTCAGCTTGCTATCTGTCTTCTAGAGATCATGCACTAGACAGGCTTTGGTAATAAAAGAGATCCAATAGAAACTGATAGTCCATGGAAATCTATGGTGTCATCAGGGGAGTACTGTCGTGCCTTCACCATCTCTTCTGGCTCATTCTTCAGAGTTTCTCCGAGAATGTTCTGGAGTAATATATTATGTATGTAGATTGTGCCATGGCAGTATTTTGCAAGCAGCTGGAAGGTAATTTGCTTGCCCTAAGCATAGGAAGGGCTTTTCCCTTACATCAGTTAGACAAGGTTTTAGTCTGTCAGTTCTGAAGTCAGGAACAGAGCTCACATCCTACTGGTGCCTTAATGACAAGGAAAGCAGAGGCTGTGTCACACAGCTGCTCCTCCTTTGCAGAGCACAGGAATGCTTTCATGTCCCACATACCCCTTTGCTAGGCAGGCAGGATGCCAACAGCATATTTCACTAGCCTGCTATGACTTGTGCTCATCCAAGGATGAACTGGGACAAGATTTTCCTCAGGAAACCATTCCTAGTGTCACAATCACAGTTTAAAGAGCTACTGAGTAGCTATGGTGCATGTGCAACAACACTGGGTGTGTTGGTTTGCTGCTTCTTAGTTTAAAACACAAGAGGTTCCTGCATTTCTTTTCTACCCTGATTTGTAGGAGTTCTTTGGGAGGCACAGCTTTAATAATCTCCAGTGTCTCCTTTTTATCATTAGCCTGTCTTCTCTCCAGATACAAAAAAAAAAAAAAAGCAGATTGGAAATGTTTTCCAAGGGTGAAGACTTACCAGAACAACTCCCAGACAAGTCAGTTAGAGGCTGCCTGACTAAATGCTCATAACACACCCTGAAAATGCAGCTCATGTCATCTGCAAGGACAATTTCAGAGAGAGCAGAGCTCGGCTGCTGGGTGTGAGAGGCAGGAGTAGGCACTGCCAGCTCAGTAGTTCAGCTTGCAGGTTCTTAGCGCCTTCACTAAGACTTTCCCACAAACGGAGCAGTGCTGGCACTCCCAAAGCAATGAGGTTATTGCTTTGCCAGTGTTTACCCTATTGGGCCAAAGCGGGATTAAATTAGACAGACCTGAAGAGGAGTAGACCATACATACATGTAGGTCATACACTTGGGCAGGAAGGCTCTTTGACAGTGATAACAGCATTCCATCCATTAAATAATTTGTTCTCTAAAGTTCAGTTAAACTTGCTGTGCAATATCTTTGCACTCAGCTTTTCTCAAGCTGCTTTAGCACACACCAGCATTCTTACCTGGCTGACTGAGGGCAGGTGGAGTCACAACATTTACCTGGTTTGACTTCACCAGTGCTGTTGCTGTTTTGTTCTCATGCAGTGCCTTTTTTGTTACCTTTCTTCCCTGTTCTCTGCTTGATTTCCCAGTGTGATCCACTTCCTGCTGGTGGCTGGGAGCCTGACAGCTGGCTGGGGCCCTGACAGCTGGCTGGGGCAGGCAGCTGTAGCAAAGGGCCTGTGCTGCCAGCTTTGCATTCAGACACTGCGACTTTTTACTCTAACTCTTCAGAGAGAAACCCTTCCTGTCTGACCAGCTAAAATGTGAGGAAGTAGATTGTTTTCCTCCCTGATAGCTCTTGCAGGCTGAACCAGTGTCTTGATCATCATTTTACTATTACTGAGAGGTGTTTTATTCTTCTGGTGACTGACAGCAAAAACAAGGGTGATGACAAGAGTCCCCAGCAGCCCTTTGCTGGGTAAGGGGCAAAAGGTTGACCCCTTCTCTGGGGCAGAGGTTACTCTGTGAGCCTGCAGAGTTGAACAGGTTACTGGCTAGGTTGGCAGGATGAGATTTTACCAACTTCAGACAGATTTCACGTGAATTTCCTGCATATTTTAAACATTGCCCTGGCCAGCAAGAGCTGGGCAGCCAGGCCTAGCATGGAAGAATAGAGCATGGAAGAACACAGCACGTGCTTTAAATGAGCAATTGTGCTCCAAAATCAATTTGCTACATCAGGCTTCATCCTGTGAGTTAGCAGGCATCAGTGCCATGCTTTCAGCAGCATGAGGAAATTCAAATAGTAGGGGAGTGGTTGGATGCATGAAGTACTTTCATTTGTGGGAAGTGGTGATATGTAACTCACCTCCACTTTGCTTGGCTGCTTCTCTGAGTTCAGCTCCAACAGAGTTTTTTGAAAGGCTGTTCTGTGCTCCCCACCACCTCTGCAGGATGCTGGAGTAAGTGTCATTGGGAGGCCACTATGAAAACACTGGTGACAAGACGTGGCTGTACCTCAGGCAGTGGCACTCTGGCAACACTGACTTTAGAATGGCAGCATCAGAGGTGATACAGCAAGGAGGTGTGTGCAAAAAGTCCTTTCAAATGTTGAAGCTGAATTGCTGGCATGCAAATGGCAATGCTGATTATTCCTTACTGATCTCAGATGTTGTCATGTCCAATCCACTTGCTTAGTGTCACTTCACAGCCACCCCCTGGGACACTTCATAAATTGCTGATAGGATTTGAGTGCAGCACAAGAAGTTAAGTAGCAAACTTGACTCAGTTGTCAGGGCGCTGGCTGGAGACTGCTGAATTGGGGTGGTGTTTGTCAGAGCTCCTGGTAAGTACTCCCTGTTGGAGGTAAGAAGTATCAAGATCTTTCTGGAGAAGCTCTAGGAGAAGAAGGGAGAAGAAAGGTGGGGCAAACTCAGGAACAGACACACTGATGGAAGGGAGAGTAGAAACCCTGGAGGAAGGGCCAAGATTTGAATTCATTTCATGGAAAAGAACTGAAGGTCATGATGACTGGGGGGCCAGACTGATTCAACGTGAAGAACTGAAAAGATCAATTTTTAACAGAAAGAGTCAACAAAAAGCATGTGGAGAAGATGATAACCCTTGTTTTTTGTAAACATGCATATTCTCTGAGGAAGATGAACTTTGGGCTGTGGCTAGTTTCTCTGCTTTCCCACAGGGAGCAAAGATAGCTCCAGAGCAGGGCCTGTTCCAGCAGAGCTGGGGAGCCAGGTGGACCAGACCTCTCAGAGCTGTTGCTGTTGTTTTGTATTGAAGTGGCTGGAGCTGCCCTAGGGAGAGGAAAGTCAGTGGCTACATGTAGCTGGTACACAAAAACATCTGTAAAAGTGATATCAGCCTCATCTGAGGGTTCAAAGAGAAGAAGTGGACTTGTGTTAGACCCTGTGAATTGTGTCCAGCTTCTACTGGCATAGAGAAGAATTTAGCCTCTCGGCCTCTCCACCTCCCCCTGGTTTTTGTGATGGGTTTTTTTTAAGGAGCAATGAAAGGACTATTCTACTGCCACAGCCCCAGTCACTCCCCATGGATGACTGGAACAGCCGCCCACCAAAGGCAGTTCCACAGTGGAGGATGGGCTGGTGAGTGGCTCGGCTGTTGCTATAACAACAGTACCACTGTCTCATTTCTTTTGAAAAATGAATTGCTGCTAGTGAGATGAAGTGGAGCAGCTTCTCCTCACAGATGAAAGCCCTGCCGACAGCCTCCACACACTCTTGTTTATCTATTGGGTCTGTCATGGCATGTCCGAGAAGCTCTGCCGAGGATTTCAGGATGGGTTGGGTTAGACTGTTCGGGTCAGTGTGTGTTTGCGTGCACGGCCTCTGTCCCCCTGCCTCTCCTCCAACTGAAAGTCATTTAAAAAGTCAACCTGCCAAATTTGACCTTTTCTCACTCTGCAACTGGAGTTTCTCCAAAGGCATATAAAGAATCGAGAGTCCTGCTTCACCCTCTTTTGCTCTGGGGTAGAAAACTGCTGTGAAATGAAGATTTATCAGCCAAATATTTAGTGTGAATAAAGCTAAAGGCTTATGAAGCTGGCAAGAGGGTTGTTTTATTTTAATATTTTCCTTTGATTTTGATATCTTCCTTTTATTTTATGTGTCAACAGTCTTCTGCTCCTAGACATAAATCTCTCAGCTCTTGCTAATATCTTCACGATGCATGCTGTAAAACATGCACAAACTGTGTACTTGTACTAAGAAGGAGAGGGAGGGTACTTTAAAAGATACTATTTTACTTCAGGGATTGTGTTTATAGAGGGAAGGGGAAGTGCTGGGGTTTAGTCTAAGACACTGTGGAATCCTGGTAGTGGTAAACTGTTTGCCAGTATATGCACGGTATAGGATATCCAAACCATCCAAGAGTTAACATGGTGATTGGGAATGAAATGAAGATATGAAAAAGAAAGTTTTCATTGAAATAATTTGATAAGAATATTTCTGTGTTGTACCTCAAAAAAAGGAGATGCATCTATTGTTATGGCTCCCAACTCCTCCAAAATGCTGGAATTCTTCCCCACCTGCAAAGGTTGTACCCAGCATGTTGCCTTCAAACAAACCTTTCGTGTTGTTTCTGTGTACCTACAGTTTTTCAATGAGCAAACAAAGAAAATAAAAAGATTAGTGCCTGTTAACCCCCCCAAATCCTAAAGTCTCTGAAGGACAACAATGTGGAGGTACAAACTTAGAATAGGTTTAATTTAATTTCCTTTTGCAACAAGGCACAACTTCTGTATGCTTCATATTTGATAGAAAATAGTTTCCATGTCAAGCTGCTTTTTGTTGTAATGCATAATAAACATGATAATTAATATTTATACAGTGGGTCTGCTTTTATTTTCACTTAAGTCACTGTATATTTGTACAGGGGGACATCCAAGTTCCAGCACATGATGAAACTTTAGGAACTGATATTTTTAGGGCTGGTTATTTGCCAGACTAGAAAGTTTTGATTCTTTTGGTAAACATTCATATACAAATAGGGTGATAGATTCAGAATAAAATACTAAATGTTTTAAAACTTGAAAGTGTGAAACCATATGAAAGCATATCACTCTTACCAATATTTTGTAAAGGATTCATTCAAACTTGCAAAATGTATGGAGTCAGTTCGCTTGTATTCCTCAGGAGATAATCACTCTCACTTCTCCCTGCCTTGTCATTAAGACAAACTTTTTTCCCATCTTTTCCTTATAGGAACTTTACTTCATGATGAGAAGCCTGCCACCAAGTCTTGTTCTTACTTTAGCCCAGCATTTGATCAATATGAACTTGGGGTAAAGAGCCACAACACATTTTGAACATTTCTTCAAATCCTGTTTTTGCCTGTGCATGCCCATTGAGCTTGGTCTTGAGTCACTTGCCGTTTGGTGAATGTTTTTCTGATGTGGCAATAGTGACTCTGTAGTGAGATGGCTTAGGAGTTGAAATGGGTGATATCAGCTGTAAATTGTGCAAGCGGCCCATTAGGGAAATATTTAAATATGCTATTTTAACCCGTTATATCAACTGACCACCTGCACTTGAGGCCAGTTTTTTCTCTTTATTTACTTGGCCTGGAGCTGTGCTGCTGTTCTTGTGAAGCGGCGCCATTACTATATCTGTACCATCCTTTCCTGTCTTCAGGGTCTGATCCAGGGTTATATAAAGATCAGTGGAACAAATTCAGCTGTAGGATTCTGCAGCACCCAGATACACAACTCAAAAAGAAGCAGGGAGCTGTAATGCCACACACACTGGTGTTCATCTTAACGTGGGTTTTTAGGGAAGGGAGGCAGCAGAGGTGAGAGCTATACCGTAAGTCCTCTTGTAGGATCTGTTTTTTATCCTTCACACTAGTCCTAGGTGTTGGCTTCCTTTCCACATGGCTGCTAACTGGCACAGATTGAGGCAATTACCACCTCTGGGCAAGCACCTCTTGCCAGCAGAGCTGTGCTGCCGTGGCACAGAGAGATGAGAAGGTGGTGCTCTCTTGCAGAGCTCCATGCTCTGCAGCCTGGTGGGTTCCTGCAGACTATGGCTGATAAACCTGACTATGCCAGGTGTTAATCTAGAGGGAGTGGCACAGTGTGCATTC
The DNA here is from genome assembly GCA_013400235.1 of Oriolus oriolus. Lineage (NCBI taxonomy): Eukaryota > Metazoa > Chordata > Aves > Passeriformes > Corvidae > Oriolus > Oriolus oriolus. The sequence continues at coordinate 122,116 of VXBT01005531.1, forward strand.
CCACCTGCATCTGCGGAGCTCATGGGGACAAGAGCTGCTGCAGCTGGGAGAGGAGTGGAAACGCAGTGACAGGGACTCGATAGGGAGGCTCATAACATGCTCACAGCCTTCCTGACCCCTGCATTGCTGCAGGCTAGTTCCCCATCACAGCCTGCAACATAGGGAGAGGAACTTCTTGGTGCAAACCACTGGCTGTGCTGTTCCCTCATCTCCAGAAACTGGGTAGAGGAGAGACTCAGGGTATGGACAGCTGCTGCAGTGCTGCACAGGCATAAATTCACAGCTTGGTCTAGGTTGGAAGGGACCTTAAAATCATCTAATTCCAACCTCCTTGCCGTGGGCAGGGACACCTTCCAGGTGCTCAGAGCCTCATCCAACCTGGCCTTGAACACTTCCAGGGACGGAACCTCCACAGCTTCTCTGGGCAACCCGTGCCAGTGCCTCACCATCCTCACAGGGAACAATTTCTTCCTAATATTTAATCTAAACCCACACTCTGTCCATTTGAAGCCATTACCCCTTGTCCTATCATTTGTCAGTAGTCCTTCTTCAGCTCTCTTGCAGGCCCTTTGGGTACTGGAAGGTGCTATAAAGGTCTGCCCAGGACTTTCTCATCTCCAAGATGAACATCCACAACTCTCCAAATTCAGGGTTCTAAGACCAGACACCAGAGGAGGAGACCAGCCACATGGCAGAGGCTGTGGTCACAGAGCAGCTGGTCTATGTGGCACCACAGAAGCCAAGAGGTGGAGGAATTTCTGCCTGTGGGAGCTTGGCACACACTGGCTTTGTGCAAGGCGGAACAGGCAGCAAAGTCTCGGTCACTTATGCCAACAGTGACCCACTGGGGCCTCTTATTCATATGTTAATTGTTTTCCCACATTAAAAAGCTGTTCTGCTCCAGTGCAAATCAAGGAATTGATGGTCTGCTTAGACTCATAGGCTTGCCTTTCTGCTTGGTTCTCTGCAGAAAAGCAGCCTCACCAGTAGTTTGGTGTCCCATGCTCAGCTGTGGCTGCAGCAATGCCTGTGCCAGCCACATCCTGCTGCACTGTGTGCTGAAAGAGGCCATGCTGGCCTGAGCGGCAGGAGAAGGGCACAGGCTTCCCAGAACCACTCCCTCCAAAACCTGGGCAAGATATGGATTTGCTTGCCCATCTTATACACGGGATGAAAGGGGAACCAGCCCTCTGGGATGGGAGAAATAAATGGGATCTGAATTGTGAGAAGAAAGAAGGTTGAGGACCTCAAGGTTAGGGAAGGGGTGGGTGCTGCATATCTGGGACTTTCCTACCAGTAAGAATACTTCAAAAATTGATAAAATCTTTCAGTATTTTGTCTTCTATTGTTCTAGTATCAAGGATGCAAGTGTGTCCTGAAGGCATTTGCTAGAGTTGTGACCTCTTTGCTTCCTCCCCTCCCCACTATTGTTTTTTGCCTTAGCTGAAGAGAGATGCTTTTTTTAGCCTGGTACATAAGTGAAGGACTCAAATTGGGTGTGAGTGAGGATGACTGTAGCTTGTTACATTTCTTTGCTGTGCTTCTTTAACCTGACTTAAAGCTGATGTTAATACACTATTTTTCATAAAATTCTTATATTCCAATTTATTTACTTTTCTGGAGACTTATCTTGCTATTATTTCTGTTAGCTATTTATGTTTTATGTTAGCTCCTAGCACACAGATCATTTCCTTTTTTTCATTATTTGATTGAGTTAACATTATGCAAAATGCCTTCTATTTTCTAGGGTGGATATATTTTTTCCTCCCTTAAAAGTGATTCTCAATATGTTTCAATTGTACTGCAGTTATTTTTTAAGAAGCTTCTAGAAACTTCCAAAAAAAAAAAAATTCAGAGTGAACAGTAAATTTTAGTGATTCCTATTTTCTTTTTTTGTTCCAGTTTAAGAGTCCTCACTGTGTTATGCACACTATTTAAATCTCATCCCTGTATTAGGCACTAAAAAGTTAAATTAGTCAAATTGCTCCCTAAATTTCTTGGAAGTTAGCACAGACTTATCTTGGAAAGCACAGACATATTTTCCTAGTCAAGGGAAGGTTTGGTTTGGGGCAAGGGGAGGTCTTTGGTTGATTGGGTTTTTTAGACTGTGTTTTCAAACTGATCAAGGCATAAGAATGAAATCAGAGAAACTTCCTAATCAGTTTTAAAACTTATTGTCACTGGCTTGATGAGGAGTATCTTGTCACAGTGCCCATGAGCCCTTTTTTGCATATGCAAATGGTTAATTTTTTCTTTCCTCTTGTTTTCTTTAAGCTTCAAGAGACAGTCAAAAGGAAGTTGGAAGGCACACGTTCACCTCTCAATGGAGAACAGCAGAATGGAGTTTGTGATGGGAGCTTTTCTCCGACCAGCAAGCGGACACGAAAAGATGTGCCAGGCATTGAGGCAATCAACAGCTTGCCCATTAATTTGCCTTTGCCTGCTGTTTCTCCTCTTCACCAGCTTGACATGAAAGCTTCCCTGCCCCTGCAGAACAGTGGAACTCACAGGAGTGGTCTAGAAGACTTGGGTGAAAATGGTGGGCTTTCCGAGATAAAGCTCCCTGTTAATGGCTGCAACGAGCTGGATGATAGTTTTAACATCCTGCAGAACAAGGAACTAAAGCAAGAGCCTTTGGATGACTCCAACTGCATAGATACTTCTGAAACATCTCTTTCAAATCAGAACAAGCTCTTCTCAGACATTAACCTAAATGATCAGGAGTGGCAGGAGCTCATAGATGAGCTGGCGAACACTGTCCCAGAAGATGATATACAGGATTTGTTCAATGAAGACTTTGAAGAGAAGAAGGAGCCTGAATTTCCCAGGCCTGCCACTGAGACCCAGGAGAGCGCGAGCGTAAAAAGCGATCCCTCCCATTCTCCATTTGCTCATGTCCCATTAGGGTCTCCCCAGGTCAGACCATCTTCTTCTGGTCCTCCATTTTCCAACATCTCCACAGCCTCCAGCATTGCTTCTGCATCCAGCGCACCGCCAGCCTCAGGCCCTGCTGGATCACCAGCAAACTGTATTGTCCAGTCCCCTCAGACTCCCAGCCAGGCCCACACTCCTGGACAGACACAGGCACGCTCTGGAAACGGCTTCCTGGTGAACCCAGCATCGGCTGTGGCAGGGTCGGGGCCTGGGCCAGTGACCCTGCCATGCGCTGACCTGTCCCCAGCTGAGCAGCTCAAGCAGATGGCGGCCCAGCAGCAGCAAAGAGCCAAGCTCATGCAGCAGAAGCAGCAACAGCATCCAAATCAGCCCTCAAGCTGGTCACCCGTGGGGCCTCCATCTAGTCCCTACGGAGGACCCTTCAGTGCAGACAAACCAAATAGTCCAATGATGTATTCTCAAGCCTTTAACAACCAAAACCCAATAGTGCCTCCTATGGCAAACAATCCCCAGAAGACCACAATTAATAACTACCTCCCTCAGAATCACATGAACTTGATCAGTCAGCAGCCAAATAACTTGGTCACAAACCCCTTGAGCAAACAGCCCAATATGCTTTCTTATGGCAACACCAAACCTCTGACCCATTTCAATACTGAGCTGAGTCAGAGCATGACCCCACCAATGGCAAATCCCGGGAAGAACACCATGATGCCCTACATCCAGCAGCAGCAGTCCCAGCAGCCGCAGATGCCAGCTCAGATGGCACACCTGAGCGAGGAGCAAAAACGCATGCTCATCATGAAGCAGAAAGGAATGATAAATCAGCCTATGGCATATGCAACACTCCCTGCCCTTGGTCAGGTAAGTGTGGGTGCACAACACGTGGGCAACAAGAAGAGGCCAATACAAAGGCTTAGTACCTCTTTGTCCAGTCTCCTCCACTCACCTCTTCTTTCTCCTGGAAAGTATGGAATGTCATTGCAGATGCTTCTTGGATTTTTCATGTGGTATTGGAGCTTGATCATTTTAAGAAACAACTGCAATTATGTTGCATTATACTTTAGACCTGTTGTTAATGCACTGCTCTTTCCCTGTGCTTCCTCTGATGAGTGCATAGGGCCAGTCTGGGAAATTTTGGGTCAGAAGTCACTTCTCCTTGGAGGGTTTGTTTCCTTTATTTGCATAATGCAAAACTTGATGGTTGGGGATCCTAAACCACTGCATGGCTTAGTTTCCCACAGTGCAGTTAGCATTGTAATACAAAGATGGAGTAGTTAGTCCTTTCTTCTTGGGGTAGAGATCAAGCCAGATTTAAACTGCTTTTTGGCATTTTGGCTCTGGGAGCAAAGGATGAACATTTTGGGTGCCGAGTGCCTTTGGTTTTGACTGGAAAAAGTAAGAACAATGGAATGCTTTTAGTGGTGCTTGGACCATGATGATGAGATGAGATGATTTATTCTGGGACTTTAAAGCAGTCTTTAGCAACCCAAAGTATTTTGTCTTTCAGCGAGAGGCTAAAGCCATTTGGCTTCAGTGCCTTGGCGTCACTGTCTCATGTGTATTCCATGCAAAGCTCTGGTGCAGCAGTTGCCAGGCTTGGGGAATGCTTTGTAATGAGTTAATAACCAGTTTGAACAGTGGTTACATCAATGCCCTGTCGCCTTCTGGGTCAGGGCCAGCAGGGTATTCTTAGTTGTGCAGCCCCTGTAAAGATCTGCCCACTGGTGTCATGGAAAGGTTCAAGAACAAATTTTCTAAATGTTGTTTTCAGAGTTTAAAAATGATTAAAGTTAATAATCGATTCCCAAAGTAGGTGATGCCATCACAGAAGTTACGTGCCACCAAAACATGTCAAGAAGTCTGATATACACTAATAGTGTATAATACACTAATAGAATTGTTGGTTGATCATTTTAGCATAACAGCTTTTCACCAAATTAGCTGTTTCCACACCACCTACAAGGAATACTTCATTCTGAGCATGGTTTACCTGTGACTCACTCTGTAATACATGTAGAAATACAGCAAAATTTGTCATTCCTTTAGCTTGTGGAGTTTGGGGATCAACCAATAAGGAGGAGTAGGAGCTTTACCAGGTCAGAGCACATCACATATTATTTAAAATTAATTGCAGAACAAAAAGAAACATTCATCTGCCTCCTGGTTTTGGTTCGGGATGTATGGTGACAGCTCAAAGGTTCGTATTTTTATATTAATTCTGCTTGCCTATTGCATTAGACATAGGTGATCTAAAGCCTCTTCTTTTTGGGAAGGGATATCTAGAGAACTACTGCAATAATGACATGGAACTCAGACTGTAATTGGAGCTACAGATTTGTCAGTTTGTAACTGAGAGGCAGAGGATGCTTGGTCATGCTGCCTGATGCTTTATTGTTTCTTGCTTTTGCTTTTGTTAAATCTGTTGAACTCAAAGACCCATCAAACAGTTGAGAGGACAAACTGCCTGTGTGAAAGAGTTAATGCCATCTCCTCCATTTCATAAGCCGAGAAATTCATGTCAGTATCTCTCGGCAATTCCCCAATATGAATGGGTAGCCAAGGTTTCATATATCTAATCTCACTCAGTTTCTCTTTTTTTTTTTAAGGTAGGAAAAACTAGATATTTGGATACAACTAGACATTCTTCCATAAACAAGTCCAGATATTATGTCATTTCTGTGACATACAAAGAAGAAACTTAAGGCAGAGCCATACTTTGTTATATATTATGTGCAATTCACATTTCTTGATCCATCCAGGATGAGAGACTTCTTGCTTTTGTGTAGATGTCAAAAGGCCCCTTTACTACTAGTGGAACCCACTTGCCTACACTGAAGGGATTTTTTTTTGTGAGAAAGGTTGAAACAATAAGTTTCCAACTGTAATTTCTTCCTTCTTTCTCTCCTGCTTTCCTGAAAAGCATTTTCCTGTGGAAAATTTGAAAGCTTATTATTGTGAGATGTGCTTGATGGAACTTACTGTTTTTGCAAAAGTGGTAAAATGTCGATGTTGTTAAGTTAAACCCAGACTGATGCAGATTATCTGATTCTATGACTTACTACATGGTCACAGATGAAAAATAAGAATATTGCACTCTTCAGTTTGAAATACATTTCTGAATGTAAAGTGAATGTATCTTTCTGTCAGTTTATAGTTTCTACTTTCATTGTAGTTTTGGAGTTTGATAGAGATTTGTAAAACTGTATGTTTGTGTTAAATAATCACAATGATTTAACAAATTATATTTAAGGGGAAAAAGAATCTACCTATTGCATCTAATAGTTAGCAGTGACCATATACTTCTGTCAAGTTACTCTTACAAGGGCATATTCGAGAACCAAAAGCTGATTTAGACATCATCTGACATGTACCTAAGTGCCTTGTCTTATTTTCTGTGTACTCCTGTAGAATTTAGGTATGGCTTAGTTCTGTGCATGTGTGCAGACACTAATTAAAAGCCATTTGTGCCTGAGGTACTTCTGTTGTAATAAGTAGCATTTTTACATGAACTCATTGCTTCAGTTGTTGGGCGTATTTTAGTGAAACACACCATTTTTTTCAGTCCAGCTGGGGCCTTGCAAATGCTCTGTGGAGGTCAACTGTCCTTGACTATCCTATTAATGTGTCAGTGCTTTGGGCTTGTGTCCTGGGCATGCTGAGCATCACTGCCTACTCTTGTAAAGAGAGGAAGCCTTTCTGCTTAATATGTGTGTGAGTGGTTGGACAGAGAGAGTGCTAAATTAGCAGCCTAGCTAGCAGAACTAGTATCCAACAGAAGCAGGATTTCTCTAAAGGCTCTCTGCACTGTAGGTATTGAGACTCTTCCTGTCAGATGTGTTAGTCCTTTGCTTTTCTGTGGAGATCCAGGACTGGAACTGGCACTGCAGCTGTAGCCTTCTACACACTGTTGCTGAATGACCCATGTGCCCTGAACCATTAAGTCCTATATCTAATTCTATACCTTGTTTCTCTTCAAAGGAGCGCCGGATGGGGTGTTTTTGCACAAAGCAGGTACTGGTTTGGATTTTTGAGTCAGGGATCTTTCCAGGGGTGGCCTGAAGGTAATTTTGATGGGATTTTTTTGTGGAACTGAGTGTTAAAACCATGGGCATATCCTGACCCATCTATATCCAGCAAAACTCATGGTAATTCCTGACTCTTCTACCTTATCAAGGCTCTGTCCTACTAATGTTCCCTTGTTCCCTTGGACTGTTCTCCACTTGGTCAGACTCAGAATTCCCTTCTCTCTACCTTGCACCATGTACCCTGATCTGCCCTAAACCCAGTTGTTAGTTTGTGACTATGTTGCAGGTGTTGTCCTTTTTTGCTCTTGCTTTTTCTGGGTGGTTCTTCCATCTTCCTTAGCTGGAGCTTATAGGCTAATCCAGCAAATAGATTTTCACAGGGCTGGTAACTTAATAGGCATTTGAGGGGTAGGGGTCCTCTTCTCTTCTGGCTCTCAAGTGATAATAACAGAAATCAGTTCCACACCAAGATTCAACAGTGACTTTGTTTAGACTTTTTATATTATTTTAGAAATGAAAGGAAGAAAGCCTGAACCCACCTCCTTTTCAAAAATTACACTGTTGTTTTACCTAAAACGTTCCATTAAGTTTTTGAGATGTATGCAAGGTTTTATGGGAGGCATTTTTTTCTCTTGTTCCTCAAACCAAAAAGTAATTTCAAACTGAGGAAAAAGAAAAACATTTTCTTTGGGAAATTTAAGAATAATTAATTGTACCTTTTCTTGGTTCCAGCTGTTCAATACGAATGCATAATAGTAAGATAAAAAAGCAGCCCAATGGAATAAAAGTTGAAGAGCTGAGGCAGAATTTGATGTTTGGAGCCAAGCGTGAGGGAAAGTAATGAGAGGTCAAAACAAAACAGAATTCTCCGTAGGTGTAAGAAAAATAAAACTAGACTGCAGCTCTTTGCCTGCATGGGACTTTGAGGATGCTGCAATTATTTCCTATTGAAACCACTAGTTATATTGTTTAAAATTAGGGATGTGAATGAAGGAGAAGAATTGCACCATCCTGCAAACATATCTTCACATTTGATTATCTGTCTTTGTTTTAATCTTATACATTCAAGATGTATCATCTGCTCAGTCTGGTTTTGCACGCCAAAGATAAAGGGAGACCTGTGTCCTGAGAACACTTCCAAAATATAATCATCATTATCCTTTAGAAGTGAAAAGGTGTGTTTCTCTCTGGAATTGTAAAAGAGATTTTACACTCTTTTGAAGGTTATCTTTGGGACAGTGAGAAAAGGAGATTGTTCATGTTCTGGGATTTGGCCTTTTTTAAAAGCCTACCTGAAAGTAAAGAAGAAAGACAGATTTGTATTCATGGCATGAAAGTGTGACAGAGAGACAACTGTCTTACCAGATTTTAGGGGAGACAGGCTGGAATGGAAATAATGAAGGAGACAGTGAGGATCACTTGCTGTGCTGCCTATAGAGCTGTAGTGAATGCCTGTCTATGCTATGTTTGACTTGTAGACACTGCTTTCCTCAAAAGCTTTGACTTGGAGTTTAGATGCAGTGCCTGTCTTTTGTGAAAGTCCAGATGTGCTGCCTAGAAATCAGTCTCTGGTAGACTTTCAAGGACAGGCGGGTTAACAAAATGTGCTCAGATAGATTCTGACCACCTTACCAGGGAATTTGTGAACATAGCCTAGCCTTCTTACCATCCCTGCTGTCATCTGCCCATTGTGTTGGGAAGGAGGCCATAAATCACTAGAAACAAACATTGGATAGCATTTGGCTAAGATCTCCATGGCATAATCCTAAAATCCAGTTTTGTTGGTGTTCCCTCATTTTCTGACCTGTGGGTGTGTACTTATTAATGTAATACAAACTTTGTTCATTTCATATGGCAATGTTTTTCTTCATAGTTTTGTCCCCAGCCTAAACCTTGCAAAATCAAAGTATAAGAGCATTGCTCCCATGCCCCAACTAAACCACTCATCCTGTTGTAAGGACATGGGAACAGACTGCTCAGGGAAGTGGTTGATTCGCCATCCCAGAAGGTATTTAAAAGATGCACGTGTGGCCCTTAGGGCCGTGGTTTAGTGGTGGACTTGGCAGTGTTGGGTTAAAGTGTTGGGTTAAAGGCTGAACCTGGTGATCTTAGAGATCTTTTCCAAATGATTTGACCCTAATGATTCTATTAAATTCTTTGGTGAAACCTACTGTCCTGAAACCATGCTGACCAGTATTCACTGTTAAATCCTCCAAGTCACTGCTGGTAGAGAGCTGAAACCAGTTGTTCCATTGTTTTGCTAGAGAGTGTGTCAGAATATCTGGTCTTTTCCACTTAAAAAAATACAGTTGTAGTGGTAAATCTTTGATTCATAGAAACTTCTCCATTTATTTAAGATTTTAAAATATACATTGTTGTATGATTTTCTTCTTGTCTAGTTTCTTGAAGACTTACAATGTGTATTATTCACATCTGTAAAGAAAATGACCTATGTTATTTTTAGATGCAGATAATTTGTATTACTGACTGCACAAAGTGTATATTAAGTGTCCCCTATTTTACTCCTTTTTTTTACACTTTTCCTTCCTACATGATCTAGATTGCTACGTAAAATGCAGTTTGTCCTGTTATTTAGCAAGGTCCAATTGTTTAATGATTCAATGTGCGCCAATCAACTCTCCTTCAATTTTATTCATTACAACTGCAGTTGTGAAGCACTGTGGTTTTGAAATGTCTATATCCAGTAGCAGCATATTTTTACATAGAGTGCTACCTTTTCCTGGTGGGTTTTTTGTGCCATTTTTTCCTGAAAGTGCAAGTTATCATCATCAGTTTTAGCTTTCCAGTCTCATGACCTATTCCACCTGCTTTCAGCAATACCAGCTGTAACCAACTTCTTACTGTCCCCAGGCCTTTGTAACTCTTCATGTTCATTGTGTTTATCACAAACCAGTACCTGTCCTGTTTTCATGTAGACAGTGACTTCAGCTCATGAGTTAGATTTTGCTATTTTCCATTTTTATTTTGGGAGAAGACTCATTCCAAAGACAAAGAGTAAGGTTCCCATCCTTGAGAGCACTTTGTCTATTTAGCCTTTAGTGCCTCACTACTGGTTGCCAGAGCTCCCTGAGCATTTTGGTTTGACTTGCTCTGATTCCTCTTTCTCCATTCTGGGATCTTGCATGACCCACCCATGATGCAAATTGAATCCTAGCTTGCACTTAGATATTATTTGAGTTTTAGATTTGTTCCTGTGTAAATTTTGTAAGTCCATGTCCAAGCTTTACCTTTTCCTGGAGTGTAGACATTCAGAATACTTCTTGGCCCTGTATTTATTCATTTCACTTCCACAATTCCTAAATTTGCCAATTTGCTTCTCAACATCTCAAAAATATTAATCGGACCTTAATTTTACAGGAGTATATTCCTGTGTTTAAATTCATAAATATGGAAGTCTGAATGTCTAAAAACCAGTCAACTCATGCCTCATAACACTGCTGGTTGGAAATATTCAGAAATTCTAAAATTGCTTTAAGATCGTGAGCTCATAAAATTAATACATATTGGGGATAAGGTAGTAGTTATCCTCCTGTTTTCTGAACTCCTAGGATTCTTGACTTCCAGCTGTTCTGTATCCATCTGGGACAGGAGTTTGCTTTTTAGAGTAAAGCTTTGATTATCCCTTCCCCTTTTGGCTTTAGAATATGAAAGTGAAGGGAAAACATGTGAAATTATGAATCTTGCAATGGCATTATAAGATAATGTAATACTGGGGATTTTCCTTACCCCCATTCGAATCCAACCTGTTCTTTTACCCAGCTGTACCATCATGGTTCTGGTGCAGCTCCAGACCTGTTTCATGGAAGCTTCCCTTTGGTTGTGCTTGTATTTCTAAGGTGTCATATACTCCTTTTTGAAAATACACATCGCAAAATGAAATTACATTGTTTCCAAGTTACAGTCCATACTGAATATACAGCTGAAGTTAATTGCTCAATGTGTACCAAAATTCCTTCATCTGCCACCAACAAGAAGGCTGTGAGTGCAGTGGATTTACTTGTAGTTTGCAGCAGTGATAAAATCAGCAGCAGCTCCTGGCCAGATTTAACAGTACAGATCCAGGGCCAGGAAGGTCTCTCTACTTCATCTCTTTTTCAGAGGACAGGGAAGATCTCTTCTTCCTTCTCTGCCCGATCTTCCAGGTGTCAGGCTAACCAGGGAGATTGGTGGTCAGCTTTCCCTTGCTGTTAGTGGGAGTCAAGCAGGTCTTGCAACTCATTTTGGAAGAGAGTAGGCTTTGCTGGAAAGGCCAAGGAAAGGCTTTGCAGTTGTCCACCCATTTTCTCTGGCACTGTTTTGGATCTGAACACACTCAGACCTATCTTATTTCCACAGAATAACCATTTAAAGGGGAGTGGGTGGGGATGTCTTATAATTTCTAAAGATCTGAATATAAATAAATAAATAAATAAATGATTTGCCTTCATAAGTCATGTAACAATGAACTTTAGATTACTGAGACCTGGGCCTTACTGCTCTCTCTACTGATTGTAAGAGATGAAACAAACTGCCTCCTTTCAGGCTCCATTTCCACCCTCAGCAGCATTTCTAAGCCTCAGTGTCATTTCATGTATCTCTGCCGACATTAGATTTAAAATTGCCTTTTGACTATTCTGTTCTGCAAGAAACAAGCTGTTAGCAAATCCCTTTGCTTGGAAAGCCTCTTCTGGGTAGTCTGGGAGTTTATTTTTCAATTTAAGCATAGTCTCATTGTCTTTCCCACCCTTTGTAAAGAGAACAAGAGACTGGATTAAAAATTAACTCTTTCCATCTCTTTTTCCATCTCCCTCCAAAGTAGGGGCGTATACAAGCTAAGATTTAATTAAAAGCAAACTTGAATTTTTCAGTAGTATTTCAAGTAGAGTTTAATTGTACATATAGAAATACTCTTGCAACAAGAATTATTCTTGAACAAGCAGTATCCTCCCCTGTGCTCTCTTTACTGCATGAAGGATGGACTGTCTTTGCTGCTTAACTCAGTTAAGTAGGTTTCATGCCATTTCTGCTCCACAGTGATCTCCCAGCCTGCTCTACCAGGGACCTCCTTTTCTTTGCCTGCATTCTCTCTCTGCTCTGTTTTCTCTCTTTTAAGGAGCTTGCAGCAAAGAAAACTTATCAAATAATCAATCGATAAGGGTAAAGGTTATAGGGTATCCGCTAATTAAAAATACTACTTTGAACTAAGATTGTGATTATCTTAAAAACAACCTCCATCCTGTTCTTCTCTTTATTTTTCCTCAATCTTCTTTTTTTTTTTTTAACATGTAGGTGACTCCTTCCCTGCCCATGGCTCTATACTCAGGTAAACAGAAAAAGAGACATCATCAAGGCGGGGGGGGATTATGAAAAGTCAGCATGGGGTTCTCCTCCCCGCCACAGGACTGTTTGCTGCCTCCCCGTGCTGTACACATCCTCCATTGCTGTCTCCTGCATCACCTCCTCTTTCCTGTTTGCAGGCTAGCTGGGAATGGCATTGGTTTTTGTGGGGGCGGGCCAGCAGGGCTTGCTACCCAAAATGAAACTGTCACTGTGTGTAATCTTTAATTAGCTGCAACACCTCTGAGGTGGGCACTGCCTCTTCCGACATGTGGCTCTGACACCCTCCACAAAGCCCCACCACAGCAGAAATACCTAGATTTTCTTCCCTCACAATGTTGTTTTTTTAAAACAGCTTGATCAGGTGTACAGGACTGCCTGAAGGAGCAGTTGGGAAAGGATTGCCATGTATGCCCCCATTCACAAAGGAACCCATTTCCCGATTACACTGGTAACTGGGGATGGGTACATGGGGAGACAAACCCTGCAGTTTCCCTTGTTCCCTAGGCTGGCTCTCTATGTGCACCAGCCCAGCTGGGTTCGTCTCCCCATGAAAATCAGAAATGCCACAACTGGAGTGTCCACAATTATCTGTGCTGCTCTGTAAGGTGCAAGAAATGGCAGAAGAGGAAGAAAAACACAGAGGGAAGTCTGGGAGACTAAGCACTGCCAAAAAGAGAAAATCCCTTACTCTGTTGTAATCCTTGCATTCCTTAAATGTCCTCCCTCCACTCCCCCACCCCAGGAACATTTTGATGGCACATGTCCCAGGAGCATGTATATATCTCAGCTCTTTTGCCTGAGGAGAACATCAGTAAGTACTGACTAATGTTCCAGCTTGGAACCTAGGACCAAGTAAGGCTCATATTTTCAAAGGAAAAGTAATAGTTCCATTTTTAGGAGCTCATTTTTACTCACCTTTCTTTACTGCAGTTCATGACTGTAGCTCAGGAGTGTTCTGAACTTGTGAGCAAATGTCATTGTGTTTTGTGGACTTACATGTGGAACTCAACAGCCCTTTTTAAACTTGCATTTAGATACTCCTTTGTGGCTAGTATAGCTTTTTGGCTTTTTGGACAAATAATACCAGGAGCTTTTCTGTCTCTTATCTAAAGCAACGTGACTTACAGCCTCGTTGTGCCTCAGCAGAGGGCTTGGCCACCTGATCCCAGAACAGCGATACCAGGACCAGTGTCAGTATCCATTCAAAGCTCTGAGCTCAACTTCTACCTAACCTGTTTCTGTGTGAAGGAGTGGTCTCTGATGATCATTCTATGCTCCCTGGATGGTTAGAATGTTCCAGCTCAGCAGCAAGGTGTACCTTTCACTTCTGAATTCCTATTTTGTCTTTCATTTTATGTATTTGGATCCTATTTCTGGTGCTTTCCAAATAATTTCTAAATATTCAAGCCTAATGCTACCTAGAAGCAGTATGTTATCGGCATGTGTGTTCCCCCCAGAAAGACTGCCTAATGCTGCAACATGTATGTGTCCATAATGGGGACACTTAATACCTCTTGAAAGACTGTCCCAGTAAGTGGTTAAGTGCAGATTTGGAGTCCTGCGCTCAGGAAGTTCTGCCAAATCCCAGCTGACGCATCTAATTTGCTAAAGAATGTGGCTTCTGCTCTCTCAGCAAAGATTTCATTCCTCATGGGCGGTGGGAAACTTGCCCTCTTTATGTTAATTTTCACTAGCTTAGTGTTGTCTGGGACAGCCAAATTTGTCAATAAGGAGAGGAACTGGTCTGTTGGTCTCTATGTTCTTTGTTCTCTTGTTGCATTCTGGAGTCCGTCCACCTTGTACTCAGCCCCTTTTTCATGTATGAGGGGAACATTTTGTATGCATTAGCCTGCAAGCGTATCTTACACACTGGGACAAAACCACCCATTCTGTGGCAACAAATCTTCCAAACAGGTACTTCTTCATTTACACCTGGTGGGAGCTTGTTAGCAGCTCTTCCTCTACTGTAAGAGAGGAGCTGCCTAGAGAGGGTCAAGTATCTCATAAGAAAGCAAGCCTGAGTTTGGCCAAAACATGTTTCCTCTATCTCCTTTTCACTTCTGTTTCACACTTGGGCAGTATTAAAGCTGATTACTCACTCTGGAAGCTTTGTCTTTGGCTGCTCATGCTAGCACCTGTCTGTAGAATCTGTTCTGCCAGGTCCCTCACTTCTGGTTAAAATCTCCTGATTTGAAAAACAGGTAAACCTATAAGATGCCTTTTGTTTGCTTATGCTGTTTGGAGAAACTAGAGAAAAGTCAGTGTCTTTAAAAAACAGTAAGAAAAATAATTTGAAAGTGTCTACCTAGAGAGAGTGTAAGGTCTGTCCTGAGATGACTCCTCCTTTTGTGACATGTCATTCCTTGAAGAGTAAACATTCTCAAAGGAATCTGAATTTTAAATTCGTTTTTGTACATGGTATTGCCTAGAGAAAGCAAGATTCCTGAGACTGCCCAGCATGCACTTTCCAGGGAATTATTTTTCCAGTGTGTACTTCTTTCCCTCTGAATCCAGCAGGTTGGGGAGGATTTTTTTTTCTGTTGGTTTTTGGTTTTAATCTGTCCTATATTATTTGTCTGCTCCTTTTCTCTCTCCCTCTACTCCATGATCCATTTTTCCTTCTCTCCCTCTAAGTTCCCTGCTCAAGTGTACCTCCTGTTTCCGCTTATCCAGCTTTTATGTCTCTGCCTCCCCTCCTTACCTATTTAATAGCACAGGACCTTGTTTTGGTATTGTCACAGTTCACGGGAAATTACTGCAGACGACACCATGGCTTTCTGTGGTCTGTATACCTCTGGCAGATGGAAATAGTATGAAATATTTGTTGTCATATTAAATGGTTTTTTAACCAGTCATGGGACAGGTGAAGAACTGGGGAATCTTAGCTATAATCTTACTAATGTAGTAGCACCATCCATGAGATAAATTTGGCCTCCCCACCTGCAGTCTGACCACTAATCCATCTCAACTAGAATTTCAGTGTTCCAAACTATGGAACTGCTTCACTGGATCAAGATTATTTGTAGTGTGCTGTTATCACAGATGGCTAAAACAAAACTAAAAATGTAGGAATTCTCTATTGTTAAGTAGAGGATTTGTCTATGGCAGGAGAATGCAGTCAATTAGGGTTACAAACCCTTGCAGTCTTACAGATGGAAAGCAATTTTAAGTTATTTTTTGGGAGAGTGACTTTTAAACCCTTCATATCACGTGAAACTGGTCCCATCACTTGAAGACAGCTTCACCATTCCCACAGACACGTGCATAGAACAGAAATATTTAAAATCTTTTAAGACATTTCTGGAATAGTTACCATGTGTATCACAAACTACACAATGCACATGGATGTACAGTAAAATTTAGTGTATGTGGTCACTCTGAAGATGTATTCACCTTATTCATCTGACTACATGGGGGTTGCTAGTCCAGGATCAAGGAGAATCATTTCTGTGTTTCCTCAAGCACCTGCTCACATCCCCCAGGTAAAAGACAACACAATGGGGAAACTGTATGTACCAAAAAGCTTGTGTGTCTGAAGCAGGTAAAGCTCTGGGTGTCAGTGGGAGGTGTCAGAGATTTCTCACCGTGACACAAGAGAAGTCACACAAGAGCTGTGCCGCTCTGGAAATTTCCCTTTCCACTTACCCATTCCTGTACCTGGTTTACAAACAGCACGAGGATTACATCCCCAGCCCTTCCCAAGGTGCAGGCAGGAGTGAAAACTGCTACCAAAAAAAAAAATCCTTGACTCAGGTTACATAAGGGGTGGGCTGTTTTCCAAGGGCCCTGCTGAAAGGGACACGGGTGTCACCTGCAGGCACACTTGCTCGGAGCCTGCTTTGGCTGGGGATGGACTGCATGTCAGATGCACTGCAAGCCTGGGATTTTTGTGCCAATGGAGCAGTGGAAAAGGCCCCAGCTTGGCAATGCAGGGAGGAGGAAAACCGCAGGGAGGAGGAAAATCGCAGGTACCAGTGCAGCCCTTCAGGAGAAAGCAGCCTATGGAAAGAACAGGGCCCCTAAGCCCTTCTGCCTTTCAGTAAAAGCTGCACTGTTCACACCATGCACGTCAATCCTGTGTTGCTGTCACCAAGATGTTTCCCACTGCAGCTGGCCAGGGAAAGCTGAAAGAAGACCAGCAGAACCCTTACGCCTTATTATTCACTCACCTGTCTGGAGCATCCTGCTTGCCTGCTCTGCTTCCCAGCTACTTGGCAAGCCTTGTGCCAGAGAGGGTGTGCACTCTTTGGCTTCCGGGCAGCACAGGTCAGAGTAGAGTAGAAATGTCAGGGCTGTAACTTAAGCAGAGCTCCCAGCATTGTGCTTCCTATAGTAGGCAGCAGCTGTGGAGTGGCCAGCACAGACTGGGAGCTCTCCTGGGTGCACTCTGGCATTGCTCTTTCACCAAAGGCAGCTGATGTGTCTGCTTTGCTGTGCTTCTGCCCAGGCTCTCTGCTTTAAGTACAGTGTACTGGGTCAAAAAACCCACAAATTTAATGTCAGTAAATAGGCTGGTTTATTCATGCTCCTGAGCAGCACATTCCTCTGTAAAAAGCATGGAATTTTGGAAAATCCTCATGGGTAAGTCTGAAATGCAGGTACTGGAGAGGACACTGAACAGCAGGGCATTGGTTTTTTTTAAGGTGGTCTTTTATCACCTCTCAGATTTCTGAAAGAAAAGAACATGGGTTATTGTGATTGGTTTTCTGTTAATTGAGAATATGCTGTGTCTCTCTCTCTCCTCCATTTTTCTCATCTATTCCACCACTTTTATTTTCCTATTAATAGACTGTGCTTTGCCTTTTCAACTTAGTGAGAGGTTTTTCACCTGCACAACCTTAGTCAATGGGAGCACTTAAATAAGGACTGCACAGTCTGCCTCTGTGCATCTTAATGAAATTGGAGAAATGATGGGGTTTTTTTCCTTGTTCTTTGGGATTGCATTCTTCTTTCTCAAAGACTTTTTTTTGCCTCACAAAATTAGATCACTACTATGCAAAAAACAACCCACTGTGATCACAGCTTCATTGAACAATGCCTGTGGTTTCTTGAATGTTGTTCCCATCTTTTCAAGATTAAGTAAGATCCAGTGGGTTTGACCTTTGATCTGCATAATAAAAGGCAAGGAGGTAGTTTGTAAATCCTTCCCTTCCATCTTTATTTTTTGCAGTTTGGGACCTGAAGGCCTGAAATAATTTTTGCTTGCTAGGAGGAAACTTTATGTAATATATGTGGAGATGCTATTATGATAATTAGTGTTGTTAGGAAAAATCAGTGTGTGTAAGTCATCCAACAGCAAGCAATGATCTTTTCACAATCAGCAATTTGTCATGGGCTGCCAATGGAGGGGGGCTAGGACTATTTTATTCAGATAAGTTTCTCATTCATTTAGTCAGTAAATCATGGTGCACTTCATGATAGTAATTTTTAATGTGACTGCATTTTGTTAAGTTTTAATCACACATAATGGATTTTATCTGACAATGAGGTCAACCTGTAGTCTGTTCTTCTATCATTTGTATCTCACCATCCCATCATGGGCAACATCACAGTCATACCCGGATGCCCCAGACTTCAAGTGGATAGGAAAATACAAGTGGCACAGGAAGATGAGCTGTTAAGACTAATTTTTAAAAATTCAGGCTTAGGTGAGGATTTACTCTCAGTGGAACAACATATTATATATAATTATATATCTTTGTGTCTGAGTGTAGCTGAATTTGTTTGAAAACTCTTTGCATGAGCTCTCCAATTACACTTTTGAGCTGACCAGTTTGAATCAGGGGCTGCAGGAGCACCTTTAATCCACTGGATACCCTGGTAGGGATGTAGCTGATGCTGCTCTTTTGTCTGCATTCCATGGTGAACTTTTTCATTGGAAAAGCAGTGGAAGATGAGGCATAGAAGTGAGACAGGGAACCTTTGTGGTTTTCAGTGAGAGACTGGCTCTTTTCTTCAGTGTCCTCATCTTAAGTCTGAACTCTGCTGTGATTTGCTCATTCTTAAGCTGGTAGAAAAAGCCCTGTTGTCTTCCTCTACACTAGGTGTGTGTGCTGGAACTTCCTTGCAGCTTCAATACAATTGTCCAGGTCTTGCTTTTGTTTCTGAGTGGCTGTGGAGTGTCTCCATTTGCTTCTTATATATGTGGTTTGACTTGATGTCCTTCCCCTCTGAAGCAAGCTGTGACTGTCTTTTCTCTTTCCTTCTGGCTTCCCTATGTTTTGGTCATCTTCTTTCCCCATACATCCCCTTGCTCAAGTCTGTGTTGCATAGTTGGGCCCAGGCTTATTAAACCCCTGGGACAGACCTGCATCTCCTGTAAGTGTTCCTGTGCTCCTTCTGGCACAGGAGCTGTCATATGACCACCTGCATGGACATGGTTTTCTCTGCTCCCTTTCACTGGATGCAGCCTTCATGTGAGATCAGCATACAATTTAGAGAGGTGTTTAAGTTCCTTTGGGATGAAAGGTACTATAGAAGTATAAAATCCTCATAATGTCCCAGAAGGCTGGCCATTGATCTTGAAAGACCCATTTCAATCCTCCCTCCAGATCCCCTGATTTCTTTCTTTTGTTATTTCTCTGAGAGAGTGACAATCTGGAGACTGATGACCCTTTCTCTTACTACAGTACTAGAGAGGGGAGAGGGAGAATTAATTGTTGATGAATTTTGCAGGAGTTTTTTCCTCCTGTATCAAAAGACTGGGATACCTTGTGTGTACTGAGGCTGTGACTCTCCACCCTGTGATGGCTTCCACGTGGAGCCTGACCTGCTCTTTCTAGGTCAGACTCTCTCTTGTTACACTGCTGCAAGTCAGGAATATTCAGTGAAGATAATGAACTTTCACAGAAGCCATTTTAGAAAAAAAAAAAAGGAGGTAATTTGTTTGGTAAATGGAAATTGAATAAACCTTCTCTGATGTTTTGTTTGGGCGGTTGGAGGGTTTTTTTGTTAGTACTGAAGAGAAGAGCAACCCGAAAACATTTTGTCATAGCAGGTTTTTAGTATCTCTCTCTGTGTCTTTCTCTGTCTCACTAATGCAACTTTGCCTACAGCCTCATGCATTAGCAATGCAAAGCAGATTTTGAAAGCCAAGGGAATCCAGGCTCTTCCAGATGAACACTGATTTTTAAAAAGACAAAAATCTAGAAAGAATAAAGGTTGTCCGAGTGACATATGGTGTGACAGTGACCCTACTGTAAAGACAGATGTACAGAGCTAATGGTAATCCTACACCAGAGCCAGATAACATTCTGAGGTTAGGAAATCAAAGCCCCATGCTTTGGCTTAGCAGAGAATTAGCATGTGGAGCCTGCCTTAGTTCTGGAAACAGGGCAATTCAGTTCTTAGTCATGTTGCATTTGGGACTTTCAGCTTTGGTAGCAACAAGATCCTACCTCATCCTGTGCAGGAAAATCAGACCCATGCCATTTGACAAAGGAACAGAGTGTATTTAGGAAAGTTTCAGTGTTTAGATGGCTTTGTGGAGAAGGTGTATACTCCTGATAATTAGTTCTGAGAAGTTCATGTCTATTACTGCAGAAACAGGTTGTACACTGCTTCAAAGCTGTGGGGCTTTTAAATTGGGGAATAAGTGCCAGGGAATAAGCAGCAGTTGGTACCCAAGGGATATTTCGGAGCCTTTTGCACATGGGGACCCCAGGAAGTAACCTACAGCAAACTAGGCCTCAGGTTTGTACAAGAGCCACCTCTGCACATGGAAGTTTGATATCCTTTAATGACAGAACTGAGTCCCAAGTTCAGGGCCTGGAGCACAGCCATAGTTCCCTTGAGTCCCAGCACAGGCAGCTCCTGGTCAGCAGAGCTTGGGGCAGCTTCAGGTGATCAAGCACTGTGCAAAGGCACATTCTTCTTCCAGAGAGGAGAGGGGAGTATACATGATGCAATTATTTTATTTGCCAGTGGCTTGGCATTGAGTGAGTGAATTCCTTTTTATATAAATGCTGTGCCCTTGTTAAAACAAAAAAGTCATGCTCAGTAGTGAAAACCAGGAATGTTTTGTGTTGTCTGGCATACTACCTCTACCTGACCCAAGCCCACCTCTCTGCCCTACTGTTTCTGATTCCACTGTCTTTCTTCTGGTTTTTAAATATATATTTAGCAATGAGATCTTCCTTATTTGTATTTTCTGAAAATACAGAAAGTAGATCATGTCTTCCAATACATGTTATCAGTAGCAATTCTTTGAAAACAGAAATTAATAGGGTAGGACCATAATTTTTTGGTGCAGTTTTGGATTCCTTAGTAGCATTCAGTTAGGCTTGATTTTTAAAATGGCAAAATCATCCCAGTATCAACAAAAAAGATGATCATCACTGAGACTTTTTTACAATACTTGTTGCATTTCCTTTTCATGTTTACTTTTGCTTTCCCACAAAGGAAGTATTTGGGTACAGGAGTAAAACACAAATCTAAAATGTCTAAAGGCAACATATGATTAAAAAGAAAATAAGTGTTTTCAGGCTTATTTTGTAAGGAAATATCCCGGCTCAGCTGCAGAAGGTAGACAAGGATTTAAAGAATTTGTTGATGTTGTTCTTCAAATCCTATGCATATGTTTTGTATCATTACTGGTCAGGAATGGGGACCTGTCGTAGTTTTTTTCTATTTGGTATCAAGTGTTTTCTGTCATAGTATCTGGATCCAAGTAAAAAATTACTGTTATGACAAAGTGTTGTATTTCAGTCACTCCAAAGTTGAACTGCTTTATCTATTTAAAAGGCATATATCAGATTTTTTAAATATAATCTTTTTGAAAGATTTTTGGGCTTATTCATTCCTTCAGAAGTAAACTTGGGTGTTTATTGTAATTTCTCTTTGCATTTTGCGTTCAAATGGTGGTGTTATTAAATTTTTTTTAAATTGGCCTCTGTGCATATCTGTCTCTGCTTTCCTGTCACATCATGTGCTTCTTCATTCCATCCTGCAAGCAGAGTTACATCCTCTTGCTTAGAATAATGCATGATGGGGGAAAAGAGGAAACTAATTTAAATACTTAAACCAGGAAACAGTCCACTTACACAATCCACTCTTGTTTTCAATGGTGTCCCAGGAAGCCAGAGCACAGCTGGTCATTCCTGCACACACAGGCAAACAGCCACCATGAACAGTGAATATTTAAAATCCAGGCTGTTAACAGAGTATCTATGTTGGGTTTTGTTGCAAGTGATGGATCACTAATAGTTTAAAACTCAGAGACTGGGAACTTCTTTTGTAAACTGAAGGGGATTATTTCATGCTGGGTGTCCTGTCAGAATAGAAAAGTCTTTTAGTAGAGGTGGGATTGTGCATACAGGGGTTGCTTGTAATATGTAATTTACTGAAAACATACACGCATAGCAAAAATCAAACCAAGCAGCTATGATTTCAACTCTGCTGCTGCTCTCAGATCAAGCACCTGAAAAGGAAACACTACATAATACTTACCTGGCAAATGTGGCCTGATCAGGTTTTTGCCTTGTGAAATATGTTTTGGCACAGCAACTGATAAAGTTGCTTGTAATACAGAGGGCTTGCTCTGTAATGGTGTTGTGAAAATTCTTTTAATTATTACACATAATCAGTCCTGAACTTTATGGTAATTCTGTTTGGAGTACTAAAAATTAATTTAATAGAATCATAAGAACTGAGCCAGTCTGCCTGTTCTTGTTCCATACTCTAGACAGCAGGTGCAGTATTTCGGTTCACACGACTGTGTTCTTCACATACAAAGGGAAGTTTTCAAAAACGCAGTGATGCTCCCAAATCCCACAGAAAGTGAATGCAGGTTGGATCTCTAATTCTCATTTCTTCTGTTAAAAATTTCTCTCTCTATCCTTATTATTTTGATCTGACTAGATAAGGGTGCCCAAACATCTTCCACAGTTGGTAAATTTGATTAGAAACACTGACAGATAAATATAATCCCTGCTACCCTTCCCATATTCCTGGTTTCACAGGCATTGGCTGTTAGCCCTTAAGCATTGGAAAATAAAATGTAATAAATCTTTTATTTCACTTGTTTGTCACCCTGTTCCTATCAGAGTTGTGCTTAAAGGGGCTTTTGGTCCCCATGACACCTCTCCATAGCCTGTGTCAGGGATGACATAGCACTGGCATTTTGGGAAATCCCTGTAGTTCTGGGGACTTATAGATTGGGATCATGGTGCCTTTACTTGAGTCAGTGATCTTACTAGAGAAACCTCCTGGAAACAAGGTTGTAATTTTTGGAGAAAGATGGACAGCCAGCGGCAGGACACAATTTCTTCCCTAGAACCAATGAGCACCTCTTTGTCACCAGAATAGCGCAAAAGGCTCTGGAGTGGCAATGCTGTCTTGGCAAATGCCTTTTCCATCACAGAGCTGAACTGCTCAGGATCCCTCCAAAATAGTGATTGTCAGCAACTTGGACTCTGACCTACTCAAGTCTTTTCCTGCCTCTGTGCATCTGCATTCCTATTCCTTTAAACATCCCACTGTTCCTTTGAACAGGTGCCCTTGAAAGGGTGAAGGAATGTACTGCCAATTCTTACCTTCTGCTGAATTATGCCCTTGAGTGGCCTCTGAGAGAGATAACACTGCTCAGGCTTATTGCCTTTTTGGTTTGGAAAACCAGCTTTTTCCACTCCGAGGGAGGTCTGTGTCCTTGGGTCTCTTGCCTCGCAGTCCAGGATAAGCCTTTGCTATCTTTCTCTGACAAAAGCACAGTGAGTGGAAGGAGACTGGGGCATTCACAGCTGGCATAGAAACCTTGTGAAATACAGAAGCTTCCTTCAGTATGGAGTAACTAGGATGCCCAGAGTTCATCCATGGATGTAGAGAGGAGGCCAGGTCCCTCCTGCTGAGCAGGTAGACAATCACTGAGAAGTGTGCCTTGCTGCAGTTCTCCTTGGGTTCCTCAGCCCTCACTCCCAACACAGCTGCTAAGGACTACTCTTAAACCAGAGAGATTTCTTCCCCTCTGCACACTAAGGTCACTTTGCCAAAGAAAGGTGAGATAGGGAGAGGGACTGAGACATCATCTTCCAAGATGGCAAATGTTGCAGTACTCATCCAACCCTGGCAGAGAAACAAGGTGCCTTTTTCTGTCTCATCTGTGGATGTGCAAGGCCCAATACATCCAGTCTCCTTGACCTTACCTATGATTAGTGCACATCTCTCTAATTTCCAGAACTGTCTCACTTTAGGAGATTTGATCCTGACTAGCTGGGAGTCTGGCAAATAGCAGAGAGTATATAAGGGGTGCAGACATAGAGAACTACTTCTAGGCTTTCTGATTTGTGAGCTAGAATAATGTGTAGCAATAGTGAGAACTTCATATCAAAATGTACTAAAATACAGAGCTTCTTATTTGGCTTGCTTTGAGTCACACCTCCCCAAAATCCAGCCACCCACAAATAAAGCACCAACAGCTTCAGCTCGACACTTTTAAATTTAGTAAAAAGCTCTTGAGAAGGCTTCCAGGACAGCATATGTTTTTGGAACATGTAGATCCATTTTTCTCTGTAAGAAGGAGAGGCTGCTCTGTACAGCATGAAGAGGAGTGTGGAGCAGCAGTGGGAATAAGAGTGAATTTTCCCCCATCACTCTAGAGAGTGATCACTCTAGAGTTCCACCTTGTTAAATGGCTGGCTGAAATCATGCATGATTAATGGACAAAATGAAAATTAGATTATGTGTCTTCACTCTTCCTGTGACCTCTACTTTCTTCTGTATCAATTGAAAGCAGCTGGAGGGGGAGCAGGGGGGAAGGGAAGGAAAAGATTTAAAGTCCTGTATAAAAATCCAGAAGAGAAAGGGAAGAGGAAAGGAAAGGTGCAGAGCCTCTCTGTAAATTGTATGCTCTTCCCAAGAATCACAGCTTCCGAGGTATGAATCCTACAGTACTAAAGCTTGAAGAATTAAAATGTGGAACAAATGCCAAAGTTTCAGGATGCCTGTCAGTAGGCGCCACGTACGTCAATCACTCACATGGAACTGCATCCTGTGGGGAATTTGGTTTCCCTGCACAGCTGCACACAGGAGGTGACCTGTGGTTCAAATACAGTCAGCCTATTGGAACAGATGCTTTCCCCTTTCTGGAAGGAAGTTTTAGTGTGTTACCCATTTTTGGACTCCTGTTTGGGCTACAAATTTGAAGATATGAGTCTGAAAGGCAGGAGATCACTGCTTGCCTGCAGACATGCAGTTCTTCGGCATTTTGACATCCTTCAGTGCTGTCTTGTGATCAGAGCATGGATCTCTGCACTCACTCAGGGGCACCTGCATGTTTGGAGGCACCCGGAGCCTGTTCTCTTTTCATGCCTCTGTCTGTAATATCAGAAAGCAAAGGTTTTCTGTTCCACTTACAGACTGCTTTGACAGAACAAGATGTGTCTTGCTGTGCCCTCTACAACTTCATTCTTTGAAGGAAAAATGCACATATAAATCCTATATTCACTTAAAATAGCTAAAAAATCAATGTGTTACATGATTTGCTACCTCAACAACCTCAACGGGTAGGTTAACACAGGGTGAGTAGAGCAGGAGTATAGTATCAGACTGCATGAAATTGCTTATTCCCCCCTTTTTTCCATGTGCTGGCATTGGCCTTGGGAACCCAGGCAATGGGATTTCATTTGAAGAGACCAAAGCTCCCATGTGACTCCTGCCTATTCCTGTGTCTCAGAAGGGTTGATGAGTGAGAACCACGCTTTTGTCAGAAGACAATCCATGTTTTCCACCTTACATTTTAGCATGGGCTTGTATTTGGTTTCTTCTTTGAAAGGCCTCACATTCTGCGACAGTCTTTGTTTTTGTGTTTTGGAAAAGGTGTCTCCTAGGAAAGGAAAGCTTGAACCTGGCACCTGCAAAAATGGGCAAAGGAGAAAAAGACAAAACATGATACTAAGAAGAAATATTGAGGTCTGATCTCTTCTCTCTGGTGACCAGTGACAGGACCTGAGGGAATGGCCTGAAGCCGAGTCAGAGAGGTTGGACATCAGAAGAAAGCTTTCACCCCAAGGGTGGTTGAGCCTGGAGTGACTCCCCAGGGCAGTGGTCACAGCATCAAGCCTGACAGAGTTCAAGGAGTGTTTGCACAGTGCTCTCAGGCAGAGAGGAATCACACAGAGTGTGATTCCTGGGATGTCCTGTCCAGGGCCAGGAGTTGGACTGTGATCTTTGTGGGTCCCTTCCAACTCAAGATATTCTATGATTTTAGGGATTTGCTTCCTGATTTTTAAAAATTCAAGGTTGGCTGCTCTGTGATGGTCTTTTAATCTCCCTTGCATAAGAGTGACAAAAATGCTGTAAGAAACTTCAGGGTTTCCTTTGGGAGTCACTAACTAGATCATGGGTATTGCTGCTGTGGAGGTACATATAGTTTCCTTTAAATTGTTCTGAAAATCAGAGGCTTAAAGGAAGAGAAGATGGTTCTGTGCAGAAGCTCTATTTCAGGATTGGCATGTTTTTCCATCCTTTAATCAACTTGTCCAGATTCCATTCTTCTTTTGTTGTCGCTAGAGTTATCAAGAGTTGGGCAGTACAAAATGGAGGTGGGTAATGGTAACTGTAACAAGGACCTCACATGACCTCTTTGGGCCTAACATTGCACGGTTCTCAACAGGTTGGTTTGGCCACTTTCTGCCTAAAGTCTTCTGCTGTTCCACTGGCCTACAGCAGGAGATCCCGTCTCCATGGCATTGTGCTGCAGGGGCATGCTGAGGAGCCCTGGACATGGTGCACCCTTGTTCTTTGTCTCATTCATACCTTTTTTTTTTCCTGACTTCCATGTCAGAATTGTCTGTGCCCATCCTGTCATCTTCTAATGGTATCTTTTGTAAAGGGGAGCCCTCTGAGAATGTGTCATCTCTGCTAGGGCTGTCTCCTGCTACAGGGACAGATATAACTGAAATGACCCACTTCTGAAAATCATAGTGGGAGACCAAGCACTGTAGTTTTTATCTGGAAGTTGATCATCAAGGTCAGTCTGGTCCCTGAGAAATCTCTGTCTCCTGTTTCTGCTACAGTTCTACAGTGAGCTTGCGATTCATCGTTCCGTGTGCTCCCTATAAAAATCATCCTCTTGTGTGAAGGGAAAGGTAGAGCCTTAGAGAATTGCAGAAAACATCTTTAATGAGATTTTTGAAGCCCTTTTGTAAAGGCTGTCATTTTCTTATGAAGCTTGTTGGCTCAAATGCCTCAAACAGCAAGTTAAGGACCATGTTCTTCATAGAGGTGTAGGTGGTCATGATACGTGTCCGAGAGTTGAATACGTGTATAATTCAACAAACATTTCTACTCAGGTATTTTGACCAGTCAGCTAATAGCTGTGCATAAGATACTCTGCCCTCTTCTATCAGTTCATCTGCCACTCTCACTTGCTTAGCAAGATATATGCTGATTTTTATGCATATGACTCTTGTTAATGCTAAGGATCATTATGAGTGTGGTTTGAGAGGTGTCCTTGCTTCATCCTTTCAGGATATTGTCCCTGAGGAGAAGGAGTTACTGTTTTGTACAACATGGCTGTCCAGAAGTGCTTGCAAATCAAATGCTTTCATTTGCTGTTTATGCAGGGAGTGGGGAGGAGGGGGGCTGCACACCTTAAAAAATCCTCTCACTCAGCGTCTCACTTTAAAGAACAAAGTCTTTTTAGGTTTGCAGGAGCGCAAAAAGGCATTCAGTCACATACACTTTGAATAATTTTATATGAACCTGTCTTGTCAGTCAGATATCTGTCTGCAAAGTCTATTTTTAAAAAATTTGTTTAGGTTTGGTGCTATCTCTGTTGACGCAGGGAGCGGGTGCCAGGAAACCCTAAGTTTGTTTCCAACCTCTAACCCAGCTGGCCACATAACATACAGTGAGTCGCTTAGTCACTTAACTTCTCTTTCTCCTTCTCTTACTAGTAGAACAGTTTCCCAGTGTATCTTTTCTTTCATGTTGCCCATCTGTTCAGTTCTATTTTTTTTCTCTTTTTTTTTGGCCCAGGATTTCCATTATTCCTCCAACAAGGCATGTAGTCAGGGCATAAGGCATAGCAAGTGGTGATTGTCTGTTCAACATATAGCAAATGTGAGTGAAGAAAAGCAGAGCTTTATTTACACAACAGTCACAGTCTGTGCCATGGCACCACAGTCAGTGTGCAGGAGGCTCGCAGCCACACAGCTACACATGTTCTGGAATATGGGTACTCCATGTGTTGTTTTTCAGCCTCCTGGGAGAGCTTGCCTGCTAAAGTTGTGCAATCTGGATCTGCTGTGTATTCAGTGTCATTTTTGTACCAGCTGATAGCATAAAGGCTGAATAAATTTGCTTCATGTTAGACGTGGCCCTCTGCAAATAAACGTACATGTTAAGAAAGCCCTCCACGACGTAATTAGTTGTCTGTAAGCCACACTATCATTGTGCA
The DNA here is from genome assembly GCA_013400235.1 of Oriolus oriolus. Taxonomy (NCBI): domain Eukaryota; kingdom Metazoa; phylum Chordata; class Aves; order Passeriformes; family Corvidae; genus Oriolus; species Oriolus oriolus. The sequence continues at coordinate 149,773 of VXBT01005531.1, forward strand.
GAGTAATTAACTCTGTTTATTTAAAGGAGCCCCAGAAAGCTATTAGCATTTGCCATTGGACCAACATGAGGAAAAAGAAAAGATAAAACCCCATGTGTGGTGGTTATTAGTCCCTTCATCATACTAATGGACAGCTTGTAAGAAATTGAACTTGCTATCAGTGGCCCCACGTACCAGCAATCATGCAGGGGCATTGTTTCTCCTTGCTGGTGATAAGGGCAATTCGTGGTGGCTTGGATAAGATGCTAATTTTTATCTGCTAAGTGCATGATGCTTGTAAAAACAGCAGTGGCCTTGTTACCACTTGACATGACACTAGTTTTGGCTGTTTATGCTGACACACCACTGCAGTCTTTTAAAGCTCCAAGCTGGGCTCAGATTCATTAGAGAACTTCCAAAATGATAGTGATACAGCATCTGGGCTGACTTCTTTATGCTCCCTGCTCCAAGCAAGAGGGAGAGAAGCAGTATAGCCCAGTGGATGGTCTTCACTTGCTTGTCAGATTTACTTTCTGTGGTGAAGTAGTGGCTTCTGGAAAAGCAAATTAGGTACTTCATTTATCTGTAGGTTGACTTACATGAGGGATAGAGAAGGGAACTCTGTCTGCAGCCCTTCAGAGGTGGAAAGGAAACGGGCTCCAGCATAGGCTGTGTGCAGCTGGCTGGTGGCCCCAGCTCCCAGCAGCGATGTTTCCGAGGGAAGAGCTGTGGCAGTGGCTAGGCTCAAACAGAACTTGTATAGATCTAGGCCTCCTGAACTCAAAAGGCTTAAAAAGAGTGTCACCTACAGCATTTGCTTCTGAAACCTGTGGCATTTAATATATTGGAGTTTTTTCCTACAAGATTTCTAAACCACCTTATATAGGCTATTAGTGAATTATTTCCCTGTTCTGTAATTGGCTTATAAATTTTACAGAGGGGTTATTAGCTATAAAGAGTTGTGACAAATGACCTGTGCAAAGGAGGAAAACTTAGTTAAACTTTTCTTCCCTGCCTCCACCCCTAGATTTAGCAGCTGTGCTAAGTCTATGCAGGCTTTCTGTCTTTGTAAAGATGGGTACCTGTGAGAAGATCAGTGAGTGAGCCCAGGCTCCAAGGAAAGGGCATCTCCCGAGAGGGGGAGAAAACCTTCTGGAGCTCCCCATTGAGACTGCAGTAAATATTAGTGATGAGCTGCCTGAGTCAGCTGAAATAGAGACTATAGGTAATTGTAGGGGCCCTGATCTGAGCCTCTGCACTGAGAATGCTCCCATTTACTACCCTAAATCCACACACAAGTTGGAACAGTTTTGATGGAAGCAAAGCTGCATCTCCCAAATTGTCAGGTATGGCAAGAGGATGTTGCTGCCTGCAGAAAAGGGACAGTCTTTACAAAAGTGCTAGGAAACCTCTGGCAGTGGTGTGTGACTAGAATCCATTTAATATCTGTCAAGGCTCCTTTTTCTGAGCTTCTGCAGAAGCTCATTTTCAGATCTCTGCTCTCCAAGGTGTCCTGAGTAATTTCTGTATATAAACCAAGCCATTAAATAAATAAGTAAACCCCATCTTCTCAGTACTCTCAAGTCACATTTTGTATCGGGGCTGTTCCTTAGATATCTTTTACTTCTGAATGCTCTCACTTCTATATACCATGTGATATAAATAATACTGCTAGGAATCTGAAAGCTGCAGTTTTTTATGGCCAAATTGTGATATTATTCTCTGAATTCACATTACTAATTTTCCTGCTTGTGGTTGGCATCCAGCCCTCCTTGACATGCGGCCATCCTGCTGTGTTCCACCATCAGCTGTCCTGGGATTGCTGCATGTGTAATGCACCTGTAATCATTCAACCTGAAACCATGGGGGAAGGTAGCCAGCCAAACATGAGTAAGATTTTTGCAAGCATATTTGAGTCATTTGTCAGGAGTTTCTTGTTGCCATGGGAATTAGTGAGTGAGAGAAGACATAAGTGAATCTTATTCCTTGCTTTAGCCTCAAGTCTGGCTGCATCAACCTGCAGGCCCTATAATTTAGAACCATGGGGAACTGAGAGAGCTCATTTTCCTTTTTAATTATTATTGCAGTGACCTATCATGGGAGGAGAGGAATTGTGTGTCTACTTGCCAAGCACTGCAGTCCAAACTTCCTTGTGTGGCTGTAAATATGCCAGGCCTGCCTTTGTGGCGAACTACAAGTGCTCTCAGACTTTTGAGAAGCCCAGCAAGTCAATTCCAGAGCCTAAGAAAGAACAATTCATCTCCTTTCCCATCCCCCTGTACACACATACACCATCCCCTTGTCTCTTTTTAGGTCGTTTATAATCAGCAGTCATGGAGCACGGGCCTCATTAGTGATATAGCCATTCCTTCAGTGTTTCAGAAATAATTATTTAGAAAAAATGCACGGTTTTCTTCCCTTGAGAGCCCATGGGTGATGAATTTATTTCAATCTGGCTGTCTTGGCTGTCTTGCTCAGCTTTATCTCCATATTTATTTCAACAAATAATGTACTGTGGGAGCAACAAAACAGAGACAGACAAGACAGTCTGAACAGGGAAGGGTTAACCAGGGAGATGGCATTGGAAAGCTGGGGCTCAGGGGGAGGCATTTTTATTCAGAATAATTTTTTAATATATATACTTTCTGAGTGTTTGTGTTTGTAGAGTTTTAGAAGCCCTGGGATTTGGACACTGATTTATTCATAGGACACCATTTAAAGAACAGACATTGTCCCCTGAGTGGTCCTAGCCACCAACCTTTCTTCTGTAGGGACCAACCCTTTTGTAAGAGCAGACAGGTTTCCATGCCAGCTAATGACTTGGGTCTCTCACTAGCAAGCACTGCTGTCCTGGGATCCATGTCCTCAGCAGCCCCCTGCACTCAAGGTCCAGCTGCGTATTCCTCCATCTCCAGGAATCAGCACTTGCAGCTGCTGTAAACCAGGGTCACAGAGGGACTTAAACTTGTGATTTTTGTTATGCCAATGACCATTCCAGTAACTGAGTGTTACACTCTGGAAGCTGAAGCTCCAAGGTCAGTGGCCAAGGACTGGGAGGCAGAGCTCTTCTTCAGACCAGCTGTGCCATCACTTCCCAGTATACACATCAGAATTAAACACAGCCTTTTCCTCCAAGCTACCACAGTCACAGCAAGTTCATTTGAATAACAAACGCTCTGAATTCCTTGAAATTATGCTTTCTAAGGATTGGTTTTCCCAATGGGTAAGCTCTTCCTGTTTAGACCACTTGGCACCCCTTCTGCTGGACAAATAAATCTGAGTATGTGGCATCACTTCATACCATGTGGTTGCAAGCACAAGTCAGCTCTGTATGACAGGTGTTTTATTTGAAGTTTGGGTTTATGTGTACTTACGAAAAGGAACACTGAGCCTGTCCTCTGCCAAAATATAGCCCCTTCCTTCCCTCTTCCCCTCTCATGCAAGCTCACATGTGAAGTGGTTTTTCCACTAGGGCTTGTGCCTGCGTTTCATTTGTTCCCTGGGATGGCTTTTCTGAAGCATCTGGAACTTGTCATTTTTGTGTGCAGCTGTAAAGTATGTGTAATTTGCCTTGCTCTAGGTTTTCAGAAGCAGTTCCTATCCAGATTTACTTACAGGTAGCATTTGTGAACAGAGGACCTAGCAGTTGACCACAGGGTTCCAAGCAGTGATGCACATAGCAGCCCTGTAGTGTATTTTGTGTTATGTGCACACATATTCTTAATGCCTCTTCCAGGTTTTGTTTTCCTTAGTGAGCATGGCATTCATTTACCAAAAACCCTTCTCCTGCTGACTTGTTAATTAATACATATTCCCAAGTTTTCTTTCCTCTTCCCTTTTATACTGAACTTTCAAAGGCCCAAGCTAGCCAGCTTTCTGCCAGGATAAGAGGTGAGCAACTAATATTTTAAAGCCAGTTTAAATGCTGCTTGTGTCAACCTTCAAATTTAGAGACAAATATCCCTCTCCAGTCTTTTCTATTAAGGCAAAATGATTGTTTAGTTATTTTCAGCTGGTTTCTTTATGCATTGCTGTCTAATCACCTTGGTAGCAGGACTGTAACCCATTAATGGGGGAATAAGTAGCAGTTGGCTTGCTGTCTGTGGCTTGGTTGAGGTGGA
>VXBT01005534.1:0-22016 GCA_013400235.1 Oriolus oriolus
GCCGTGCCAAACCACAACATTAACACACCCAACAAACAGTTGGACTGTAGTCACAGGCTTATCACTGATATTCTTAGCACTTGTAAGACAGACTCCTGATGAATCTCTGCTGGCCAGGCATCAGGCACTTATTAGGTCAGGTGAGGAAGTATCAGTCTCCACAGGATTTGGTCTGACCTTTTACCATGCTGACTTGCCATCTCCCAGCTCTCTCTTGTTTTTTACTCTCAGGTTTCCATAACTCTGTACATGTGTTTCTCTCTGGAGACCTTAATCTAGCAACTACTCCTTAAGCTAATTATTTTATCTCCGTGATTTTATTTTATTTAACATAGACTCATAAAATCATACAATAGTACTGGTTGGAAGGGTCCTTTAAAGATTTTCTAGTCCAAATTTCCTTCAGCTAGATCAAGTTGCTTAGACCCCCATCCAGCCTGTCCTTGAATGTTTCCAGGGATGGGGCATCTTCCACTTCTTTGGACTACCTGTTCCAGTACTTCACTACCCTCATTGTGAAAAAAAAAATCTTCCTCATATTTAATCTAAATCAACCCTCTTTTACTTTAAAGCCATTATCCTTTGTCCTGTTGCCAGAATGAACCACCCCAACTCTCAATCTGTCTTCACAGGAGAGCTCTCCAGCCTTTGATCACCTTTGTGTCCCTCCCCTGGGCTCACTCCAGCAGTTTCACGCCCTTTGGGGCTGCAGAGCTGAATGCAGCTCTCCAGGGGGGGGTAGTCACCAGAGCAGAGCAGAGGGGCAGAATCCCTTCCTGGCCTGATGTCTGAGGCATTGTAGTCTGGGCCCAAACTCCCAAGCGCAACTCCCAAGTAAAGCTGAGATATCTGTATTCTGGGCTATGCTTGCACAGAACTGGAGATGAAACTGCCGTATGTGTTCTCCATTTAAACTCTAAATCTTGCCAAACAGAACGGAGTTACACAAATCCAATGTGGACAAACAGTCTCTGAACATATGTCTATTTATGAATAAATTGCTCACACTGAAGGACCCTGTATATTTTACTTTGATTTTCTTTTAGTTTGTCTAAATAATTAATTTTGGTTCTCTTCATTACAATTTCCTCACATGAACCATTTTATTTCTTCTCAAAATGTTTTTGTACGGAAAATATATTTCAGTGCCTTTCTAATTTAATTCTCCAGGGACCGCATTCTTTCTAAGTCATTTCTTATGTTCATTCTTTCACAGTCTAAAAGACTTTGCCTGAGCATGTTTTTCATCATTGTTGTTTCTTTTTTTCTTGGCTCAAAGTATTAGATCCTAGGCAGAGCCAACTAGAAATGGTTTGGACAAAAGTTTGGGAGGGAGTGGTGGGTCACAGCAAGAAAGAACGGACAAATTGTAAGGAAAATATTTTTTTATATATGTCTATACAGTATTAAAGGCATAAATTTGTTACTAGCTAAAAGTCATCCCCCCATGAATAAATTAATATCCTAAATACACCATAAATTAAATAGGTTTAAAGTTTGTTGTATCAACTAACTGCCAAAATTAAGACCTGTGGGAGGCTGCTTTACCTGAAATTTCAAAGTGGTGAATGGAAATCTGTGAAAATAAGAACTCAGCTGCCCCTCTAAGAACTGCTGTCAGTTTTTGACTTAGGAGAGTTAAAAGCACCATCTGTAGTGGAAAATTGTTTGTCTATGAGAAAAATGCCCTTCAAAGCTCTGGAGGCCACCCAGAAAAATAACATCCAGTAAACAAAAGTAGTTCTCCCATTTAGTTCTAAGCTCATCAGTTTCATCTTTATCTATACATGATCTTGTTCCTGAGTGAAATACTTGAAGTGTGTTGCTTGCCTCCTAGGTTCCTCAATCACAAACTTGCTCATTAGACTCTAATGATAAGGACAAGAGTAAAAGCAGCTTCTATAACTTAACACCACTTTCTCTCCATCTTTACCAAATGGGTGAGACCTATGATAAGAACAAATGACGTAGCTATATGGGACTATAGAGCTATATAGCCACACAAACACATGAGAACAAAGATACTTGAAAGAAAAAGCAAGGTCATTCTTTCACTGGTATCTAGCACTGAGGATGTTAAAGTTAGTGATTCTTTGGAGACCATGAGAAGAGTCAGCAAGCACCTCATATACCTCCTGGGGGATGCACACTCCTCCTTCTCTGTTTGCCCTAAGTTTCTCAAAACAATCAGCTGCTGCCTAATATCCTTGGCTTCTGCCCTTGGTTTCCAATGCTGCTGCTGACAAATCTTTGCTATCTTGCCAAGCAGAAGGAAGACAAGGGTGGATATCTAAACAGAGATATATACTAGTGCAATGCTTCAACAGAGATTGAATTTAGGTTGGAGTTCTGATGTGGAGGATGAACATAAACTCAGATTTTGCTCTTTGTCTCCTCACTGAAAGCTCCGAGTTTATTTTCAATTGCTGTTATCACTGACGCTATCATGACTCTTTCAAGGAAGGAGGAAATAGAAAACTGCTAGATATTATGAGGATGAGGGGTAGGGACTGACCTGAAAAGCTGTTACAGTTTTCATGAAAATCAGCAAAATGTATACTCTCGTAAGAAGCTTGTCTCAGACAAGCCAGCCCACCCCAGGCAAGAGTCTGGGACCCTCCTCTTTATCCATGAAGAATATCACGTATCAGAGAGAGCTGGCAGCAGTTCAGCACCGGCAGAAGTGCAGAATCAAGCTGGGCATAGACCACACCTATGTATTATTTTGTCTAAGGAGCCTGCTGGTGCCTTTGGTCCCAAAATCCCTGTGGGGAGTGCAGACTGTTAACACACAAATCTGGCCTTCCTCATGGCCAGATGCGCTCATGGCCTTCCTCATTTTTTGCCATGCAAAATTAAACTTTGCATATGTTGTTCAGAAGCCTTGAGCAGGCCCTTCTAGTAATTATTCCCTTTTCCAGCTACTCTTCGTTGTGATGAAACATTATTTTCTCTTTATTCCATTGAAAAATATTACATTTCTTGTGCCTAACTAAATTTCTCTGCACCAAGAGAAATAAGCATCTGATCAGGAATTTAACTTTTGTTCTCTGGAAGGCCGAGCAGGGAATCCTGTGATGAAGTCATTGGTCCTCTGATTAGTTTTCTCCCACGCCCTGTAGAGCAGCCATGCTTTGGCAGATGTGCTGCTATTCATGCTTCACTGGCACTCTACTCACCTTAAGATTGAAAAGGATGATCCTAGTACGAGACTGGATTTTTGTCCTGTGTGTGTATGAATTGTAGCTGGCAGACTTCTCTTGAACTGAGGATATTTACAAACACCCAGCTTCCAAAAATACAGGCCAAACTATTTATCCAAGTAACTCACTCCATCGCTGCTATCCCTACCTTCACTGTCAGCAGATATCTTTTCCTTCTCCGAGTCAAAGGGACATTTTTGCAGCAGCAAGATTGAGATGTAAGCCAGATTTACCTAATTGCAGTAAATGGTGATCTGGAAGGTCTTTTTGTGCTTTATATTTGTCTACTTTTGGATGACCTGTGTGATGATGTTGTTATGAGACTGGTGGTGTGACCCCAGCTAGAGGCCAGGCACTTACAAAAGCCACTCTATCACACCCCTCCTCAACTGAACAGGGGAGAAAAAAAATACAATGAAAGGCTCATAAGAGCACGGAGAGATCACTCACCAATTACCATCATGGGCAAACCAGTCTCAACTTAGGGACCTTATTACAAATCAAAATCAGAGCTGCAAAATGAGAAGTAAAACAAATCTCAAAAACATCTTTCCCCCACCGCTCCCTCCTTCCCAGCTCTAGCTCCTCCCTGCCAGTGGCACAGGAAGACAGGGAATGGGGATTATGGTCAGTTCATCACACATTGTTTCTGCCACTGCTTCTTCCTCAGGGAGAGGAGTCTCTCCCCTCCCCCTGCATGGTGTCCCTCCTGCAGGAAACAGTCGTCCATGAACTTCTCCAGTGTGGGTCCTTCCCATAGGCTGCAGTTTTTCAAGAGCTCCTCCAGCATCCATCCCCTTTCATGGGGTACAGTCCTTCAGGAACAGGCTGCTCCAGTATGGGTCCTCCACAGGGTCACAAGTCCCATCAACAAACCTGCTGCAGTGTGGCCTCCTCTCTCCAGGGATCCACATGTCCCTTCCAGGAGCCTGATCCAGTGCAGGCTTCCCATGGGGTCACAGGTTTATTTTGTTCATGCTGCTCCAGCATGGGTCTTCTCTATGGTCTGCAGGTGGAACTCTGCACCCCCATGCACCTCCGAGGCTGCAGGCCACAGCTGCCTCACCATGGTCTGCACCACAGGCTGCAGGGAAATCTCAGCACCTCCTCCCGCTCCTTCTCCACTGGCTTTGGTGCCTGCAGAGTCATTCCTCTCACATATTCTCACTCCTCTCTTTTCTGGCCACAATTACATCTGCACAATAATTTGGGATTGGGTTTTTTTCCCCTCCCTTTTAAACACATTATCCAAAAGATATTGCCAGCTATGAATGACTGGCTTGGATTTGGCCAGTGGTGGGCTGTTCTTTGAGCCTCCTGGCACTGGCTGTCAGACATGGGGAAGCTTCTGGCAGCTTCTCACAGAAGCCACTCCTGTAGATCCTCCTCATCCCCCCAAAACCTTGCCACGCAAACTCAATACATTGACAGATACTGAGAAACTAAATCTTACATCTCTGTGTTTCACTCAAGGCAGAGACAAGTATTAGGAAAGTGTGGACTACATTTGTTGTGTTTCTTGCAGTAGACTAATCTTTTGATATGTCTTCCTTCTTTTTCCTCTTTTTTTTCCTTCGTTTATTTTGTTAAGTGACAGCCAGTGTTTAGATGGGAATGTTTTTGAAAAGAGTGCCCCATAAAATGCCAGAGCAAAAATAATGAGAAAAACTTTTCAAACACATCTAAGGAACTGTGTTTTCTTGAATAACACTCACTGTCAAATATCCTGCATCATTTGTGCTTAGTCACTGTGTCCATTAGTGTGCCAAGAGAAGGCAACTTCTCTGTCATTGTGAAGGAGATTGCTATTTGGATGCTGATATTCCAACTGCCTACACACTCACACAATATAAAAATAAAATGTACTCTGTGATTAAAGGAGGTGATCCTTGAGAATTTCAATTATATGCTACTATTAGAGTGAGCAGTTGGTAATCTAAAAGCTTAATATTTAAAAAAATGTTATTACCCTAATCTTTTCTGGAAAATGGACCATAGTAGGAAGTCAAATAAATATGTCAAAACCTATTAAGATGTATTTAATTACAGTTCTTAGTGCCTGGAGTCTCAAATTCAAGAAGAAACCAAGAAAACTGATCATAATTTAGGGTCATAATAAAATTTCACTCTGTTCATTACATCCACCTTATAGCCTCTGTATTGGGGAAATCATTGATATTTGCAAAAGCCACACACATTCCTTCACAAAACATTTACTAACTTGCAATATTCCTCAAATCCCATGGTTGTTAAGTGGCTTCTCTTTTTCTGTTCAAGTCAGTGGGAAGTTACCTGGACAAGGACTGAATTAAAACGCCCAGTTGCAAATATGTTGTCCCAAGTACTGCTGAGCACAGGCAGTATTTAGAGAGAAATCTGACTGATAATGAGAGGTCCTTTTTAAGTTTATGTATGTGTTCTTGGCCATGTCTGTTACCAGCAGCTTAATGCAGTTTGATCACATCCCTGTTGAAATGGGAGGTAAGGCTCCCGTTTACCTTGATGTTACAGAATCATGTCCCTAAAGAACTCCAACTAGCAAAACAGCAGTCAGAGATCTGCTTTAGTCATGATTGCCACAGGTGTTTATCTGAGCCCCTACCCACAGGGCTTGTAAAAGAAAAGGCCAGACATTACATAATGTCAGGCAACAACAAAAAAAATGTAATTCTACAAAAATAGGCTATCTCACACAATTTATGAAATGGCAAAGTATTCTCCATATTGCTCTCAGTCTGAGCAAGGTGACGTGGTCCCATCACATTGCCTGCATGCAGCATTAAATACAGAATTATCTGGATATGTTATCAACAAAAAAGGGCTTTGACAATTTGCTGCTACTAGTCTGAAATCAAAGGGTCGTGCTCTGAAGTTGTCAAAGGGCTTTTCTGAGTCTGCTGAGATCCTAAGTGGCTGTTTGGGAGACAAGTTTGAGAAGTGGGTGCATTTGAACCTCGAGAACTTGAAGTTCAACAGCGCCAAGAGCAAGGTCCTGCACCTGAGTCAGGGCAATTCTCCGTATCAACACAGGCTGCAGAATGAACTGAGAGCAGCCCTGCCAAGAAGGACTTGGGGTGGAGGAGAGGCTGGACATAAGCCAGCAATGTGAGCTCACAGCCCAGAAAGCCAGTTGTATCCTGGGCTGCATCCAAAGCAGCAGATGAGAGCAGCATATTTCTGCTGGTTCTGAAATTTCATCACTTTGTACTATCAGTATCCAGGAATAATTTCTGAGACCAGGTAATATTATTAGATAGATTTGAATATATCCTTGTGGATTATTAATGTCTGGCAAATATTTTAACTGCAGTTTTTAGGTACTAAATTTAATTTTATTTGGGGTGTGTGTGATGGAGTGTTTTCTTCAAATTGGTTACATGAAAATTGAAATTTTCATCAAGAATGCAGCTCAACTGTTCCCTGTGATGCTGACATTATTCATGACACAAATGGAGCAAACCAAAAAGAGCAGATGGCCATACATTAGTTGTTAAGTGAAGAGAAGCCCTTAGGATTTCTAAGAGGACATAATGCTATTAGTCCTAGGGAGGAGTTAGGAACATCACCCTTCAACTTCTTGTTTGAGGTCTCTGAGAGTACTCTAACCTGCAGCCAGTGCTCTGCATCTCTCAGACTCTGTAAAAGTATGATAATGTGTGTGAATATGAAAAAGAACATCTCTGGATTGTGATCTTTTCATCCCTTCTCAGCTGTCAGGATCACTGTTATCACATCTCAGTGTCACGAGGTGAAAGAAAATAGTTCATTAAATTTCTAGGGCAAAAAGCAGCCTAGGAAGAGAGTGGGTGAGCCCCACAAATATCTTTATGAGGCCCCTTCTTTGCTAGTGGAGAATAAGGATGGTGAAAATTAAATGGTTCTCTAATGTAATCATCTTTATGTAGGATCAGGAAAGAAATGTTAGTTTTAATATTTTAAATCTCCATTAACATCTATGGGGATCATGATCTATTGGGGGGAACAATTGTTCAGTCAAGCCCCCAAAGGGAAACTAAGAAAGTCACAAATGCCAGCATCAATGAGCATTTTGCCTGAGGGAGAACACAGATGATGTTTCCTCTGGATGTGAAAGGATCTGAGCATTGATGAGTGAGACCAGACCTATACAAAAGAAAGAAACCTTGGTCTGTTCAAAATGTTCTCCAAGTCCTTTTTCTATACCCATTTCTATATCAGCACAAGGACTTCACATTTCAGGAGCTGAACTGCATGCTTTAGCCTGCAAGACTTGGTGACAGAACACTCAAAAGTGTGTTTTGTATTCATGGAGTGAGTTAATACCTTCTTTGGAGAGCTCTTCCTGCCCATTATCTGGCTTGTAGGTAGAATTTTATTGCAAACACTCTTGACATATTTTTGATCTTTTCTGCCACTCCAACTTTCTCTTCCATGATAAAAAGTCCTTTCTCAACTCATCTTTCCTGTTTTTCATGCTATTGACTTAAGCTCTGTTCTTTAAAAGTTATTACAGTTCTGAAAAGCAACATAATACAGTTAAATGGATCTGAATCAGACTTCCTGTGAAGCAAATCTAGCTCTTCAAATTAACTAACTCTTTCTTTCCTTATCCTGTGGCATGGAAACCCTAGTTTTTTGTGCATTTTTAGCTATATTCGTAAGTTTTGCTGATTTTGAATGAAGTATCAGAAGCAGCCTGTAAACAAAGGAGTTAATGGAGCAATTTTCACAGAATATCACATTTTACAACATTTTCATTTCCAAGAGTGTACTTTTAATCACATGTTTATTCTGGATTAGAAACATAATTGAAAGGACAATCCCCCTTCCAGCCGAAAGACTATAACTAACTATGATTCAGTACACATACAGAAGGATGTGTTAAAGGCAGAGTAAAATCACCTTTGATTTTGTTATTCTTTGCTTAACATATTCCCCTTATCTCTAATGTGGCTTTTTGTGGATCTGTGTGACAGAGTTTTGTTATTTTAACAGTGATTTCTGTTATTCGGTTTGAAAAAACCTTATATAATTTTTAATCAGTACACAGCAGTTTTTCAGGAATATTTTAATCATCTTTACAACAGGCCAAGCTTATGAAAAAGTAATTGATTACCTGATTTTTGTCAGACGGAGAGGCTATGGAAATTTACTGTCGTATTGATTAAGGACTTCAGCTTTCTGTACAACACAGGTTCCTTTTATTTCCTGCCTCCAGCCAACACAAGGTACAAGAAACCAGAGACAGTACCATTTATTGGTATTATCCAACAAATTTATTTACAAAATCAAGTTATAAAAAATAATTTTGATTCTTATTAAATTAACGAGGAAGAGGAAGGGAACCTCATGTATTTTATCTCCCTCAAGGAAACACAATTCAAATTTGTACGGTTTGTGACCTGTAAACGGAGTGGGCGTGTTTGTTTGTTTTGGTAATGCGTTGATACTGAGGAATGCCAGCACCCACCCGTGTCACAAGAACTGTAAAGCACATGTGATACAGAATGGTACCTGGGAAATTTGAGGTAAAGATAACAGTAATAATTTCTGAGTACCTTTCAGAGTACTGCTAGCTAACAGGTGGCTGACTCCTCTCTGAAGTGCAGCTCTCAATTTAACAAGTCCTGGTAACGGTTTCAGATTATTTTGGGCTGTTCTCTTCCTCACCACTGAAACTGGTTTCACGCTGTTGTAATTCAAAGAAACCCCCTGTGCTTTGCTTAGACAGTTTTAGACAGAAGAGAGATTCAGAAAAAAATTAACCCAAGTTGAGCATGGGAACATTTCCACCATTGTGTTTAAGATTTGATTTCCCCTTACCTCTTACTTCTCAGTTCTTTTCTTTTTTAGCCTCAGAAAAGACAAAATAGACATGTGTGCATAGAACATTTCAGTCTGCCCCTGCTTAAGTGAACATATGATTATCTAGTTATAACTCACAGCAGGAAAAGTTTGGGCTTTCAACAAGTTTAGGAAAAATTGCAGAGGTTTATTTTTATTTTTTACCTTAACCAAGTGTATTTTTTACAATAACCAAGTGTTATTGTAAAAATGGCTGGGAAATAATGAACAAAATGTTTGCAAAAAGAATCTGAAATACTTCTTTAAATTTATCTACTGTAGGAGTTCAACAAATTCACATCACATACATGCAGAAATTAAAACTTCCTTCTTTCTGGAGAAATAAAAACAAGGTCCAGCCATTTCTAGACATAGTTCTTCTACTTCGTGAGAAAAACAACAACATGATAATTTTGATGTACTGGACTCTACAGTATGGAACTGAATACCTGTAAGAGGGACATGGATGAATCAAGCATTCTTCTCATCCCTGCAAAGGGCTGATGTGTTAATCTTGCTTGCATAAATAAAATTGTCTGATTAAAGTAAAACCCCAGGGGTACCATGATGTATTGAATGGGAGAATGAAAGCTCTGCCTTCCAGCTGGAGTAATATAGCTATTTATTAACCAAAGATGATATTTTCTTTTCCTTTTTCCTTTCCCAAAATAATGATTGTAGCCTCCTAGCAAGATGAATAATCAAATTATGACAAAAGCATTAATTTCACAATATGGTATTATCCAAGAATACTCCTAAATGCATTAATAAAGCATCCTCCTTCTTCTTTTCTTTTGCTAAACTGAAATGAAAACATCTGAGAAATAGCATTGGTGTGTGTCTCTACAGATAATTTTATATCCTGATTGTTCTGACACAGAAGATGAATAAAACAGCACTTTCCCCCACAGAATTTTTATGTTTATAAATGTATAATTAAAAGAAATCTAAGAAATATGTCTATAATTCTATGGATCACATTTAATGGGGAATTGATCTTGCTTTTAAGAAAGTCTTAAAACTAGAGTTTTTCCAATGAAAGCAAAATCTGTCATCCTTCCTTTAATGGTAAACAATAGAGGCTGTAATGATTCATCCTTTCTTCAGTTTTATTATTGCCTTCCAGCTTCCAATCTAAAAGTTCTTAGCATCATAATTACCTCTTCCGGCTTCTGCAAATTGTCATGGCTCCTGTTAGCCAGTGGATCACATCACATGGGGCTACAGCTTCACTTTTAAACACTGCATTAATAGCTGAAATATCTGACAGGCTGAATTATAAGCTTGGCAACAAATTGGTCTCCCTTTTCACCTTTACCGAATTTGCTGTTATTTAGGGAACCAAGAAGGAGATCTGAAGCCATATATACCTGGATCCAAGGACATGCCTACTAAGAGTGATCTTAGTCTGAGCTGTTCAAGCCCTTTTCCAGACACCTAAACCCTATACTTAACTTGTCACTTTGTTATGTTGTAATTAGTCTTAATCATTCATAGCTTTTTTATGCATGATGACTTCACATATAGAAGTAAATTTTGAAGGCAGAGGTTAAATGGCATTAAATAAACTGCTGTATCTGAATAAGAAAGAAAAAACTTCCAATGACAGACCTCATATGGGGATTCCAAAGAAGAATAAGTATGGCTATCTTTTTCCAGCTGTGCAAAGTAGAATAAAAAGTAAATTTTTACCAACAAAATTGTTATTCTTCCTATATTCAGTATTTCATTCCACAGGGTTGCTAGGGCATCTATCTGACTTTCACTCTTCCTCTTTTCCCCCAAACCTTATGAAATCTTTTCTGAGTCCCTCAGAAAGTCACATTACCTCTGTGAAATTAGCAGCCATGCCAGCCTTTCAGTGTGGTGAGTCTGATGTTATTCTGCTCTAACATCGGGGTCCGAGCCTTTCATCATGTGTGCATATGTATCTTAAAGTTCTTCATCTGTTCACAGGCAATTTTTTTTGGCTACCTTGAATAAACAAAGAGCTGTCGTACTAGGACAGGCAAACTGTGTGAACTGTCACCTTCTCTCAGCAAAGAGCTCTTTTCCAAGATCAGAACATTTTCTGTGTGCAGAATCCGTATTTCATCCCTGAGAAAAGCCTTCCAACATAAATACAATTATGAAATTTTGTTTTCCTGTCCTCTTCATGGAAGAGGATAATGTGTTGATGAGGTACTTCAAACTCTCTGTGGGACTGGCAGCACGACAGACTGGTTATTTAGTGAGAACACGTTGAGGAAAGAGAGAACAAAAACTACTCATCAGTGTACTGATTTGATCCTCAATATGGCCAACACTGTGATCACACAAAATTGCAAGATTAGAAGCAAAATTAAAATCAAAATTAAAGTTTAAAAATTGCTCAGTGGTTTGTGATCTGTACAAGTTGATCTGTACAAGTGAACTAAAAAATACATGTTTAGGCTAATATTTGAGAAAAGGTAAAATTAATAAGGTTAAATCATTCAAAGAAAAGCACATTTATTAATGGAATAAAACTGAAATCACATGCAAGCTCTACTAGATGATTGTAGGGTAAAAAAATAAAATCACATTATTTATGAGATATTTATGGAGAACAACCCTCTGATAAGGAATGTGATTGGAACTGGGAGTTTACCAAAATATTTGTAAAATCATCAGGTAATTTATCTGGAGTTCTGCATCCAGCTCTGGGGTCCGCAGCAGAGGAAGGACACGGACCTGTTGGAGTGAGTCCAGAGCAGGGCCACATAGACAATTAGAGGGATAGAACTCCTCTCCTATGAGGAAAGGCTGAGAGGGATTGTTGAGTCTGGAAAAGAGAAGACTCCAAGGTGATCTCATTGCATCTTTCCAGTACCTGAAGGGAGCCTATAAGAGAGCTGGAGAGGGACTTTTTACAAGAGCATGCAGTGACAGAACAAAGGGGAATGGCCTCAAACAGAGAGTAGGTTTAGATCAGATGTTAGGAAGAAATTTTTTTACTATGAGGGTGGTGAGGCACAGGAACAGGTTGCCCAGAGAAGCTGTGGATGCCCCATTCCTGCAAGTATTCAAGGCCAGGCTGGATGGAGTCTTGAGCAACCTGGTCTAGCAGAAGGTGTCCCTGCCCATGTCAAAGGGTTGGAATGAGATGATCTTTAAGGTCCTGTCCAACCCAAACCATTCTATGATTCTATGATTTATCAATGAGTTTCATTGTTTAGTGGGGTGACTTTGTCTAGGATCTGAAACAGAGATCTTATAACAGAAAAAACTAGGGTTTCTGGGATCTGATCCATTTGAAAACATGAGAGAACACTGAAAGCCTCCATGGAAATAATAGCCTTTTTTCCTTGAGTTTTATTCTTGTGGAGGGTAGAAGGGGGTGTGTTTTGCTTTGTTTTCCTTGTTTGAGATTTTGAGTCTCACTTGGAGTTGGATCACCTGAATACTGATCAGGCTCAGAAATTATGAAATCTAGGATATTGAGGAGCTTGATGGTGTAGGAACATGGTTTATAATACAAAGAAATTTTATAAGCAGTCCCATTTCCCAGTGATACCCTTTAAAATCTGAAATTTTATCAGTTAGAGTCTTGATAGTTCAGATTCAGAAGATGAATCTAATTCTATAACAGCTTCAGATCTGAGATCTAGTCTAAAACAAATTGTTTTGAGCATTACTGTTAAAAGAACTCTAAAAAGATCTTCAGCTTTGTAGCTCCTACAATTAAAAAAAAGTGTTAAAACTCTTCTTCAAATAAAAGTGAAAACTTTTTATGTAGATTTACCTTTTATTAATTTATGAAAGGGGCTTTGTTGTTTGGAGAGTTGAAAAATTAATTAAAATCATATTAAAAATGTATGAATTAATTTTTTTTTTGTGCTTAGATGAATGAAGTACTTATAGTGTTGTTTAAAACTGAAAAAGAATTAATTCACCAACACACACATTAATATTGATCCTTGTCAAGGAAACTGCTTTCAAAATTTTTCCTGGGCTGCTTTTCCCCAAAGGTGCTAATTGTCTTCAATTTTGCAAAGTCTTTGCAAATGGAAAAGGAAAAACATTATACTGTTCCCAGAGAGTCTCTCCCTTACACCTTGAAAAGATACAAATTCATGATTACCATGAAGCCTCTGGATGGGCATTTAGTAGGAATCTGCTTATTTGTGAAAATATTGCCTCTGAGATGATATTTTTTTTGCACAAGGAGTTGATGGAAACCAAACTTGTTGGCTTGATGTTTCTCCTGAAGCCCTAATAAGAAAACAGTAATTCAACATGACAAGTTCCATGTTTTAACATTTTGCAGTGTCTGTTCAGACAGGTAAGCTTTTTGGGGTCAGCAAGATATTTTCTCATATGGCTGTACTTTCATTCTCTTCTTATTTCCTGATACACTTCAAAGCGTAAAGTTATCTTTTAAAACTAGAACCACTCTCTTCTCTGTGTTTTGTACTTGGAATTTTTAACATCAGCAGCACAACAGATTGTCAGCCCATACTAACTCAGGGTGCCTCTGGCTGCTATCAGTGGAAAATATACTGATCCAGGTTCACCTTTAAGGTCTTGGTCAGCACGTGGTACAGGCCAATTGGGCAAGATGGTGAGACTGATGATCTTCTGTGTGTTTCCAGGCACTTTAATGTTCTACACCAGTTCTCTAGTGCAGGAGGTCAGAGAGATGTGAACAACCAGAATTGGACCTTTGTAAACTGAATTAGAAAGCTGTTTTCAGGATGACCTGCTTGTATTCCTATATTACTCACCTTTTGCAAACTCCCATGAGGTCAATGAATTCCAAATTGTAGCTGAAGTTCATTTACAGTTGTATTTTCAAGTGATTGCTTTGAAACTTCTGCAATAGATGTCAAGGGTCTGAAACAACTATGTTGGTGTAAATCCCACTCATGGAAGAAACCAGTTTCTGGGAAATAAACAGCCAAAAAAACCCACCCCAACCTAAAATACAGACTAGCCTAAAAGCTGCTCATCTTCATGAATTTTTGTTGGACAATCCACAAACCCCTTTCCCACAGTACAGCCTACAGCTACTCTTGGTCATAAAATTTTAAATTTTTGGTTGCTCTGTTTCATCACTATCATGATAAATTGGCAGTTGAAGGCTGTTTTGATGTGCTATATCCATACAGTATATTCTCCTGGTATGGGTCAGAAAAGCATCAAGGAAAGAGTATGTTTTCCTACAGCTCCAAAATCTTTTCAGTTGTTACTTAAAGCAAAAGTTTTTGCATGTATTTATTTATAAGGTTGCATGACACTGCTTTCTCAGACTATGCCCCAGTATTTTTTTTCCTTTGCTTCCTGAACTTCTCTCTCTTTCACAGCTACAAAATTTAACAAAAGCTATCAAGAAAAACAGCTTCAGCTCTCCCTTCTTCCAGGCCACAGTGCTTGGTTTGTAACTGTTTCTGTTCTGTACTTGCTTAACAGAATACAACCCCAACACAATAATCCTAGATGGAAATTATATTCATAATAACAATCTCAAAACAATATGGTTTAAGCAATACCAGTAATGTCTGGATAAAATTGTAATTAGTAAATAGCCTGAAAGGACTAAAGTTTTCTCCTAGGCCTTGGGATCACATTTAATATAGTTGCTATGATTAAACTGAATTAAGTTACTTCTGAAGAAACTGTTCGTATTACCATTTATAGCCTATCCATAAAGAGAGGATGTTGAAATTCCAGCTCATATAAATGATAGACAAAATTTCAACTCAGAGATAATTATAATTTGAAGATGCTGGAGCCTATGAAAGGTTCTGGGGAATTTAATTAATGTAGAATAGTAAAAAACTCAGAGAGAGTTCTGATCTGCAGCTGTTTTACAAGCCACTTTTCTTTTACTGTGAAGAGGTAAAAGAAATCCTATTTTTTTAAGAAGAAATTGCAGGAAGATTCTGAGACTGCAGGTCCATTCAACCTCCACTAGCTAGCAGCTACCCCTAGTATAGTTTGAATTCAATAGATAACAGCACAGGACAAGAGGTAACACACAAGCTGAAACACAAGACATTACATCTAAACATAAGAAAACACTTCGTCATCATGAGGGAGGCTGAGCACTGGCACAGGTTGCTCTAAGAGATTGGGAATCTCCATCCTTGAAGGTATTTAAAACTCAGCTGGGCCTGATCCTGGGGAATCAATCTAGCTGAACCTGCTTGAGCAGGGATTTGAACTAGACGGCCTCTAAAGCATCTTGCAGCTTCAGCAATTTTGTGATTCTGCAACCACCAATTAATCTTTCAAATGCCTAAGCAACTCCATCTGAGTTTAACCACAACTTCTTGTTCTGAGCAGAGAGCTGACCAGCTCCCCTTTGTCTAGGAGGTAGAAGATATACACCCATAATTAGGAAGCTAGTTTTGATTCTACACTCGGCCTGAGGGGTTTTGTGGTTACATCTCCCATGTCTCAGGCTTACTATAGTCCATTTTCCATAGCAAAACAGTATATATATGTTAGAGCATATGTTATCAAAAGATGACTCTGAGAGTTCCCCTGTCTAAGAAACTCCAATTTCACAATTTCAGTCTTCACACTCAAGGTATATATGTTTTCTGGAACAGGAAAGAGAGCAATCTGGGTGCCATGGAGGTGGGATGAGTCTGCTGCAAGCATTTCCTCATGGGTAGATTTCCACCAGTGAATGCTACGCAGCACTGGCTGCCTCCCTGGATCAGGGAGCCAGGCTTGAGTCACTGAAACACACCTCACTTCAACTACATGTCTTTCCTTGGCATTGCCATAGCTCTGAAGAGTTATTGTGCTGGCTTTTGCATCCCGCTATGGCATGATAAGCTGTTCCTCACTGCTGTCCAGAGCCTGAATGCCTGACCTAGAGTCACGTCCACCAGAAAATTAGTAGCCTAAAGGTGACAAATTGCTGGCTTAGCAGTCCAGTGACCAAATTCTTCTGTGAACTGAGCCTTTGGTCAATATAGAAAAGAGAGTAAAAAGTAACAGCAGATGCAGTTGGTTGAAATGATCTCCCAAAGGCAAACCATATCCTCATCTGAAAATTGTCTTCTTTGTGTTATAATAGTTTGCATAAGATCCTAAATCATTTAAGCCATATCACTTAGACATTTTTAAATGTCAGATGAAAGTAGAAGCCTGTGTATGACACTTAAGCAGTTTGTTTGCACTTGTATTTTTGCTTTGTAAGTAACCAGAGAGATCATTTTATGTTGACAAGATAGTTGTTGATTAAGCTGAGCCATGAAGTAACAGATCCAGAGAAGATGAGATGATAAAAAGTTTAAATCCCTAGCAGAAGGTTGGATAAAACCTTTTTATTGTCTGAGATATACTTGTGAGTTAACTAATTGTGAAGGGATAATAAATGATTTAATTATTTCCCATCTGTTAGTGACTCAATTAGATCCTGCTCAGTTTGCATAGCTGCAGTCCTTTCATTACTCTGCTTTGCATTCTCTACCAAGTCTGAAGGTCCCCAGAGTTAAGCTATATTATTACCCTCTGAGGTAAAGATGGGAAAGTGATTTAAAAGAATTTTTCTCCCTTAAATCCATCATGTCTGTATTCTTACCATTGCATTTACAACATCTTTTTAACGTAGTAAATACTGCATTAATTAAGTTGTGGAAAAAACACACTCAAACAAAACAACAATGCCTGAACTGGTTTTTGGAACAAATTATTACAGAAAAAAATTGTTGAGAATTTTGAGGTCAAGATTCAACAGTACACTAAGTACACTTAAAAATAATTATTCTCAGAGTAAAGACATAAAACTGGGAAGTTAAAGATGGAGTACCTTGCCCCACATACACGGTAAATACACAGGGTATACTCTTCTATATTTTAATGAGAATAATTCATGGTGTTTTTGTGAGACAAAGAAAAATCCATTATTTTGCCTTTTTTTCTAGGGTAACTGAGAGATAGATCCTTAGTTAAAAAGGAAAGATAAGGTGAAGAATATTTAGTTCACAAACCTCTTGCTCCTTGTCATTTGATGCCAGTGAAAGAGGAGGAGGTTCTCCCTGCCCCTACCTTGGCTAATATATTCATTCAGCCCAGAGGGCCAAAGCAGGGGTAAACTCTCACTGTGAATTCAGGATGGTTGGGCAATACTCACAGTTAACGTTGTCTGTTCTGTGCTTGTTGTAGTGTGCTGGTTTTGGCTGAGGTAAGTTGATTTTCTTCACAGTGGCTGGCGTGGGGCTGTGTTTTGGATTGTTTCTGAACATAGGGTTGATAATACAGAGATGTTTTTGTTACTGCTGGGCAGGGCTTACACAGAGCCAAGGCCTTTCCTGCTTTTCTTACTGCCACACTGGGGAGGAGACTGGGGGTGCCTGAGAGGCTGGGAGGAGCCACAGCCTGGACAGGTGACCCAAACTGACCAAAGGGAGATTCCAGGCCATGTGACATCATGCTCAGTACCTACAGTGGTCAGGAGGAGAAGGAAGCAGGGGCTTTTGGAGTGATGGTGTTTGTCTTCCCCAGTAGCCACTACATGTGATGGGGCCCTGCTCTCATCAGGATGGCTGGACACCTGCCTGCCATTGCAAAGCAATGAATTAACCTCTGTTTTTGCTTTCCTTGTGTGTGCTTAGCTTTTGCTTTCCCTATTAAACTGTCTTCATCTTAACCCACAATTTTCTGGCCTTTACGTTTCCTTCAGTTCTGTCCCTGATGCTGTTGGTGGGAGAGTAAGCGAATGGCTGTGTGGGGCTTGGCTGCTGGCTGGGGTTAAACCACAACATGTAGGAAATGGGATTTCTATTTCCCTCCTTAACTGGCCTCTGGGGATGGATGAGGACAGGTTTCCAGTAGGTTCAGATGGTGTTTCCCTCACTTCCTCCCGCCTTCCTTCCTTCCCTTCCTCTTTCCCTCTCTTTCTCTCTCCCTCTCTCCCTCCCTTTTTCCCTTGCCTCCATCCTTCCCAATGCAGCAGTCTGACCTTCTAGGACAATTTCTCGCAATTCAGCATTACTGACCCACATAGTTATCAGGCCCAAAATTCCTCTTCCCTCTGAACCCCAGTTCAAGACTAGAGAAATACTCAACTACCTAACTCCTACAAAAATCAGATTAGAAATCAGAAATCCCCTAAGGACTTTGGCTGCATTCAACTGCAATAAGGAAAACTCTTTTCTAGGATACAAGAAAAGCATGTCTTCTTTACATCTTTCATACATGAATGGGCTGAAAATCTAGGAATTCTTCACAAGCATCCATGTCTTGAATATTCTTAAGGGAGAAGAGGTTTTAAAAGCATTTTGCCTATTTCCCCTGCCACTTGCTTAGCATAAGTAGTCAACAACCTTGTGTTTCACTTTGTTTTACACTGTCACTTTAAGCTTTGTTTTAGAAGCTGTCTCCTCCTCCCCTCGATAAGATACACTAATTAACTGGGTGACCTAACTGCATTTATTATACAATCATATTAGCTCTTGGATTAATATATTTAAACCTAAGTAAACCAAACAGGGATTTTACCTTTCTTTCAAGCCAACTGTCTTTTGATAATGTATTTGCCTTTGAAACTATGCAGCAAATTCTCCTGGAAGGGCATAAGGGAAAAAAAATCATTATAATCTTTTTCAACTCTATGCCTGCTCTTCCCTTGGATATGAAGAGCCTCAGGTGATGTGACTTAGGCCAATTGTTTCACTTATCAAAAACAGGTAACATAAGCCCTCGACAAATCTGTCTGCATGGTTGTTTTTGACCTCTTATTGAGCACTTGTCAATTGTCACTTTGAGTCACAGTCCTATATTAAGAGGTTTGAGAAATATTGCTTTGCTGGGGCAGATTCATGTTGACACAGTTGGGTTTTTTTCAGCACTATATCATCAAGTTTATGTTTTGCTGCCCTGATGATCTAACGCATAAAAATATAGCCAAAAATAAAGCCAAAGGACAATAGCAAGGAGTGTATTTTTTTTTTCTGTTTTATGTCATTTCATTTGTGCTGAACATCAAAAGTTTTAGACTCCATGTGGGCCCTGTAGACCTTAATGCTGAAAGGCAATTTCTGTCTGTGTGGGCGTCTGTAAATACATAACTATTCAAAAAAGTAAGCACTTACACATTTTCTGCTCTGGTAAGCCCACTTAACACTGTAAAAGTGGCATTACATCATCTGAAAATCCTTGTTGAAGGGTATTTCATTTCATAGAAGCTTTGGAGTAAATTGTAATTTGTAATTGTAAATATATGCCTAAATTTTAATTTTATTTTTAATTTGTTCAATCTCATCTTTTTACCCCCAGGACAAAGAAAGAGAAGGAATATGTGACGGGTCAGAGTGGCTGTTTAAAAGTGACAGGAGTGTGATAGAGGCCGTAGCCCAGTAGCATGCATTAGATATGAACCATCTCTGCTTTAACATCTACTGAGACTGATCAGTCATAGGTCATGGAGCAAGGAATTGGGAATGGGTCTTTATCACCTCTCTTTATCACAAAAAACAAAGTAAAGCTCAGACCCAGTGGAAAATCAAGGCAAGACCATATTGTGATAAATACAGACATCATTCCACATTTACAAAGGCAAAGAATAAATGAAAATAACAAATATGCACCCAACATATAAACAGGACAAACGTTTTTATGTGGTAAGCTACTAAGCTATTTTCATTAATGGTTTACTTTACTGTATCTTTGGCTATTACTATTCTCCTTTTTACTCACTCTGGACTCAGTTTTCCAAATTCCTGACCACCTCAAATAAACAAATTCCAGAAAGTCACTATTAGAAAAAATGCAGCTAGTTATTGTTGAAGAATTATTTACTGTGTTCTTGAAATGTACTAAACCTTTTGTCCATGTGCAGCCGGGAGAATATTTGAAATGCATGTTCAGCAAAAGCTTTTAGCTGGTATTCTTTTTTATTTTTTTCAAAAATGCTTGACTGCTGGAACCTGTTGGGATTTTATTGCAGGACATGGATTGGTCCTTCAGAGCTCACTGTTTATATTGCAGGTACTGCAAAGCTGAAATCATACCTATACAGAAAAATCACACACACTGAATAAAATACCCTTTTTTTTTTTTTTAAAGTGTTATCAGTGCTTATCCTTGTTCCAAGAAATACATATTTCAGTGCACAACAGTGAAATAAAATTGCAAGCCACCAACTTTTTTACCAGTGGTCAGAGGGCAGCTCTGTGATGGCTGCTTTGCTTGTCTCCTGGCCTGGCTCCGCAGTGTGATGTGCCAGCCCCAGAGCACCTGGGTAGCTAGTTGGACCGGCTGGTGAGAGGGGTTGAAATGGGCAGCTCAGTCTCACACTGCTGAAATCTAAAGTGTTTGGGAGCCTGGTGGATTTTTTGATATTTTATTTTATTTTATTTTATTTTATTATTTTATTTGTTATTATTTATTTTTTGAAATGTAAAGTATTCTTATCCATTTTCAAGCTACGTGTTTGAAAAGCAAGATAACACCACTGAGAAAGAATGACCAATCATAAATTATTCCTATGAAATATGTCTTACATTCTCTGTTCATAATTTCTCAGGAAATGAATATTCTTGCAAGCTCTTAGTATCTCATCTAAAACAAACAAACAAACAAAAAGCCAGAATGTGTTGACAAGACTTCTGTGATTTCTGCCAAACTCAGCTAGTATTAAACTTTCTATTAAAAAGTATAAGCTGTGCATTCCTCTGCTTATGAACTTGAGATCGTGCTCTGGTCCAGTCAAAACAGACTTTGTTTACACTGATTTAGTGGCCTTATGAGATTGCCTGGTTGCTTGCCTGAGTTCCCTCAGCAGGTGAAATTACTTGCTGAGCTGCACAAAATCATGCTGGGGAATAGCTGTGCCATGTCTTGCCAGTATTTATTTAATGTTATATTACTGCTTGAAAATGAAAAGCATTTATTTTTAAAACATAGCCCATGTGATTATGACCTATAAAAACAAAAGAAAAGGCTGGGTAACAAATGAAACTATAACTTACATGCTGGTTTTGATGTCATTGTTTCTACTGCTTCAACAGCAACTGCCTCTGTGGTTTTGCAAACCACAAAGAGTATGTTAGTTTTATATCCCTCCCTTTCTCTAGTTATAGGTCCCTCTCTAACCACTGACATGCTGTCTCATTAAAACCTGTGTACCCTGAACTGCTTTCGGATTACGAAGGCAGGAGATCGCTGAAAAGTCATGTATCAGTCATGACACCTCTATCTGGAGGTCCTTAGGAGCCATACATCCTCCTGGGATGGGTCTAAAGAATGGTACAGACACCTGCCTTCCTGGCCTCTGCATGTCCCAGAGGACTGAAGCTTGTTTTTTTGTGCTAAAATAGCAAATTCAAGCCCAGCATGTGTAATATCCTTGCTCTGAAGTGCTTACATTAAGACACAGAGTCTCATTCAGGTGATTAATGTACACGTTAAGTAATATTGGCCAATGCTCTCTCCCAGGCAAAAAAAAAATATACCAGCCTCCAACCAGACATTGTACTGCAGATCACAACCATCTGAGCCAGGCAGCTCAGCCAGTTTTGAATACACTGTATTCAATCCATGTTACTGTACTTCAACACGTGAGGATGTCCCAAGACATTGTATAACATTTTGCTAAAGTTGAGACAGCCACCACCCAGTCCTCGTTCCTCCTGCACCAAGCAAGTCATTGTAGGAGGTTGCCAGATCAGAGATGACTTTCTGTTCATAAATTCATGCTGACTACTTGCAAATACTTTCATGTCCTTCATGTGTTTGGATACTGGTCCCAGGATTATTTGCTCCATCACCTCTCTTGGGCCTGAAAAACAGCTGAGCAACCTGTAGTTCCCTGGATCCTCCTCCCTGCCCTTTTTGATGGACATTTACTTTTCATCCAGTCTGCAGCATCCTCTCCTGTCAGTGTTATCCCTAAGCTCTATTTTTTTAAGTTTCTTTCTGAAAAGTTAAATGTCAGGTACCAGTGTCAGCACTGAGCTTCTATTCTAGTTCTTCTTTCCTTCCTTCCTTCCTTCCTTCCTTCCTTCCTTCCTT
>VXBT01005534.1:22095-106335 GCA_013400235.1 Oriolus oriolus
TTCCTTCCTTCCTTCCTTCCTTTCTAGCAAAGCAGATCTTTCTTCATAGCAGTTTTTACTAAGTCATTCATCAGCTGCTTCAGACCAACATGTTGAGCGGACTCAGCAGGATAGATGATGACAGAAGGCTCAGGGTGGCTTAGTGCAATGCTGAAGTTACAGCTATAGCCTTGCTTTTATATTCCCATTCCATGATATTCTGTTATATGTCACAAAGCGTCCTGATCTTCCAGGCTCCTTTCCCAGAGCTGGACTCTGTCATTTCAGGCCTTTTGGGGTAAACAAGTTGTGTTGGTATTTATACATACACATGTACACATATGTGAAGTGTTTTTCTTCTCTTTTGGCTAAGCAGTTTAAATCGTAACATGTGAATACTGGGGGGAGTTCTGCGAGCATCATTTTTCAAGTCCTATAAATTATTGCTGGCTACAATATGCCTCTGTCTATATAAATATTATTGACAGACAGTGGAAAATACAGTGAAAAACCCTGTCTGCATCATGCAAAGGCAGTGTTCTATATGGTCGAAGTTTAAGCTATTGCACCCCAAAGCAAAACCTCAAGCTTTTTAAACTACGGATCTCTAGTTGTGGCACAATTCCATGAAAATATGCAGATATGAAACTCACAATGCACCCTGAATAATGTGCAGCTTAAACCTCATCCTAATGCACTTGCCAAAGCAAACAATGCAGGAGAGTGATAGATATGCCACTATTCCATGATTTTGAGGACAAGTGCAAATACTATTGACATAACTAAAAGGCTGTTATCTTTAACCTGCAGCCTTCAGTACGGTCAGTTATCACCATCTACTGTCTAAATATTAAAGTTCTTAAGGATGGAATATTTGAAAAGCATATCTGGGACAGGAAGGAAAATAGTAACAACAGTGGTGGCAATAATAATACAATCATAATAAATGTCAGGAGAAAATGTATCCATGTGGAAGCTGAAACTTTGTCATGTATAAGAACCTCTCTTCCCATAAAGAGATCAAATTGTAAGGGGCTGAAGGTTTTCAGATAATCTGCCTTGGAGTGGATTGTCTATTTATGTGCTAAGCAGAATACCTTTATTTCCTCTATATGATTTTTCCAATGCATTTGAAAAGATTGTATTTTTTAAAGTGTTTCTAATCTTTTATATCAAAAGCAAAGGAAGTAAAAGAAGCAAAGATCAAGGATTTGATATTCCTAATAGGGGAGATATATCCTGCTTTTGGTAAAACTGTATGAAATCAGGTGTTAGAATTTAACTTCTCTATAGCTGCAGCATTGCAAGGGCATGAACAAAGCTGAGTAGTTGCTGATGGTTTCCTTAGATTTCTCTGCACCTAATCATACTCACAATACTAGAGGCTTCTGTCACTGCAGGAGTTGGCAAAATTTAGTGACAACCCAGAGAAATGCCTTCTGAAGCTTTGTTCTCAGAGCTACAAGTTCTTAGCAAATCAATGCAACAAATGGAATAGCTTTGTTCCTCACATATCCAAAAGCTTTTTTTGCAGTTAGTGTCTCTATCCCTTTCATTTTAAATCTGACAATATTGCTGTTAAGATGCAGAATAGGCTTTTCAAGGATTGCAGGTTTCCTCTAAATTTCAATGACCAAGATAATTGCATGGTTTATTTACTCTGTGGCTAGCGGCTAAGAAGGCTACATACAAGTTTATCACTCATATTTTCACAGCATAGTTTTGCTTCAAATTCAGTGACCTATTTAGCTGCAGTAGAAGGTCACTGTTGCTAATTTACTCTCATTCATTGGTCTCAGTGACAGAATTTAATTATTTCAGCCTAGTTCATAGTGGGAGAGCAGCTGCAGTGCTTAAAACACTGTAATGAAAACCAGTAAACCCTCACCTT
Source organism: Oriolus oriolus (assembly GCA_013400235.1). NCBI lineage: Eukaryota > Metazoa > Chordata > Aves > Passeriformes > Corvidae > Oriolus > Oriolus oriolus. Next base: position 23,966 of record VXBT01005534.1, read on the forward strand.
GTCTCAGCAAAAGACCAGGAATACAGCAGTTAAACTTATGGTCTGTCATCTCAACTCCAAAAAAAGCCACGTGCATTACCTTAATAAATTGGGGAATTCAACTGTCTTACAGCTGTGTAATTGTTCTTTGTGTTAGAGCTGTCACTCACTAATATCCATGGAAGGCTTCCTAAAATTTGAGGAAGATGTTATATTGAATACTGTAAGTATAGGGAAGAAGGGATTCTTTGAAACAGGATCCACAGTCTCTGAGGTAAGGCTTGCCGTGCTTTTAGAGGCAGATGTGCTCTCACTCAGTGTAGAAGGGATAGCGCACTGGAGCCAGTGGGGACTGCAGGGATGATATGCTGGATAAAAAGCTGGGTATGACATTACCAGAGAGAAGGATCTGGCCTACCGATTCATTCTATGATAACTAGTAAAATGACAAGAAATCTAAAAGAGTAGCTAACTCTTCTTCCACAGAAACGTGTGAATATGATGCTACATGGCCTGGTTCCACTGGATAAGAAAAAACCCAAAAAGGCCCTCCAGAAAACAGGACAGACACAAGGCATTCCTGGCTAAAGGGACTGTCTTGTCAGCCTGGCCAAACCCAGAAAATCAGCTCAGGTTCAAATCCAATAAAATGTTCCCCTGTGTAGTTATCTACCTTAATAAACTCTTCTTTTACAGACTTCTGTGCGTTTTGGCAGAAAAAGGAATGATAAGAGCTGCACACTGGAGCATTTCTGCAGGAATTCCTTCTTGTCCAAAGACAGATTTCCCCATGAAAAGTCCTTTTCCCTTTCCTTTCCCAGAAAATCCTCATTTAGGATTCCTGAATAACAATAAACGTTTTAAAACAGAGTGACTGTCCTTAATTCTTTACTTGCGTTCTTGTTGAAGATCTTTGCTAAAGCTTCTGAGATGTTCTATAAACATCTTTTTATACTTGTACTGTGGTCCAAATTAAGAATAGTGAGAGTAACTCTTTGCATACAGAGGGCAAAACTCAATTATTTAAAAGAGTACGTTGGATACAAACTCTGAGAAAAATCATAGACTACGTAAAATTTGAACATTTTTTTTTTCTCCAGATTTTATGAACTTCATGTGAGAAACAATATGTGTTTGCAGTGCTACTGAAACAAAACATGTAAGCATAGCATGGATTCCTATAATGTCCAGAGAAAACAAGGATGAGAAGGATCTGTCTTCAAATATCAATGCACAGGAGGTCACACACTGCATTACACTGTGATTTTGAGTGGTATGTTAATCAAATCCATTACAGTCGTGCTATTACCTGTCTTGCAATACTCTTGCTCACCTGAAATACCATCAAGCATTTGTTAATTTTGCTATTTAACTTATGTAGGAAACCTTCACAAATTATTAAATTTACGAAGCCTTCAGCATCATCTTTCAAATACCTGACGTGGAAAAGAGGTCTGTGGTCTTAGTGACAAATTCAAAACATGCTTCCCTCCTTATTTTCCCTGCTTTACCCTCAGCTCTGAATGCACTGGTAGGATGGAAGAAGAATGACTTCTAGAACTGGACTTCTAAAGGCAAAACCCATTGTCATTGCCAAGAAGAGATATTATTGGAGATCCTCATTGAAAGGATGTATTGCAAATGAAATCGTAGGATAAGAAAACTGCTCATCACAACAAAGTTGCTAGAAAGTGGCTTCCAGGCATTTCCAAGACTACTTTTAGAAAAGTTTAGAAGTCTAAAAACTAGAAAAATAATACTAAAGTAAGAAAATGAAATAATTTGAGAATATATTTGTGATAGTATTACTACATTTACTGTCTTTCATATGTAAATAGAATTTCTAAGTTTCTAGTCCATCAGGAACTGTTCTTTCATATCATAAAAATTCTGTTCATAATTTGTTGTCAGGATATTTGAAAACTTATTCAAATTCACAGAGTATCTGCCTTTTGACTCATGGGAAAAACTGTTCCATTTTATCCTAGCTGTTTAGACATAACAAATAATTCACCTGCTTTTACACAAAAATATTAAGTATTCTGTAAAGAGTAATTACAGCCTGGACTATGTAGGTTTACGCTATTCACAGAACATACTAATAGACTAATATTTGCAATATGATCTTTGATTAACTACATTTGTGTTCTGGACTAGTTATCAGCAGTGACTGAGTTTAAACTGTCCATATGGCCATTCACACAACAAAAAAGACTTTTTTTTCTTCATCACTTGCTTACTATTTCTGGAAACACCCAGACTGGTGTGGTTCAGGCTGTGACTATTGTAGATCTAATTTTACAAATGGTAATTTCCAAATTTATCTTCTTAAGGCAAGATATTTGTGTCATTGGAATAGAGATTTAAACAGTTCTGGTTATCTTCAAAGGGGTGCATGGGTAGTGTGGAATATAGATAGTTGTAGAACAGGCACATAATTTCACAGTCTCAGAAATGAGTGAATGCTTTCATGACTGCCACCGAATAAGGTGAATTTCTTTTAATCCATTATTGGAATTCTCATTAATGAAAAGGAAAATGATCACTTTTTTATAGTGGACCATCAGATTCATTTGGAACATCTTTGGGGAGAGGCAATTCCTTTAAATAAATGTAATTTAAATTTTTGCTTAAAATGAGTGCCTTTCTCATCAGAGTTTCCCCCAAAATTGGGCTATTATTTGTGGATTAAAACTAAATTTCTGGGGTTTTATCTCACTTAACCAAGGCTTGAATGCAGCATATTTGACATCAAAAACTCACAGGTGATTCAGATACCTGTCCAATTTGGCAGCATCCAAGTACTGTGTTTAGTAAGGGGTATCAAGACAAATCATATATTTTTTCTGTGGTAAGACAGATATTTACATTGAAAATGTAATGAAAAATACGTGGCTTTGTTTCATTCAAAAATCTTGTAAGCTGAAGTAGAGAAGGCTCAGGGAGCTATTTTATGTTAACCTGATAACAGCACTGGACAAGAAAAAGATCACTCTCTACTGAATAGTGGACGAGAAAGATTGAAACACTAGGCAAAGCTCCACTCATTTTAAGGGAACAGTAGGTATTTTCATTGCTAGGAACTTAGCAATATGACATTTATCCTTTACCCATCTTTAGACCACACTTTACATGCACAGTTTGTAGTCATAAAGGAGACTCAGATGAAACAGGCAGACAAAGGGTGCTCTGGATACTTTTGTCTTCACTTGTCTGAAATCAAATAAAAACTCTCATCGGCATATCATGTTCTGGCCTTGCATACAGCTCTGTTCTTTCTTTCCCCATATGGATAATGTCTGGCCAGGAAGGAAATGACTACATTTTCAGCTACAGGAATGAAATCTGGGCTAATGGAAACTTGGTTGAGTTACTTCCTGCAAGTTAATGACTAAAGAGAGCTTTTCGGGGGATGGCCAGTAAAAGCCATAACAACCTAACGTACCAGCAACATGGATCCTCAGAAAGCTGTCTTCTATTGCTGTGCAATTTGGGGAATGAGATTTAACACTGTTTGAAAAAGAAAAATAAAATATTTTAAAAACAAAATATTTTAAAAATAAAACAGGTTTTACCTCATTCACCTGATATGCTCTGTTCATCAATGAGGAGTCTCAGAAGCCCCACTAAGCCAATATGTTTGTTGAGCCAATAGGGACAGTTTCATACTTTCATTCTTTCTGTTCAGTTCAAGTTTTCTGTACACAATGCAGAATTTTCCTGTTTTACTTTCATTTTTCTGCACTTATTAGTGAAAGAAGAGCTGGATTTGTGACTTTGTTAGATGCAGGAAATATCTAGAAGAGAAAAAAGTAGGTGTTTTTCAGGTAGCCACATGAAAAATAAACAATAATCAAGTTCAAAAGTTCAGCCAGTCCACACAATTTCCATTCATTCAATATATATAATTTGAATTTCCATAAAAAATTACCCTTATACCTTGGAATTCATATTTCTAATTTATAAATGTATTATTTACATTTTCCTTTGATTTCAGAAGAAACCAGTCTTGGTGTGACCTCTTCCTCTTGAACAGATCAAGATCACTTTAGTGTGTCTGGATTAGCCACTTGGAATGGCAGTTGTTTTAAACAATTAGAGTACAATATCACAATCTGTTTCTAAAAGAAAATTCAGTACGTATTCAGGGAAGTTTATTATATTTCCTTTTTTGACCTCTTTCTGTTGTCCGATCCCCCTTTTTCCCACCTGACCATGCAAACTTAGAATTAGCTCTCCAAATAGTGTTAGTGCATTGTTTGGTCTCTTTCACGCTGCCTGCAGGGATCAGCTGAGGTGACAGAAATTCTAATAAAATTTTGCACCAGTAAACTTGGCTTGAGGAGCGGATGTAAAAGTCCTGCTGGTTGTCATGCATTTAAGCACTCATCCGTAAGGAAGCCCACTACTGTGCATATGTGGGACATGATTTTTTGCTATGCCAGAAGCGAATCTTCATGCTACTGGATTGCTGCATTTCCCACTGCTACTCAAAATGGTGTTCTGAATACTCATACCAGGGAGCTCTCTCTCTCTCAGGAAAATGCGCATCTTCAGTTCAAGTCAAGAGGTCTGATTTGTACTCTATTCCCAGTTCACTGGCAATTTGTAGGCAATGTTTTCTTTATCGCCACAAATTAACAAGGGAAAGATTGTGGCACTAATTTTTCTTTCAGTGCGATGTTATGAAAGAGGTAATAAATGGCAAGAAGAGAGAAGGGAAGAAGAAAACAAACCAGAGACTCTGCAAAGATAAATGTAATATCCCCTTCACCCTCAAGAAATGAAATTATTCTGACAGGGTCAGAGATTCTGCTTGGCAAACCATCTTAAATTAATTACCTGCCTGACATTTTAAAGGAAGGTTTCAGATCGTAAATTTAACCCAGACAAAGCATTCTTTTTAATCTTGTCAGTATGCAAACTACTTTGTACTGCAGTCTGTGAATTATTTATCAGAAAAGCGACCCCAAAAGGGTGAAAGGAAAATCGTGAGTATTTGATCTCGGGTTCTGCAGGCTGATGTACTTCTCTACCCTAGATCCGTACCTGTTACTGTTGCTTGAATTCTCTTTGTTTGATATTGCTGATATATGGCTCTCACACTGTGCTGCTCTGAAGCCTAAAAATTTTTTCTCCATTTAAATTACTTTTACAGCAATGTCCCAGCAAATCACTGTATCTACATTCCACAGAGAAACAAAAGTTAAATAAAGGCGACAAACTCACCTGTCTTTCTGTTTTATGTCTTTTCATTAGCAAAAACATGCAGTATTGATGGCTGTTGGGTTTTCTTCCCTGCACTTGAGTGAAAGCACAGTCTGTAATAGTAACTAGTCTACAAAGGCTGATTTTTTACTGGTAAGCTGCAGAAAACATTAATCCTGTATCAAGCTGTTTAACGGTAATGATGAAGAATGCTCACCTGGGGTAAAAATATGTTGGAAGGTGTGAATCCAGAATCCAGTTTTGATCCAGGTTTTTTGGTTTGGTTGGGGTCTCTTTGCATAAAATCACTTGATTTTAGTCTCCGTGTTTTTAAATGAAGCCTAGACAACTTCTAATTTCCTATCTCTTGGATTTTTTGGGTTGCAAGTTTATTTATTCAACAGTATTTCATTTAGGCTTAAGTATTGCTGCTGAAAGAAAAGACCTCTAAGTGCAACTGCAGTGTAAAAGACAATTATAACTGAGGGACCAAAGCAATTCAGAATATAGCCTAACACCTGGTCTTGTCTAACACTGGACCTTTCTTAGTCATTCTGGATTTCTACATGATTCTCTGAAGACATCAACCAACCTAGCATCTGATATTTAGAAGAAAGTCAGATTTGGAAAATCAGCAGGGAAAAAAACCCCCATTAAACGATTGTAACAACTTAGGCATGTAATACCACTATTACACGTTTTTCACTTTGAGAATGTTTGCTCCCTGGATGTGCTTTATTAATTTTTGATGCTTCATGTTTCAAAGGAGTTCCAGTATTTTCTGCTTAATCCATATGTAAGATGGACTTCAGCTGAGCTAAGTGGAAAGTTCAGTAGAAAGTCTATCAATTTGCAGAGACAAATTGTAACTCCCTTCTACTTCTGCCATGTAGTATGAAAAATTATTTATTGAACCTGTGGAAGTTTCTGCACTTTCATGTGAGCTGAAATAAAGCTGATGAAAATTGTTTACCCTTTTTTCATTTAGTGTGCTACCTGATGTGTTGTTTTGCAATTTTTAATTCTTTAGTATGGGGGATTTTTTTCCTGCCACCAGGCTTTCTTCCTCCTTTGTGTCAATGCTTGAATGCTGCAAGAGCAAGACACGAGACACTTCATAATAATAATCTGTCTAAACAAGCTGTGGACATGCTTTTATTTCACTCTGAAGTCCTAATGAAATAAGTCAGTTCTGACAGATAATTCTGTGTTCAATAAATATTTGTCAGATTTCTACTTAGGCTTTTAACTATCCCAAGCATTTCAAACTTGATTTCAGTTTCCTCTGATAATAAAAAAGAGCTTATACTCTTTATGAGTTGGTGAAGGATTAACTATATAGGACATAAATTCAGGGAATCAACACCAGGTAATTGCAGGTCTCCACAGTTTAAAGCTGTATACACTTTTCATCAGTTTTTACCATAAAACTCCCAAGAAATAGTTAAAGGATTGTGTACATCCACCACAATATATTTATCTACCTATAAATTCCCCTTTGCAGATTTGTGTATCCATACAAAATACACAATTAAGAAATTGAAGACTTTTGCTTACTGAATATCCCAGGTCCCTCTTTAAGGACATGAAAGTATAAGCTCTAGTGTCCATGGATACATTTTAATTAGGGATTTGGGCTATTGTTTAACTATGATAATTTCCCCTGTGATTTATGTTCAGCTGATTTCACTTCTCATCTCCCCTCGGCCCTGGCTCAACCCTTCTGGAGCATCAGAGCTGGGGCTGTGATCGGAGACCATCCTAACAACAGCTGCATTTCAATGTCTTTCTTCTGCTTGAAGGCTTTTTTACATTTCCCAACTGATTTGTGAGGGTGGTTAAGAATCATAGAAGTACAAAGAATTACCTTTATCTAGATTTAAATATTATTTTATGCTAATTTCTGGAGCTATTCTTTTAAGATAAACAAAATAGACACTCCATGATTTTTATGTGCGTACCAATACAAATTAAACTTTGATGTTCACTCTCATGACTGCTTTCAGATATTCTGACATTGGAATTACTGCAGGACTTTCTCAAGCTGTTAAAATACATATTTTTTAAAGTCATAATGAGTAGACTATACATTCTTCATTTCCTGGGTAGCTGAGGCTGAACACTAGTAGTGAAGTAATAAAATTCTTCTATCATGATATGCACTGGTGGTCTTGGCTGTGCTCCCAAGTCCAAACCATTCTGAATGAAATTCACCCCTCTGCAGCACCAGCTAAACCTTACTTGTGCTGTGCTTGCTGGAGCATCAGCCTTTCCCTGCTGCTCTGCACAAAAGTGGATTTCAGCCACTGTGTGTTCAGACCTTTAGCATTTCAAATCCATTTCATTGATTGTGTGTCTTCTTTTATTTCCCTGAGAGCATTATTATGAGATTCTACTATTCTGGTCTGTACTGAAATATCATTTGTATGGGCTTGGTTTGATTTTACTTAACCTTGCATTTTCATTGATCATCTTTGTACTTTGTTCTTTCACGATGACTTTTCTTTACCCTTCACAAAGACCTGATACACATAATGAGATGTGTGTAGTGCAAAGCAAGTGTTGGGAATTTCTCTGGAGCGGCAAAACAGACGATCTAGCAAAACTTTCCTCTCTGATGGAGGGTGGTGGTACTTCATGCTGCATGGAGATAGCATGGAAAAGGAGATGGTCCATAATTAACATTCCACACATTGTTAATATTCCTGGCTTCCCTCATGCAAAGTGTCCACACTTGGCTTGCTTAAATTTTAGTCAGGAAGTGAAAATGTTGCTGAAATGTGGCACAGCTCAAATGAGTGATACACAGGGGCAAAGCTCATTTTTTTCCCCAGTAGTCTGGTACATAAGCCTCAGGCATCACTTAGAGTTTCAAAGTATATTAGGGTCTATAAGGCAGTTGTTTTAATGTTTAAAACCTACAGTTTGGGGTGAGGGGTTTTTTGTCAGCTTTCTTTTGCTGTGTACTTTCCACCACGTAACTATTCCATTTGTTTTGCCTGTGTGCTAACAATTTGTGGTGAGAATGCCCTTCAAAACACAGCATCCCTAACAATCCAGTGTACTACCTTTCACCTTGGATAAGGTTTTTATTTATTTTTAATAAATTCCACCTCATTTCTAACACATTAAACCTCATTATGGTGTAATTTCCCTTGGTATGAAAAGACCTCATTAATTGTTCCATTCAAAACCGATTATCTCTCAGGATGGATGTTATAAAGGAAGTGTAATGGATAAGGGTTTTTTTCCACATTCTGCTTGAGCATTACTTTTTCTCGAGTGATTAGTTTTGCTGCATCTGTGTTTACTTAAGAACCTGGAGCTCAAATAATTAGTAACAGGTGGCTGAGGTCTTACTGATAATCCGCCTAGTTTTTAGAGGTATGTCTACAAAAAGTTTTCAATTCCCACATTCTGGTTCTTTCCCATATTTAACAGGTTGTAATGAGAAGTAACCTGGTATGGTATGGTACTCGGACTTACGTGGTTCTAGAAGTTTTAACTGACTGTATGACACATATTTTACTCTTTAGTGATAACAAACTACACTTCATCTCTTCCTGTTATAAAGGGATTTTCATGGTAATTGTTTTCTGTCGCTTGTTTTTCTAAGGATATGCTTGCATTTCTAGTTTATTCTGTATTTTCACGTGTTCTTTCCTGATTCTGTTCCCAGGAATTTTCAGCGGACTTAGCCTCAACAGCTGTTCACAAAATTTTTCAGATCCTTTTCTGCTGACTCTGGTAATGTTTAAGAGACCAGTGTTAAGCTTTTCACATTACTACTGTTGGGAGGTCTTGAGAATTATGACTGAATTTCTTTAAACTGATGTATAAAAGATGTTTGCCTAAAATGTGACATCTACCTATCTGAGCTTCTTAGCTATCCAGCTATGAATACAGTGAGAACAAGAAGTCATTCAGCTGTGCATGATGGGCTGGATATGGTTTATTGACATTTATGACTGCAGGTAGGAGATTGCTACAGCTGTTTGAACACTCAGGCAGGGTGGTCCTGTATCAAGACCAGGATGGAATGCCAAGATTATGAAACCATCCATGCAGCTACTCCACAGCCAAGTGGTTTTGACTCATGCAAGGGATATATGCAGCTATAATTCAAGAGCCCCACTGTGCCCAGATCATTCCAGGAGTTTGAAGTGTAGCTTTCCACATCCACAGATATAAAAGAGGAGGGAGGGGTTTGTATCTTTTACTGAAATAATTCCATTTTCTGTACACATTTACTAAGCTACAGTGAAGCTGACATTATATATTTTAATGACTGACTTATTCTCCTGAGATGTTTGAGGACACTGATTTGGGGACATTGGCATTGAATCAGATGGTGACTGAAATTAACTTTTTCTGAGCAATGGGTAAGTGCCTTGAAAGTATGTTTCAGAATCTTTAAAAATACTTCAAAGATTTCGTTTCGTGATTTTCTTAGAACATGAAAAGAAAATGAGAAATCCTTGCTGCTGTTATGCAGAGCACAGCACAGTTCACATTTGCTAAGACAACCTAACACTGAAATAAATCAGAAGGATCTGTGCTAGACAGCACACATGGCTTTGCAGGTCTCTCCATTCGTTTGATGTCGACTGCACCCATACTGACATTAAAAGAGCAACTGTTAGGTAATAGGTCTTCTCAAAAAATCTAATTTTACAGGATAGAGATCACCAGAAAAAAAATTAAACAAACCAACCAAAAACCAGTAACCTGTTATCTTGCAACACTAGGGAATACTTATGCTGTATAATAAGTATGATTTGCTGTCCTTATTAGGGTTGCCATTAAGTTTAACACTATTTTCCAGCCACATGATTTGAGCACAGAATTCAAGATTTTTGCTCTACATTATATAGGAAATACAAACCACATATAGAAGTTGCATATTTCTGCTCTTCCCTCAGTACCCAAATCCGGTGCAAGAAATAAAACACGGAGAGAGGTGGATATCTTGGGATTTGCTTTATGTCCTAATTCCCACATTGTTCTTATAGCTTTTTATTCTTAAACAACCATCCTTTTTAGCAATGGTCAACATTAAAAATAAATTAATGTGAAATTTTAAAGGAACAGGTCAGTGTGGAAAATTAGTAGTGGCATGCAAATAACACCTTTCTAGTTATAGGGTGAGATGAAACAGTCTGAAGAACTCTACAGGAAAAATTGCATCAAGTAAAATGGAACTGATCTAGAGAGAGATAATAATGGCATACTTGATGTAAAATATTATTAAGAAAGATTATGGTGAATTGTCTTTCACAGTTCAGAGAAAATATACTTACACAGATGCCTATTTAAATTAAGAATCAAATTATCATTCTGCAGTTCATTGCGAAGTAGTCAAAATATTAGTAGATCATCCATTTAATCTGAACAATTCAAAATATGAAGAAAAAAACCACTACAGAGGAATGTTAAAATAATTATTATTCAGAGTTTTTCATGGAAACACAAATACGAAGATTTTCAGGAGCAGAACCTGGCAGTCATTGTCATGCCTGACCAGGAGCAATGAGTAGGGCCGACAACAATCATAACAGGATCTGGCAGACCCTGCTCCCTTGAAGGGTCCTCCATGGGCTGTAGTGGGATTATCTTCTCCATTGTGGTTCTCCACAGGCTGCAGAAGAACAACCCTCTCACAGCTGCCATGCAGAGTTTTCACCCTTTCCTAAATATGCTCTCCCAGGCACAACACCAGCACGGCTGATGAGCTGAGCCTTGAACAGCAGCAGTGGTTCAACTGGAACTGGTTCTGTCCAGCATGGGGCAGCCCTTGGTCTCTTCTCTGAGACCTCCTGTGCAGCCCCTCTGCTGCCAACACCTGGGCATGGACACTCAGCACAAACTAACAGGAGGACCTGGTATTCCAATAACAAATAGAACTGTTGAAGAATCAAGAAGCATTTTCTCAGGAATAGTGACAGTTCTCTATTTTCTCAACAGGTTGAAACATAGCACTGCATCTGTTGATCTCTCATATTTAAAGACACCTCTTTTCATTAGTGATGTTGAGTTGTCTGCTGCCCCCGTGATGTTCCCAGGTCAAGTTACGAACTTTTCAGAGGCAGTGGTCCAGACCCTCTTTTACTCAAATAATTTATTCCCACACAACCCAATTACAGAGTAGAGATCCCATGCTGTGATCTCAAGCTATACTTCTCTCTTACTTAAGTTATGTTTTCTATTCCAGGGGAGGGAAAAAATTATTCTCTATTTCTTTGACTCATTTCTTTCTTTCAGTCTGAAGATTAATAACTGAAATGTGGAAGTATGTGCAGGTAATTGTGTGTTGTCTGAATGCTCATGGGTTTCTCTAAAAGCTCTTCATATCTGAATGGTGACCACTTGTATCATTTTTTTGATGTTGACAAACATTCTACTATATAATAATCCATGTGCCTCTTTCTGGGGCTGCCACTGATAAGTGGTTTTAAGAGATGTTTCTTAGACTTAGAGGTTTTCCTAAATTATTTTGGTGCCTTTTGTCCTGCATTAATCTGCTTTTTACACCATTATTATTATTACTGTTGTTGTTATAGTTATTGTTGTTACTTTTATTTTATTATTTTCTGCCAGGTGCTAGCAGAATTATACTACTAAAGAGTAAACCTAGTAAGTCAAGAATTTGCTCCTAATCAGAAAACTGAAATTACTACAGAAACTTCCTAAATTTAGTTGAGGAACTAAAGTCATCCTCTTGATGAACAGTTTGTAGAAGACAGTCAGAAGCTTGCAGAGAGAGGTTCCCTCCACAACAAGGTTCATGCATCTTTTCTCTACTCTGGAAATTCCCCACTAGCTAACTAGAGCTGGTGCAGTAAACAGAAATTGGTTTAGTGGGTTTTGGAAAACACAACTGTAAAAGAAGACATTGGTCTGTATAGAGTTGTTAGCATTGTAATAGTAAGCATGTGAGACAAAAAACATTACATTAAATATGCAGAAGCAATCCTGAGAGGATGAACCAAAGCTCCATGCCTTCCAACCATGTACTCAGCTGAAGAAGTTAGGGTATCACCTGCTGCCTCTTCTTCTGTTTACTTATTTATTCTACACCAGAATTTTTATTTCCTTGTCTGCGAGGAGGCACAGCTCTTTCTGGCACTGGGGAGCATGTTGCCCTCCTCAGACGAGGCTGCTACAGCATGGTAGATACAAGTTGGACTGCCACAGAACACGCAAGTCTCCCAGTTTCTGAATAAGCTTCTAATAATTCTTAATAACATCAGTACTTTTACTGCTTAATTACTGCTCCAGCAGCTGTTTTAAAAAGAAAACCATCATAGGCATATTTTGTGAGGGATCCATCATATTATTTTGTGTTGAGCTTGCTCTGCAAGCCCCTGTCAGATCAGATTCCTCTCCGGTGGTTTTGGGCTCACGATGTGACTCAAGGAGGAGCTGCCCACCTTGCTGCACAGGCCAAGTGGATTTGGCTCAGAAACAGAGCTGCAGGTGCCTAGAGAAAGGGTTGTATGGACCTTTCTTTGAGGTGGGGTGTCGTACTGGGCTAAGGGCCCGTGCTACAAACCACTTGAAGGTGGGGTTGTGCTGGGGGTATTTTGGATGTGAGTTTTAATTCCGAACACTAACTCCACCCATGTCTGTTTCTAAGCTTTTCTGTCACTTTCAGGGATTAGCCCTTGGGCAGATCTGAAAATCCCAGCTGCTGCACTGAACCCCTTCTTTCAGTATCTTTGCCTCCAATGTAATATTCTTTTGGAATGGCAGTTTGTTTTCCAGTGCTTTATTTTTATATTAACTACCCGGAGAAAATAAAATGTGGTTCATCCAGAAGAAAAAAAATACATGTATGATAGAGTTGGGAAAAAAACCTCTGAGAATCTAGTTCAAACTTTTGCTACAATCTAAAAGGGTATAACATGCAATTAGCTATTACAGAGGGAGAGTTGATGTGGTTTCTAACAGAGATACTTGCTTTAGGTTTGTAGCACTTTCAGAGAACAGCCTTGTGAATCCCCTGGGCTCATCTTCATCATTTTACTCACAGAGCCTGTGGCTGCAATTACATCTGAGCAATGTATTACACTGGGGGGAGAGAGTGGGCACAAGCAGCGGGTGACAAAAGCAAGCATAAATGAATCTAGATATTTTCATTACATTTTGGTTGTAAGCTGGGAAAAAAGAGGAGGAAAAAAATTATGTCTTGTAAGAGACTTAAGCATGGCATTCAGTGCCTGGCAAGGTAGAGCAAAAAATGTTATGAGGATTGCTGAGAGCAAGGCAACTCAGGGTTAGGCCAACAAAGAAGCTGTGAGGAAGTCATTTGGAACACTGTTAAATGTCATGTGCAAGAGACAGACATTTTATTTCCTCAGTGTCTCCCAATGAGCTGCCTGCTTTGTCCCAGGCTATCTTCATGATGGTGTTTGTGCTGGAACTTGGAATGGAGTTTAGTCATGTTAGAAAGCAGTGTACTTTTAATTACATATGAAATCAAAGAAGTTGTTTTCTTTTATTCCAGCAAAATCAGAGCTAAAGGTTAAGTCAAATCTATCAGCTTTAATTTTTTTCTCTTCTTCTTTCTCCGGTTTGCCTGCTGGGATATTCCAAGCCTTCACTGAAGTAAATGTAAGTGACTTTTCCTTGTGTTTCACAACATTGTCACTCACATGAAGTTTTACATTGTCCAAGCTGTGATCAAGATAACCATTCCATAAATGAGCTCACTTTCATTATCATTATCTATAGCATTCACACATGATGATGAGCTGCAAGATAAGTTAGAGTGGCAGAGACCTCCTACAGACTCCAATGGCTTTTCCCATGGGGTCCCTTGTATCCTGCTGACGTCTCAATCTGTTTCTCCCCAAGGGTCATGAAATCAATTTCTTGCCAGGAACCTTGTCAGCCTTGTTCTACTACTTGACTTTCAAATTTACTGCAACAACTCTTTTCAATGAGATGGCGTGACCATAACTGCTTCTGATTCTGGGATCTGGTCAAGCACAAACAGATGATGCTTGGAAGAGCAAAACGCCTCTATTCACTTCATTAGTGAGCTTTTGTGTGCAGTATTAATTGACACAGAGCAGTGGAGTGAAGACCCTCATACCAAGGCTAAGGGGTGAAATCTTACCCTTTTTACTTGGAATGTCTGTGGAAATCCTGACAGGATGGTTTATTATACAAGGAAACAAAAAGTTCCCTCTGCCACAGAAAACTGTGTGCCTTTCTGATGCCTCTGGGATCAGCTTTTTAAGGATATACATGACTGCAATAGATCTTGCAGCCCATGGGAGACAAAGTGTGCGAATCCTCCAAGAGACAATTTAGGGACCAATTTCCACGCAGAAAATTTTTTCATGGGTTTGGCCATTCAGGAACTAAAAAGAACATCAAATGTTGATCCAGTATAGATACTGTTCTGGTCATTTTGTTCTAGATAGGCAGCTGGTACCATTCAGTCCACTCAACCTATGTAACCTCTAACTACTGATGGTTACATACTTTTTATACACTGAACTTCTGAATTTTCTTTCCACCTTTTCAGTAGTTGCCTCCTAGTAAGAAAAAATATTTAACTCAGAAGCCTACTCAAGGATTGTGTGCTATATGAAAGCTGTCTGGAACTTTCAGAAACTCAAAGGTTTTCACATGCTGTGATGCACCTGCCCTGAGTTTGTTCTCTATTTCTGGGGCCATAAGTTAAACTGGGGATGCTTAATATGTTGAGAAAGTGTAGACATCCAGTAACATTACATGTGAGAAGTTTATCCTTACATCCAATTCTGTATTTTCAGATCATTAATTGTTCAGTGTTTTTATGAAAAAGAATGAGCATCTCATGCAGAATGGTTTCAGAAGAGAAAAAGCTTTTTGTTTTCTGATGTGTTTCGCAAATAAAGAAAATACTGTTATATACATCTGTATATATGCATATATATATTTGCGTGTGTATATATGTATGCTCTCTTGATTTCTTAAGTTTAAATTAAAAAGAAATAAAGGAGGGCAGAAACAGAAGAATGCAATGATAAAGACATTATATGGTTAGAAAAGTCTGTTTTACAAAAATGAAAAAAGGAATTTGGAAGCAAAAAAAACATGGAAAATTTACACCCATTGTGATAAGATCTGTCATGGCCTCTAAGTTTACTTTGCATCTTCCTACATTCTAATGTGAAATTTTGTTTTGCAGGAAGCAAATTAAAATCTCTTAAAAAGTATTCATATAACAGCTTGTAATTTATGCAGATGTTGACTAAGATCTCCACCTTTTGAGCAACAAAAATAAAGCCATTATTTTAAGGCAGAAAGAAAACAGTTTGGGGTTTTTTTTGTGAAACTATAGTTTTTAATTGAAACAGAGAGAATGGAAGACAACCCTCAGTTCACTTTCAGTCTCACCTAATTGGAAGTTTACGCTTTCAATTTTTCAGTAGCCCTGAGCTCTCAAATTGTGATCATAGCAGCTTTCAGTGCTATGAAAATAAGCTTGCTTCTTTCAACAATTTCAGTCAATAAATCGGATGAAGATATAATCATCTTGAGAATGGAGGGAGGTGAGAGTAGGTCTGAAATGGAAGATAAGGAAGAAGCTGCAGATGGGTGTTAGTACAAATGTGAAATATGAATCTTATTTTCTTTGGGATCTGCTGACTGGTTTGCTGCCTTAACTATATGCTCTCACTAGCTTACAAAAACATTCTCTCCTCATACCAGATCTTCTGTGAGAGGGGTCTTTTCTGTTTCCTTTATCAGCTCACACTGAAAAATGCTTCTTGGAATGGTCTCTTGTGCCCCAGTGCCCCAAATATCACTCTATGCACATCCAAAGCTGTGTGTACTTCAGCCCCGGCAAGCTGCCGGAGCAGAAATGCCATCTCACAGAACCTGCAGACCTAGATCATAGGAGATCTTGATTTAGACAAAGATGCCACTGAGACTGGAAATACCAGGCATGAGTGTATGAGGACCTGCATGCAGACAAAATCCCCACTGGGATTCAGCGTATCTAGGGGTACTTTTGTGGTATCAAAGAGGACAATTTGTTATTAGAATAACTTTGTATGTGTCACATATTTAGCAATAGTTCTGCTTGGATATCTAACACTGGAGAGACCACTTTATATTATTTTCCCATGTCTTTATACCTCAATTCCTTGTTCTTCATAATGAAGACCATGACACCTGCTTTATATTACTTCTTGTCAGCTGGTAGGACAAGAATACATTTTTTTTAACGTTTATTTTGCACTGTTTAGTCAGATGTGGCCCCAGACAGGGATTCAAGGAAGTGTTCTGCATGCATAAATACTGTAAATAAAAAGTGCCTAATAGCATCACAAAACAGAAACAGTTGAGTGACCACCCACTATGGCAATCTTGTCTTAAGCAGGATACCTAACCTAAAAGAGATGCTAATCACCCAAGAGTTTGGAACAAACTAAGCTTATCTTGGGGTGAGGCTGCCAAAAGGAAAGTGATGGTAAGACAGACTGATGAGAGTGTATATCCAGTCTCTTTTGATTATGCTGTGCTGGTGTTCTGTGCACCTGGGCTGCCGAAGGAAGAGTCTTATTATGCGTGAGCATTGTCCCGACACCAAGACATGAGTGGGAGGAGAGAAAGGTGTGGA
The DNA here is from genome assembly GCA_013400235.1 of Oriolus oriolus. Lineage (NCBI taxonomy): Eukaryota > Metazoa > Chordata > Aves > Passeriformes > Corvidae > Oriolus > Oriolus oriolus. Next base: position 40,776 of record VXBT01005534.1, read on the forward strand.
TTACTTCAGGGTATAAGGCTAGAGAAATACTGAAATAAACTATAGGATGGCACTTGTGATTTGAGACAGAAAAGAAAAAAGGTGAAATCTTTTCTGATAAAGAGCAACATCAAAAAGTACAGGGAGAGCTCATGTCCTGCTAGATTTATGCACTGAACTCCCACTGATGTGAATGGCAGTCTGAGAACAGAATAACTTGAGTGGGAAAAAAGAATCAGAAAGAGGTCATTGTTTAGCAAATACCTATAAAATAAATTTAAATGCACGTCCTACTATGATTCATCTAAGGTTTGATCTGAAGTTCACTGATGTGTATGGGAGTCTCTTTACTGACTTTTGTGGACTTTGAAATCAGGCACTAGAAAGGATGCTCATTTCTTCTGAGAAAGCAACATTTTGTTGTGAGTCAAAAATTATGCTTTCCTGTAATTTTCTTCACATGTAAAATCAAAAGAAAACTTCAAAAGTACATTTATAAGCCCAGCATTTAATCTATGATACACAGTGTTTATGTCTATGATGGAAAATGACAGTAACAGAGCAATCTAGAATGCTACTGTAAAAGCGCAATCTTTCCATAGATGAATTTGTCCACTGGTACCACTAAACTCTGCCACATGAAGATCTCATATTGTATATGCTGACTTTAATCCATATTCAGAAACACAGAAATGTCTTAAATAAACTGCTTTTTAATTGTCTCTGGGCTCTCTCAGGACTAAAATTTAATGCTTTCAATTTGTGTAATATTTTGACTATGGATTTATAATTTTACTTCCTTTTTCTCTTTGTTTAGAAATTAGGTTTAAATACTGTTACTTTTGTAGTTAAAGGGTGTGGGTCAGATTCTCATGGAATGATGCCTTCTTAAAAATGCATCTGACTCGGTATATCTTACTGCATATTTTTATTGTGATTTTTTTTATTAACAGATGTGTGGGTGAGTCGCATTCCTTTATTCTCAGTTGCACTTTGAGGTACAGTAGTAAAATTCTTCTGACTTCCTTCCACATGTAAGTAGCCCCAGTGGGACTTCTTTTCACAGGTTAACAGCAGCTTTTTTTGTGTGAATGTGCAGCTTCACTGTTTGACAGTGACTTCAAAAAGTCTCTTTGGAGTATCTCTTTCTTCCTTCTGTTACAATGAAATGCTTCATTCTGTACATTAACAAGATGTGCTAGAGCAGATGACATGAAAGAAGCTTTTCAAACTGAGAAATACACTGCTGTTTTCCTTCTTATACTCGACGAGGTATTGAATATATCCGTGAACTTGAGATTTCCATTAGCACTTGAGAATAGTATGAAAATGACCTTTCATTACGATTCTGTGAATGGACATCTGGATCACTTAAACCAAATAATGAAAAGCCCATTTATATGCATCCCTCTGCATCAAAAGTAGAGTGGCCAGCAGGTCGAGGAAGGAGATTCTGACCTCCTACCCTGCCCTGGTGGGATCCTGCCTGGAGTGTTCCACAGCTCTGTGGTCTGCAGCACAGGAAGGACATGGACCTGTAGAGAGAAGAGACACAAAGGTGTTCAGAGGGATGGGGCACCTCTCCTGTGAAGACAGACTGAAAGAGTTTGGGTTATTCAGCCTGGAGAAGGCTTCAGGGAGACCTTAGAGCAGCTCTCCAGTACCTAAAGGGAGCCTACAAGGAACCTGGAGAGGAACATTTTACAGGGGCATGCAGAGATAGGACAAGGGTTAAAGGTTTTATACCAAGAGAGGCTAGGTTTATATGCTATTAGGAAGAAATTCTTTACTGTAAGAGTGGTGAAGCACTGGATCAGGTTACCCAGAGAGGCTGTGGATGCCCCATCCCTGGAAGAGTTCAAGGTCAGGTTGGATGGAGTTCTGAGCAACCTGGTGTAGTGAAAGGTGTCCCTCTCCATGTCAAAGGTATGGAACTAGATGGTCTTTAAGGTCTTTTCCAACCCTTGTATGGCTGTACGATTTTGTGCTATCACAACTTCTAGGGAGAGCGACATGAATTATATTCAGCTTCAGCCATCCTGCTGAGAACAACCCCTAGTCAAGGCTGTCTCTTGAGGTGTGCTCAGGCCCTGTCCTCACAGCACTTGTTCCAGTCCAAAGCCTTGGCAGCTGTACAAACAGCTCTGGACAGTCATAGTCTCATTCTTGATCCATGCCATGTCCCTGTTTCATTCACTTGTACAGATTCAGAGATAGTAACAGAAAGAATCAGACCATTCTGCTAATAACCAGTCATGGTCTGCATTTCCCAAGGGAACTGTTTATCTGAGTAAACACAGAGCGTGAAACAGCAGGTTACTTTTTCAAAGAAAATTTTTCTTTTCTATGTTCAATGCTAGGTGGTTTGTTTGAAAGGATGATCAATTTTATGGCTTACAGAAATTCATTGTGTTAGAATTACCTTCTAATATTTTTATATATGTTGAAACAGATTCTTTTACAGCTAGGATATCACATAAACCAACAGCAAATTATCATCTATATAGCTATATACAGTACACATACAGTAGTATGGTCAAGTTTGTGGACATTTAAATTATATTTTCTTTTTACTGAATCATGGTATGACATTTAGCTGAAAGATATTGTTCTTCGAATATGCATGAAAAAGAAAAACAAGAAGATAAAAGTTGTTTTGACTTCCAAATAACCTGCATTCATCTATATTTTCTCTGAGCTGGATTTCCTCTGAGTTTTTTCAGGCAATCTCTTTTACTACTTACTTATGAGCCCTGATATGAGGCCTGAACCACTCTATCTTGAGTGAAGAGTCCCATTGGAGCAGTCCAGGGCACTTTTCTTCTCAGGAAAAATGGATGATATTCTAATAAATTGTCAACAACTTCTAATTAAATAAAGAGATCTACCGAACAGATAGAACAGTTGGAGTGAAATGTGTGGAGTCCTCTTACTGCCTTGTCCTGATTTCCTGGCCCATCAGAGTAGGAGAGTGGTGAAGTGTGAGTACATGGTGGACTCTGTATTCTGCTACACTGAGCACTTTGTCTCAGGCCACAGGGGAAAGGCAGTATCTCCCTGCACCTTTTGTTGACTCACTATACAAAATGGACAGATGGTGATCTGGAGCTTTCCCAGGCTACACTGTTATAGGAAGGCTGAAAGAGAGTATGAGCATAACGATGTAACCCATGGCACCTTCCCTTAGGTTCAAAGAATGGGTCAATTTTAATTTCTGGTATAGATATAAACTCAAGAATTCGGAAACAACAGTCAGATCTCTATACCCAATAATTACCTTGTTATAGTTACTGTTATTCAGAGTGTTAAACACATCTTTGAAGGTAGAACAACAAAGAAATTGAGATTCTTAAGTAAGAATAGAACCAGCACTACAGAGATAATAAATAGCAGGACATTTCAAATTTACAACCTTATATTCTAGAAACAATAGAGCAGTTTAGATTTCACACTCTACAGCAGACAGCCTTGAGTTGTACTACTTATGTCTTTACCACTTGATGAGAGCACCCCATATTTTTGTTTTAGGGTTGCTTTTCAGGTGGAGAGTTTCTATGCAGCCACACAGACGCTTATCTGCCAAATGCTCAGGTGTCCAGTTGTGGGACATTTGCCCACTGTAAGAGGAACGTTGAGTGTCTTAGCATCAGAGAGTGGCTGAGGCTGGCAGACATTCTAGAGATGGCTCAGACCTTCTGACCCTTCTGCTCAGAGATGGGTCAGCTGGAGCAGGCTGCCCAGGACAGTTTGGGTTTCAAACATTTCTGAATCTGGTGGTGCCAGAACTTCTCCAGGCAGCCTGCAACAGCAAGTGGCCAACCTCAAAGTAAATATTTTGTCTTGCAGAATGTCTGCATAGACTGAAATTCAAGAAAGTTAGTGTTATAAAAATGCAAGTGATAGGCTCTTTCTCCAAGAAGGACTAATTTATGCAGTAACAGTAAAAATATATTTTGTCTGCAAATGTAATGCAAGATGAAAACAAAAAGACTGAGGGTCCAGTAAGTAAGACATCAAGAAGAATGAGATTTATTTCTTTTTCTCTAGCTTCTGACTTTTGAAAGAATTAAAAATTATTCCAGCCCTTCATTCCCTATCCCTAAGAGAAGGTTAATTTTTATATTCTGGAGTGTATGTTTTTCTCTCACATAGACAATATGAGTTGAGTTCTCTTACATTCATCAAAACAGAACAGCAAGCACCTAATTCCATTCTTAATAGCACAGAAACCTCATAAAGAGAGAGGAGTCTCGGTCCAGAATGGAGCAAAGTGTAAACTTTTTGGTCTTTTGTAAAAGGAAAAAGAACACTATCTACATACTGAATCAAAAGAAAGGGATGGTTTAATTTTAACTGTGGAACTCCTTAATATTTTTCTGAATTGTACTAGTTTCTCACAAATTTCCTCTGCTTTTTTATTGAGCTATAGCTGTTTGATGTAATAACGTGAATTTCTAAGTAAATTTGATCTGATGCAAAGTGAACTTGGTGGGATAAATTTATTGTTTTGTTAAAAACCCCACAAATTCCTAGAATAACAGGTGTTATTTCACTGTTACTAAATCTTGCTAGGAAACATAGGAATAATATGATGGGACAGAGGAGAAACATGGCCACATCATTTAATGCATTTATTTATTCCAGCACATATAAAATAACATGAAAGAATATGGTTTGTATACTATAGAATGACAGAAGTGCTTTCCTTTTCTATTAACTGACTAGAAGTCTGGAAATTCTTTATTAAGACCTGAACTAAGGTCTTCTGCTACATGTGATTTCTTCCTCTACTTCTAAAATGCTTTTGAAAACTATATGTTTCATATCAGAATAGATCCCTGGGAGTTATTAAGAATAAATAATTGGATATGGGAATATCAATGTCTCAGCAAATCCCACTACTTTAAAAAATGCTTACCTTGTCTCGTTAACTGGATTAATATTCTGAGAATATAATTGTGCAAATGAGAACACTTGAGTACAGAAATTGGATTGCTGTACTCAAGCCACATAGTCTTCAATAATGAAACTGGGACTTCTGCTGGCAGTCTGGAATGTTTCAGACTCACAGGGGTGGTCGCTGCAATACTAATGCTTTTAAAGTGACTTTTTAATTGAATCAATATTATTCAGATCCACATTGAATGTAGCTGTGAAGATGGAATCTCATTTTGAAAAGCAAAGAAAATAATATGCACTGCATGCCCTCAGCCCACGATTGCCTCAGGCACTCCAAGAAAAATGCAAACTCCCTCTCTTCCCCAAATCCAGCCTAAAATTCAGGTTGAGAAAAGCAAATGAAGAGCTGGTAACTAGGACTGGTTTTTATTTATGTGTATGGGCTGTCTTAAAATTCAGGAAAAGAAGGCAGAATGAAGATCTAGGCACTAGGACTACTTATTTACTTATTTTTGTGTGTCTTTGTTCTCAGGTGAACATAACACACAGTAGTGCCAGGTGTTGCACACTGCAGTTGTAAAGACAGTTTTCCCCCAGCTTTTGAACTGCAGAGCAAATTTATATGCCAGCAGCATCTCTATTCTCATTTCTCAAGTTCTGAATTCCTTTTTCTTTCAAAGGGCATCCTCCATAGGAGATGAATGGCCTTGGAATGCCAGCCCAGTTGGATCTGAGCAAAACTAGGCTTTAATTCCTCAACATAGAAAGAAGGGAGCTGAAACACAGAAGAAAAACAAGGTTTTGAAATGTGTCTTGCATTTATGAGGAAGCCATAGGAACTGCATCGAGAAGAAAATTATCTTTAGTCTGTCTTTTGTTCATTGGGAATGAATAACTCTAGGATTCCTGGAAGAAAAACAAAGCAGTGTGCTCTGTGTTTAGTGAGGGTACAGACCCTCAAGTCAATGCACAGAGCCCCATTAGCTGTACTTTGACTGCCAGTGTCACTGAGTCATGCCTGCTTGGATGCCAGGAGCTGTTTTCTGCAGAGGGAAGCTGACTCACCGAGCACAGCACAGCACAGCAGCCCAGAAACGTGAGGGTAATGCTTCAGGAGATCGTAACTCAAGGGAGGGCACCATAGGTTTGATCACTGATTTATTCTTTTGTGTCATACAGCGAGGTTTTTTTTTCATGTCAGTCTCCATGGTGATGAGTTTGACCGTCACCCCCGGGACAGCACAGAGTGGTTTAGAAAGCTCACCTTGGCAGATTTACACCTCTGCTGTGTTTCACGGGAACCGGCGACACTGAACTGCCGGAAGTCGCTTCCCACCTGAGGTATAAAAAATACATTTCTTCATCTGGCAGGCGATCCAAACAGCTAATTACTGACAAAAATGTTTCCTTTTTAGCTAAACAACTAGCAAATACAAGTTAGTCTTGCTTTTTTGCCAAGGCTATGAAAAGGGAGCTGACTTAGAACCCATCTAAAACTCTAAACCAAAATTTGCTGCTTTGCTGCTAAGTCAAATACCCCAATCTCTGCCTTTGCTTTTTCCTCATTATCCAAATTATATAGTAAATCAAAGAGAGAGGTCAACTAAATTAGATTAAATTGCAAAGCAGATGTGAGAGGTGAAAACTGAATGTCAGTTTGACTGCCAGAGCTGATACCATTTCATGTATTAGGAGAACTCAATATTCTGGAAGAGTGCGTAGTGGCAAAACATCAGAAAATTATTTATTTAATTAAATAAATGTCAGTGTAGACAGTTTAAAATCACAGTCATTTTCATTCTACTTTGAGTAGGACACTGTGTTTTCTTCTGTTAACTGGGATTTTCAGTAAACTGAGATTCTCAGGGAAGAGCAAAATATTTTATACCTTTTGCTAGTGCAGTTGAAAAGCACAGAGAAATTGCCATCATGTTTCTACAGGACTGAGCAAAAAGTAGTAACTGTGCATACTTTGCTTAGGAAGAGGAGCTTTTATAGCAGCTTGGGGACAGAATTGTTAGGTGGCCACGAAGATCTCAGTAAACTTATCTCCCTCACCAAATCATTAGGGTAATCTGCTGTTACTAAGTTCCTCTATTAATGATACTAAGTTCCTCTATTAGTCCATGATTAATGAAATATAAATGTACCTTTAGATTATGCATCATATGTATATTTCATGCATTTATGATGTTACATGAGCATATTGAAACACAAAGCCTTAGTGACAACACAAACCAGTCCAGATGTGTATAAGATATCAGTCCTGAAAACCAACATTTGATACCAATATGTGACGGATTTCTGACCCTATGAACCCCCTCCCTTTCCTCTCCTGCAAAATTTGCATTCTAAGTAGGGACTCTGCAAACTATGTAGGTTTTAGCTGTGTGTCATCTTTTTAGATTCCAGAGGTGGATGTATGTGGTTAAACACTCCTGGACTCTGCAAATCTTAAAAGTATACTGAGAAATCAGTATATGGATTCCCACACTGTTGAATTCACAGAAAGGCTGAAGGTTTCACAGAATGCAACAAAGCTTTGCAGAATGTGCTCTTTGATGTGTTTGGGACTTTTTTGAGTATGATTTACACACCTGGTATTTACCCCTGATACGAAGATGGATGGTGGACCTGGAGCACATGCATTTTCTTTCACATAAATACTTTCAATAATTTCTTATATAAGCACTGTCATAGCCTGGTAAAGTTTAATACAGTGTCTTGTGTATGTTCAATGTAGATAGAAAACACAGGCTTTTAGATCTTGAGCCAAAGATGTGCTCAGTGAGTTGACTTGCATATAATTACTGAAACCACTGATACTGGGAGTTGTGATCATAGGCAGATGTGAACTATTTTACACATGCAAACGGATTTGAAAAATTACTTTGATTATGATGGAATTTGTGCAAGTATGCATCACAGAGCACATCAGACAAATTAGGTTGCTTTGCAGTAATCACAGATTTTCTGTTTTATCTGACACTGGAAATGCATTTATACCACACAATCTTCCATCATATGGCACAGAATTAGTTTCATTTGACATTGCACTATTTAACTTCTGGAGTGTGCTCAAATGTGATGTCTGTATTTGTTATGGCATTTAAAAGGCAGAAAATATACACATGCTTATTTGGTGGAAATTAATGTACGCAGATTTTCTCTGGCCTTTTGGATGGTATTTGGCTCTGGATTAAATTATCTAGATGGAGGTGTCCATATGTGCTAGGTGTCTAAACTCCCACTGCAGTCTGAGGAGACAGGGAGCTCAGTTCATCCACCCACACTGAGCTACCTGCTGTCATCTGCATGGGCTGAGGATTTGCCCATCTGGCCTCCAACAAAAGTATGGGTCTCCCATAGATCTGCCACCCCCGTGTGTGTCAGGGACATGTGAGGCTGTCTCAGGTGTCATCAGACAGCCCCTTTTATGATGCACCTAAGTTCTTAACCCTACATCTCCACTGACTGCAGTGGGAGCTCAGGGAACCCTCTTCCACAAGTAAACCTGTATTCAGACACCCTCATTCAGATATCTTCATCTTGAAATTAACTGTACCTTCAGCATTTCAGTCTTCTGGGACAATGTAAATGAAGTGTATGAAAAAGCAAATATTCATCTTCAGTCCTGTTGTAACATAGCTCAGTTTTTGAAAGAATATAGCATATTTTCTTACATTCACTACTGTTTATGGACATCCCTTTAAAAAGATTTGTCTCTTACTGAACTTCTCTAATTTATGCATCACATGATATTATCTCACATTTAATCTAAAATGGTATCAAAAGAGATGACAACCAGAAAGGAAAATTATTTTTCTTATTTCCTGTCATTATTTTACTATGTTTAGGATTGTACTTCAAAACAGATTGAATGAAAGAAGCATAAACACTGTAGGTAGTGTACATCTTATTGTCAACGAATATACTTCTTGCTATAATGAATATTTTCTATGAATTTTAAAGTAATATTTATTGTAAATTAATATTCAGTAAAATTTACTATTAACCTGAAAGGGCAAGAATCAGAAAAGATGCATAGAGCTGCATTAGGAAGAGGTCTTCTTTATGCCCACTGTCAGCTTAGTTCTGCTAGTGTTAACTCTTTGCTGGTCAACGGAGGTGCTTTCTCAAAATAACATTTTAAATCAGTTGTCACTGCTTTTAAGTATTGCAGCAGCTGGGATTTGCCAGATATCTTGTCAAAATATTGTTTTTCTTTTTGATTATGTAAATATGTTAGCTGTTTATCTCGTGATCCATAATGGTATTTACTGAGGTACAAGTCCCATAAAGGCAAACGACCAGTTCACCATGAGGAATAGTACCTTGTGGTTGCCATACTGTCTACCAGGGGAAATATAGAAACAGTATTTCCAATTTAAGTGCAAAATTTATATTCAAACTTACAGTTCCTCAGAAATTGAAATCTGCATTTTTCTACTCTTTTCCACTGAAGAGTAAATTAAACGAGAAAAACATATTCCTAGTATATCCCAAATTTAAAATAATGGACAAACACAACATTTTTGTATTTGTTTATCTTAGCAATGTATGACTGTAATTAAAAGGATTAATAAAGCTCCTGGGTCAAAGAATAAATAAGACTTGACAGTCTTTCAAAAAGGTGGAAAGTGGTGTTAAATACTCTCTTAAACTCCAGTGTCTGCTGTTGCAGAACAGAAGTATCCAGCTGCATGAGAACTGAAAGCCAGCCTTCCTGAAATGGATAAATATCATAGTTAAATCTGTAATGTGCCATACATATTGGCCACAGAGAAGAAATCAAGTCTGACTCCTACTAGAGACAAGGTAACGCAGTAGGTAGATGGATAACTTCAATCAATACAGAGGATGTGTTTTAATGAATAGAAGGATTCCCCGGCATGAATGCAACACCTCAGCACGTAGCACCTACAGCTCCTGCAGGCTCCCGAAGAAAAATTCCACTGGTGTTAACAAGAGCTTCCTATGAGTAAGGATCATCTCAGAGAAGGTAACTCCACTGAGACTATTTAAATGCTAAATTCATACCACTGCTTTTCTTCTCTTGCAAACTAGAAACATGGAGTGAAATTTAAGCCAAAGTTCTGTATTTGAAAATAGAACAGAAAGTCATCAAATAAGCATGTGTTTTCTTAGTAAATAGTATGGATAAACTGACAATACCATAAGTACATCAGCAGTTTGTAATTGTCCTGTAATGTCTTTCTGCATACTCCTGAAGCTTCTGGCCCCATCCTCATCCCAAACACTGAGCTGCCTCAGGATCTGCTCTTACCTGGTACAGATGTACTGCCTTGGAGCTGACTGCCATGAAAGCAGCTGTGCTGGGAGAAGGAGGTAGGAGAAGCATGACTCTCACGCTCCATTTGTGTATCCTCTGCCCATGAATCAGGAAATGCATTAACACTTGATCTTACAGTTATCCAGTAAAGCACAACAGTCAGAGCTCCCAAGACTGGGTCTGGGCTTTGGTGTTTTGTAGCCTTCAAGGGAACAGAAAGAATGAGAAACCGAAGTGTCCAGCCTGCTGTCAGGTCCTTTCCTGAGCTTCTTGCAGGCATACTGTACCCAGCCTTGTGCTTGGTCTGTCTTGCCTGGCTGTCTGGCCCTCAGACCTGCTGTGTCACTGCCAGTGTGTCTATCCCTGGGCTATGTCAGCCTTACTTTTGTGTCAATCTTTAGGGAAGCAGAGATGTGCTGCAGAGGGCATGGCCCTGCTTGCCTTGCTGTTGCCTTGCTCTCGGCTCCCTGTCATCTGCCGAGGAGCTCAGCCTTAAACCTCCTTGACATGAAGATCACAGGCTGTATCATTACTTATCTTGATCGTGGGAAGTGCTCTTGCTTATCAGATGCTCAGAAAATGGATGTTTGATCAATACTATAGACATCACAGGGCATTGGCCAATGGATTTAAAATGTTCTCTCATTACTGGCAGAGCTTGATTCTTGATTTCCATAATCTTTAACCGCACTTGTTAGTAAGGTAATACAAGCTTAAATAGTTCTAAGTGATGACCACCTCTCTAGAAGATATGCTCTGCAATGTTAAAAGAACATCTGTTACAAATTTCAGAAAAAGCAATCTTTTACCAAGTGCTCTGAAGCTGTCAGTGTCATTGCCAAGGAGGAGAAAGAACTTCCTAGCATTTAAATTACTATCTAACTAAAAGGCCAAGTAATGAAAGTCTGATCTGGCACATTTGTTTCTGAGCTATAAAACACTGCCTGTGTGTTTTCTAAGAACCAAGACAGTCACAGGAAAACAGAGTCAGAATGAGTATCAGAAAGGTTTCTGCTACTTGAAGGAAAAAGTCCCTTGTCTGAACACAGAAGGGTCACAAAGTTTTCCCATATTCAGTACTACCAGTTCTTCCTGGTGCTGCTAAGCACTGACACCCTGGGATTTTCTTTCCAATGTTTTTATAGTTTTGTCTTTTCAAAGCTAGAAAAAGCATCAAAGAACATTTTCAAGGTAGTAGCAATGCTGACAGTTAAACCCCTAATTTTTGTAAATTTGTCAGGCAACAACATCTGGTACAAAAATCCTACAAAGTACAAAGCAATTTCTAATTGTTATTATGTGTTCTGGAAAGAGTGGCCTAGTTTAGTACAGGTCAAAATAAAAATAATTCGTTTTTCATGATTCAGGAAGTAAGAAATAAAACCAAGTGCTGAGAGTTGATGTTTTTTCACTAATAATATCCCTGCAAAATGAGACAGGGACTGCTTTGTTCGTGTTCCCTTTTCAGTAGCTGATAGTAAGAATGAAGATGGACTTACTAACTTTTTTAGCAAAAGCTGTTGTCCTCCCTGAATTCATGTCATAAACACAAATGTGAAAGAAATTAAACCAAATTGCCCTGAAAGATATCTCATTCCTAAACTGAGGCCCTAACTGGGTAGGGAATCCTCTCTCCAGGCAATACGTGCTCAATCAGAATGCAATGGATGAGAGGAGAGCCTGGTTTCTCACATCCCACAGCACTGGATTTTGGATAACATCTGCTGCACAACCACTCTGAGCTGGGATTGAGCAAGGGCAGAACGTGGTTTATCTGCATGTATATCATCCTCTCCCTGCTTTTCCCCACACAACTTCTTCCTTCTTAGCATCCTTAGCAAGAAGTAATCTAAATGTGCTGGGATTACCAGGGCAAGTTGAGTTTGCCAGTCCATGCAGTGACATATACCAGTCTTGGAGGGAAAAGTGATTCATATTTTGCTCTGGACTGCAGATCTGTGCTGTGAGAACAAACATGTTTGGGTTGATCTCACCCTTGGCCTTATATGCGTTTTGCGGCTGTAAGGCATTTTACGCTTGTAACAGATTGGGGAAAGGGAATGTAAATAAAAAAATGAAATGGAACAAATTGCCTGGGGAATAAACTTGGTAAAGTGTGTTGTATTCTGGTTGTATTACAGCTTTTCTTTAAAGACTATATTATATGATTATGCAGAAAGTTTGGTGAAAATCTTTAAGACATCGCAAAATAACCCCTGTCAATTATGCTACAGTACATACGTTTGCAGCACTGAAATGTGGACAAAAAAAATCTATAAAATACTTTGAACAACCTCCTGTGGGATTGCAAAGTCCTGCTTGCCTGGAAAACTAGATACAACTTTAATAGTGTTCCCATGGCTACCATCGTGCTGTGTTTGCTAATAAATCTGAAGAATCTGAAAAAATATAATAGGAAAGGGTCACATGCCTCTGCATATAACTAGGAAAGGGAATGTTACTGATTTGCATACTCAGCTTTATTCATTGTCGCTGGTTTTGCAGTGTTCTCTTTCCCCTGATGCTCTTTCCAGCTCAGCTGAAGTACTGCATCATTTGCTCTCTACAACATGACCCCCTGAGAAGCAGTGACTGCTCCTCTTTTACTCTGCGCAAAGTGAAATACATCCTTCCATTGCTCCTGTTAACTGAGGAAATAACCAAGCTGCCTGTTATTCTCAGTAACAGGGAAAAAACCCTGAAACAGACCTTTCCTTTATCACCATACACTTAAAGAAAAACTAGAGATTGCAATTATATTCTATTTTGCATTTTATTGACTTATTTTTATTTGTCGAGTTCTATCAATAGGCTTGCCTTTTACAAGGCAGAGGAAAAAACCCCTGCTGTCCTAGAGAAATCAAAATGCGTATTAATACTAAGTATGTACTCATTTAGCTGCTATTTTACAGAGCTCACTGCTCATAATGAGAAGTTGTAAATGTTCTCTCCTGACATCCTCCTGTGTTTTTCTTGAAAGCACAGATGACTACCAGAGATACATTAGAGGGATAAGGATGTGCAGGCATCCAAACCATTTAAGAGAGGTCAAGTTTCACAAAGAAAAGAACATATGGAGAACAAAATATACAATCAGTTCTGTTACTTTGTACATAGATTATGAGATGTTGAACTGGAATCAGCATGATCAGTGGCATGATTTCAACAGGTCTAAAGAGAATATGACATGAAAAGTAGGAGAAAGTGGAAGGAATGGACAAACTGAAAATTGGCAACCACAGAAATGTTGCAGCAGCAATGTAGATGAAACTGCAGAGTGAAAGGACATCGTGGCAGTTTAAGTAAGTTACTACACTGATACCCAGATGGTTTTGTTAAGGATCACAAGAAAAGATGAAAGAGATCTTACCCATGAGTCCTGCTTAAAACCTAGGAATAACAAGGGCTAGAAATAATTCTGAATTTTTGAAGCCCCGTATGATAATGGGAGAAGTAAATGAGAGTGAAGAATGAATGCAGAGAGAGAGGATCTCATTTTTCAATGTGGAGTTGGAACAATACTGGAAAATTAGAGTTAGAACAATACTGTTACATAAGCATGTATATGTATGCATATGTTGACATGAACTCTAGTACAAAAAGTTGAAGATAGAGAGTCTGATTTTTTTGAATAATATAATCCAGGATAAGGAATAATATATAGAAGGGAAAGAGAAATAAAATTATGTAAGTGGAGTCCCAGGAGGCTTAAGTGTTAAGTGGAAGGGAAGGGAAGAGAAGGCAGTTTTAAGAAAGATACAGCTGAAGGGTGTTTAGAGAGGAGCTATGAAACTGAACTGCCATGCAGGATTAAGGCAGAGAAAATGATAGGTTTTGCTGAATGTGGCCAATAGACTGAGATGGATGAGAGAAGAAAGGAGGTCTATAAGAGAAGAGGTCACAGCTGACCTTGGTAAGGGGTGTTTCAGTGGAATGGAAATAGCAGAGAGCAGCTCAGGGGGATCTGAGGAGCACAGAACATGGAGAGAGCAAGAGCATCCGAGGCAGGCAGCACATGAAAGGTCTGTGACAGCCAGCAGAAAGCAGAAGCTTCTGAAAGACAAGGGGCATCACATCAGGGACTGAACCACATAATGACATATTAAAAGAGAAAAATCAAATAAAGAGAATGAGAAAAAGAAAAAGAAAAAGAAAAAGAAAAAGAAAAAGAAAAAGAAAAAGAAAAAGAAAAAGAAAAAGAAAAAAAGAGAAAGAGAAAAAGAAAAAAAAAGAAAAAGAAAAAGAAAAAGAAAAAGAAAAAGAAAAAGAAAAAGAAAAAGAAAAAGAAAAAAAAAAGAAAAAGAAAAAAAAAAGAAAAAGAAAGATTAGCAAAGACTAGCTTGAATTAAAACTAATGGGTGACTGTAACTGAAGAGAAACGGGAAAGGTGGAAGTGAGTGGGAGAAGAAAAAGGGTAACAGATAAAAAATATTCCCATGCCAGGGATGCTGGCAGAGGACAGACAAAATATGATGTCTGCGTAGGCAGGGAGAGTGGAGCTGAAACGGAGGGAGATAGTATACCAGCTCAATAGAGGCTGAATGATATCTGGTCAAAGTATAATCATTCATGCTGCATTGTGCTATTCTAAGATGTGACAGAGTTTAACACAGCAGAAAAAGATGAAATTTAAAATATTTTGCTTCAGTTTATGAGGAAAAAGAATATTAGTTCATCTAGTCTGCCCTTGAAGACAATGTTGACTTAAGGGCCATTAAAGTTGAGCTAGGTATCCTTGGATGGAGCACAGTACAAACAGACAAAGGCATCTGGAGAGATGAAAGTGGCATATGGAGGACTCAACGAGAACTGCTTGTCTTTATCACAAAGCTTTTCTTGTTTCAGTGTTTCCTAGTCCATACCCAGATGAAAATAAGATGTTACTGAGCTTCTTTCTAATAAAAGAAACAGAAAAACTCAGTTCAGAAGTAGACCTTATTCATTTCCTATCCACATGGCAGATTCAGGTTCAAATCTGTATTTGTGTATACACACACAGTTTTTGTGTACATTTGATTGGAGCTGATTTGAGTAATCTAAAAGGAAAAAAAAGCAAGGCATATATCATCTACCAGAAGATGACATGCAAATCTGTCTTTTTCAAAATTTTTTGCAGTTTTTGAAGAAGTTTAGAATTTGACCTGCAGGTAAGATGGCTGGCTAGCTGTCAGACTAGCTACCTTCTGCAGCTGGAACACCAAGGTTTGTTATTCCCTCTATCCCCAAAATATACTGAAGACACAATGTGCAATTCCTTGTGAACCAGTACTGTTCTTAGGACAGAAATGTATTTACTGACTTCACAGAAAGAGGGTGAGGTCCCAACTAGTTACTGAGAGAGGCAGTAATGGAAAGCAACGTACTTGACTGGAGAAACTGAGTATTAGTCTTCTTAAGTTTTTATATGACTTTTCTGATTGAATAAATACATATAAGTTTCATGCTTTTACAGCAGCTTTACAAAGCATGCTTTCTGCATAATGCTCCAGGTTTTACAGTCTTGCCTTGAAATTAGTTTAACAGAGTCTTTTTACAGAGGCGTGGAAATCAGATTGCCCTTAAGACAATATATTCCTTGTTTCCCAGGCCTATCCAGCAGTCAGAACATCCCCCCACTTGGAAACTATAATTAGAGCAATGGTTAACTGCATAGGCTTACTGTCAAGTTATTTGTCATTCCAAAATTATAACAAAATCAGCAACTTATCACCAGTTAAAATTTCTTACTTGTTTGTAAAATCTTCTTCTATTAATTATAACATTGATTATTTTGCCAGAGATTTCCCTAAAGATTATATCTGCAAGTTTTAAATTGCTGAAATAAGAAAACATAGAGGATAACAAGAGCAGTGCAAGGAGTACATATCTTGCCTGCAGCCTGTTAGCTGGAAGCACATCTATGGGCAATATCCCTTTTGTACTACCCTTTCAGGAGGTTTAATATTTTAGTAAATCAGAAATTCAGAGCTGATTAGGCCCTTTCAGACATTAAGCAAATGCCTCAGAATTTTTACCGTACCTTAAATAAAGATTACTTTTGCATCCATATTGACGCTCTGAGGTGCCGAGCAAGGCAGGGGTGGGGATGATTGAGTCGTGTTTCTCCCTCATGTGAACATTTTCACGCTAAACAGTGGAAGTGATGAAAGGAAGGTTCCTCTGCTCTCTCTCTCATGAATTCATCCCTGATTGAATGCTATTTATTTTACAGTGTATGGATGCATTATAAAACAGTTTAAATTTGGAATTTTAGCTGGTACTGTTCAGATCCACATATGATGATGAGGAGTTCAGCTTCTCTCATCTCTGCTCTGAAAAGAAAAACGTTGTCCTCATTCTACTGAAGATTGCAAAAGTCCTGTATGAGGCAAAACCTTGCAAGCTGCAGAGAGATTAGGATCATGCTTAGACTGTCTTTCTCACAAACCCATCAACAGCATGGAAATGAGTAGCATCTAAAGGAAAAGAGGAACTTTCCAAATGGAAGATAAACCAAATACTGAACTGTTGCTGCAGAGCAGTAGAGACCACTCCTTTGTGTTAATCATCCAAAGGATGGAAACAGACCAGCCATGCCCTTGACTCTTTAATGAATGCATAATTAATAAACTTCTGAAATCCCAAACAAAGTAGCAGCCAATTAACTGCTATGTGTGCCTGCTGCAGCAGGAATGATCTATCTGAGCTACACTTGGAAGAGTTAATTTATAAATGAAGACAAAAATGGGAAACATCAGTAAAGAAACATTGGTGGCTTAAGATGGACTCCAACAAAAACAGAGCTATTCTCCTGCAGATATGCTCACAAAAGCCCCCTTAAAAAAATTTACATGCATGATACATCAGCAAGAAACATAACCTGAAGTTCATATTTTTCAGTGATAAGATAATAATTATTTAAAGGTTGTAATACTGCATTTTTAGGCACTGATATTTACTTGCAGTTCAAGAAGTGGAATGTGGATTTGGAAATAAGAAGTACCAAATGAACTAAGCAATTAATTAGCCTTTGTTTAAAACTATTATGAAAAATATAGGTTTAACTATTGACGTGGAAAAGGCATGCTAACATGTGTCTAGAGATTGAACTGAAGATAAAAAACAGTGACATTAAACTAAAGGATACTAAATATTGATCTAAAGTGTACTGTGTCAAAAACTGAGAGCATATTATTTACAAGTTATTAAGATCCGAAATCAATGCATCTAGATACAGATTTTTAATTAAATAAGGTTGTGTAGATAATATTCCTTGAGCTTTGATAAAGCTGCTTAAAGACAAGAAATTGATATATGTGTTTATGAAGCATAGAGTGTAACATTGGTGTACAACTCTGTGAAGACTTAATAAAATTTAAAAAGCTTTAAAGTCTGGGATTCAATTAACATATGGAACAAATAATGATCAGGCTTTCAAACAGTCAAGATGTTTGACAAAAAAAACCCCAAACCTTTAACAGTGATGAAAACTTTGGATGGAATAGCAGACAAGAAGTGCCACATGAGAAGAAATAGACAACGTGCCTGTTTGGAACTGTGAGGATGGAGAGCTGATTTAAAGCCTAGGAGATGCATTCAAGTATCCCACACTTCCCTCAGCACTTATTTATATGTTTACTTCCATAGCCAGAAAAAATTATGAAAAGCCAGACACACTGTCAGTCACTGAGGTACCTCACTGGAAATTCCAACAAAAATTCCCCATTAAGAACAATTTCCAGAGATACGTCAGCCCTCCATGTTTAAATCAATTTTAACACATTTTATTGATGCTATATAGCAGTCATTAATCAGAATATAGGCAATACATACAAAATCTGTTATGATTATGGAGTTACATTTAGCAAGCAAACTTGCACCCTTATCAGAATATGAAATATTTGCTAAGATATGTTTCTTTAGAAAACTACCACACTGTTGGCAGCAGTTTTTACTAACTCAAAATCTTATCTGAAGTATTATTATATCTTAGTTTTAATTATTAATTTACATGAATCATTACACTCACCTCATGAATATTAGAAAAAAATTTCCAGAGTTTTCTGAAACACTAAATTTTATTCTGCAAATCTTTATGTTACAGAGGTTTCAGCTGTCTGTTCGAAGACTCCAGGGTACAAGGCATCTGTACTAATGTTACAAAAAGTGTGATTCTAGAAGGTGTTGTTTAGCATCATCTGAAGTTATGAGTAGAGAGCAAAATGCTTATGGTTATGATATGAGTATTTTTTTCCTTATTTTCCCGAACACAAATCCATCATTAATATTTTTATCTCCATAGTAGTTGGCACATAGCACTGAATTTTGTTTAAAGACACCTCTTTTAATTTTCCTCCTCTCCTACAAATTTTCCCTATAATTTCAACTTCTTTTAATCAAAATTTATTTTTCAGACAGACTAGTTTATATTGATTACTCTTTCCTCCTTCTGAAATATAATTTTTTCTAGTTGTTTGTTTAGTTAGTTAGATGTGGGGAAATTCCCCTCTTTTTAACTATAAAACCTTAAGTTTCTGCATTCACTTTAATAACAATTTCTAGCTCTTATTCCTGCTTTTTTTTTCTAAATCTCCCTCGGTCAACATATAATTTCCCTCAATTTTGAAATTTTCCTCCTTAAACTGAATGGACAGCCTGCTAAACAATCAATGAAGAATAAAAATTGCTTAATTGATATGTTTGTGCAGGCCTGAATTTACTGCTCCAATCTGAAGTTCAAAGTTATGGCCTATACTATAACCTAGTAAATTACTTTTGCTACAATGCTACAGTTTTGAAAAAACACCTTAAACTACTAGACAGCCAGCTTAATTTTCAGTGATGTTCATGGGTTTTGATGGTTCTTAACAAGAACACACAATAAAATCTTAAAAAGAAATAAAATCACAGGATGAAAGTATGGTGACCAGAAAACTCATCACTTTATATCTGTAAATTAGAAGGAACTTATTCTAGGAAAAGACATCAGTACCCTTCTTATGTCTGATGAAATATTACTAGACTTCTAATAAAGTAAACCTGCTTCTTTCACTCTCATCTCACTGTCCTTCTATCTCTAGTTAGAAATAAACGTGATTTTGAGTCAAATGTTTCAGCAAATTTGTGATAGAAGATATTTTGTAACTCTGTCATTCAGCTGCTCAGTCTGTAACACAGACAACAGAGAAGACACCACTAACTTCTACCAGAAAGGTACATTTCTCTCTTGCCAAAGATAAGATACCTCTCAAACCAAGTACCAAGTGACTTCATGTAACTGATCTCACTGAACAAGAATCAAACCCAAATTAGCGACGGACTCAGATGCAATTTAGTTTTTTCTTTGTTTTCAAGTGAACCTCACTGTTTTGTGGAGATCAGGCCATTTATATGGATTTAATTCTCCTAGTGAGTACCTGATTGGACAGACTGACAGTTCTGTTGCCACCAATCACCATTTTGCTGGCATAAAGGATAGGGAGAGGTAGTTCAGTTTGCTAAGATTATGCTTGCTGTAATAAACTTCTGCCAATGGTGCAGGTTCTAGCAGTTCTAGAGCTCATTTAAGGGTGTTGTAATGACCATTTGAGCTCAGTGTGAAATTTCTGATGTCCAGACCTCCCAGTGTTCTGCGATGCTTCTGTGGACTGGCTGCACTCAGACTTGATTCAAATCTACTGCCTCCCTTAGTAAGAACCTCTCAGTCCCTGTCAAGAAGGACTGAAAAGCTATCCCCTAATGCAGTCTAAATTTTCATGTGGACAGATCCACACTGACTTGCAGCATCCCCGTGCTCAGATAGCCTCTGTCTAGCTCTTCTCATTTGCAAATTAGAACTGGAGTTAGAACTGGTGGGCAAAAGAAAAATCCTTGGCAACACCAATAATCTGACTGAAAAAAAGAGAAGACGTCTGACACATTGGTTGAGCTAAAAATATACCAGTGAAATCAGGTATTTTTAGGAGAGTTCATGGACTTAAATCATGGTCTGATTCTGTACAAGACTATTAAAATAGAAAAGGACACAATTAAGAAATTTGACCAGCAGACTGATAATTTCGTATTTAGTAAGTCAGCACGAATGTAATTTTAGGCATGAGAGACACAAAATTAAACCCCTCATTTAAGTGGAATTCTTGAACGCTTATGAAACATGCAAAGAGTATTACTACAATTTAATAAACTCTGTTCCTCTGTACCTATTATAAAGTATGCCATATACTCAGGAGAGTAAGAAAATACCAGTGGAGAAAACCTACGTGAAAAATGTACATTCCAGATCAGAGACAGTTTACAAATTAAAACAAAACAGGGAAATTAAGTAAAGGATGATGCATAAGTTAACAGTGCCTAGAGGCAGCCTTAGCTTTAATGCCAACAAATCATGCAGGTTTAACATAGTTTTTCACTCCCGTGTTCAATAAAAAATGAGGTTACTGTGAGAATACCAAACATATCCTTAAAGAAACACACTCAGCAATAAGTCATATGAACTTTACACTGCAGTGTACAGGGCAAATATATTATACATTTAAATAATGCATGTTTTCTCAGGATTTGAAACTTAGCTACCAGTTGTGAGGTAGCAGTGGAAAGTTAACATCAGTGAATTGAATTAGGACTAACTACATAACAGGACAGGACAGTCATGTCTATGTCACTTTATTAGCAAAGTTACGACATGAACTCACTGAAACTGGTCATATTATCTTAAATATTTTGGAATAAAAAAAATAATTTTTACACAAAATGATCATTTATTTTCTAGTAAAAAATTTTTGCCTTTTTTTTAGTTTCACCTTTTCATAAGGTGAAAATTGAATAAAGATGGTATACTGAAGAATTAAGAGAGAAAGATAAAGAGAGAAAGAGAGAAAGAAAGAAAGAAAAATAAATGGGGGGAGCGGGAATTACAAAGCTTCACTAAGCAGCCTAAAATATTTTTGCATATTTAGGAGAAAAATGAAAGCTCAAAACACCCTTAATACATAATTTTTAGTTCTCCTTTCCCATATAAAAAGCACCACCACTTCCAAACTCAGGTTTTCTCTAGAATTTCATAGCTAAATATTTCCTAAAAAACAGTATTTTGAGATTAATTTTTTTTTTAAATTTGGTCATTTCAAAAAACATTTGAGAGAGAAAAAATTGTGGATTGCCATTATTAGCAATAGTTCGCTTGTTACTTTTGTTATTGTAACTACTGTATAGCTTAATATTCATGAAAACCTCTTCTTTCTGGCAAAAGTCTTAGCCTAAAATGGATGACCCTTACATTTTTAATCTTGTAATCACTTTCCTTGCTATTCAAAGATGTGTTTACATTCTATTGCTTTAGGAAGTGAAAGAGAAACAACAAAATGGAAAATACTTCGCCTATGCTATCCTTCTTGTCCAAACTGTGAATTTAAAGATCAAATTGAGTTAATAACTCTGAATAATTGAAGATTACAATCTTCACAATTATTCACACCAATGACTGACTTTATTTCAATATTTTAGCAGTACATACTTTCTTGTGACAGAGGAAAAGAGAATTTTAGATGGTAACAAGAGGGAAAGGACAGGCAAGAAATAATTTCTTGGGTTTACTTCTGCCTTTATATAAAAAGCTGCCAAGTGGTTCTGTGCTGGGGCAGAATCAGGACCAGCTGTAACTAACCTGTCCATTTCTGGAGAGGAAAAAGCCACATGTGTTTCCTTTTTACTGCTAAGTCTTTACTTCCCTTTTCCCATAGGGAAGCACGCTGAAACCAAGGGGCTTCCTGGTCACTGGGAGTACAGTGAAATTGTACTCATAGCTTGAAATGGACTTTTGAAAAATCCCACCTCTTCTTACAACGTGTAGCTTTTGGAAGCTTGTAGGATGGTTCCCACCTCTGACAGATGTACACTTTGCAATGAGAGCACAAGAACAGCTGGGACATGGGACAGACAGACTGCCTTTCATGCAGTGATTCTTTTAGTATGAAATACAGAAACATTCTTGGCAGCAAAAAACAGAATAAATGTGAAGTGGCCTGGCCACATGATGTAGAAAACATGAAAGGTACAACAACAAGGAAATTACACCAGCCACAGGTTACAGATTTCTGCTAATTTTGTCTAAATGAATTTTAAATTCTTGTTTGTGTTGAGGCTTTCCTTGAAAATGGGAATTGAGAATGTTTCCATCAGCCAG
This sequence comes from Oriolus oriolus, assembly GCA_013400235.1. Classification (NCBI taxonomy): domain Eukaryota; kingdom Metazoa; phylum Chordata; class Aves; order Passeriformes; family Corvidae; genus Oriolus; species Oriolus oriolus. The sequence goes on from VXBT01005534.1 coordinate 63,107, forward strand.
CACTGCTTACACCATGAAGATGTACACTTTCTTGTAAGAGCCCACAGATGACTAAACCGCACAGAGCTGAGATTTGGGCAATTTTGGCTGGTCTCCAGCCTCCTGAATAAAGAAATAACCAATTAGGCTATTACGTAAAAAGCAGGCACCTAAAAATTGTTTGGGGATCCGTGATTCTTTAGATGTGCCTAAGACATGCTGAGAGGTCATTTATCAGATCAAAATACTTAGGGGACTTTAGCAAAAAAACTACTTTGGCAAGATTAATCTAATCTATTTTATGTGTCTACAGTGAAGACAGCCACTTGGGCACATCAAAGCTGTGATTCATCTTCTGATATAGATGTTGAAAACAGACCAGTTGAACACTTCAGCAGAAATACGTATTTCTTTCTATTGATTCTGAAGAGATTATAAAATCTGTCCCCTTATAAAGCATTCTTTCTGCTGGTTTGCACAGATATAGATGTCTGAATAGTAAAGACATCTAAACTTAGAAGACATGAATTTCATCCTTACTTTGACCATGCTCAGACAAGAGTCAAAGTCCTGAGTCACGCAGAATTAGAGCACCTGGTTTCAGACAATTTGATGAGTAGTTTTAAGGGCCTTTTGCTTTCTAAAACAGGTTAAGTACCCAGCTAGTAAATTTAAGCACCTCTAGGACTAGGCAACTAGCAAGTACAGTTTTCAGATCATCTTCCAGACCTTGGGCAAAACTAAACTTTCTTCTTTCAGAATGCAAACCTCTGGATTCACATTTTCATGTAAATTAGGTTTTTCTTTGTTTAGAAGCTGTTTCTAGGCTTCTGTACTAAACTCTTCACTCTGGCAAATTTGTCAACATTTGGGTAATATACTTGGCAGCTGCCTGTTTACTTGCCTCTGGATGTACTTCTATTACAAGCAGGCCAAAATACGCATCCCTTTTTCAAGAAAAGACCTAGAAAGAATCTTGACTAAGAAGATTATTTATGAATTGCAGTCGGCCAACTAGTGATTTTTCTACCATATCCCTTTCACAGCAGTCAGAATGAACTGGTGCTGTCATCTATAGCTCATAGACAGAGCTTGCTAGAGGTCAATTTATGATTTAATTTGGAAACGACAACTACATCCTCTCTTATTTTCATAGCTGGCAAAACAGATATGAAAAGATCAAAAGACAGGAATAGATGTAACTCCAACTGATATTACATTCTAAAGGGGCACACTGCAAGTTTGCTTTTATATGCAGGTAACACAAATAAGGCAGAATCATTCATACTCTAATATCCTGTGTACAACTGACTGTGCCTTTGTGTCTTGTTTCTTACTAATTTTCATTGTCTTGCATTTCAGGCTGATCTGAATGCATCTTGTGAGACTTGAATAGATGATACTGAGCTGTGCCCCACACATTGAAACTGGCTTGTGTTGATCAGCTCCTGAAATTATTCCTTCTCAAGTTATTTGATCATTGTCCTGTCTTGCTGTTTAAAACTGCACTTCTGGTATTTGTGTTTAAGCAGAAGACCCTTTCCTCCTTCTAAATTAAACTTTCTATCATCAAGGATCATTTTATTTTAAACAGGGGATAATTAAAAGCCTAGAATTAGCATTACCTAATGACACTTACCTGAACCCCTCTGGTTTATTTGTTCATTAAACCATTGGTGTCTTAGTCCTCAAGAGTAATATAAAACATTTTCTATAACTAGATAATGTAGTCATTAATATAAGTAAAGATCAGCTCCTTGTGCTGATGGCCCTGGAAGCAGCATTTTATAAATAAAAAGCAAATGGAGTTACTGGGAATTTGTGATGTTTTTGAAGGACCTACCTCAATTATAGTGTCACCAGTCTCATGATATACAAATGATTCTGAATTACTATCTAGGTATACCACACCATAATTATGTTAATAATCCTATAGTGAGATTCAGAAAGTGCTGTGGAAAGATGGTGTAAAGCAGTAGAATTCAACTGGTGATGGCACCATGCAGATCCATTCACAGAGAGGACTGGGCTCTATGTCCAAGTATAGATTGCCAAATGTTTGAATTACATCAGGCAGCTTTTTGAAAAAGTTGGGGGGTTGCTGCCTTTCAGATTAGTGGATGTGGAAGCGGGTTGCTTATTTCATGGTTCTGCATTATTTTCAAGCGCTGTTGCACAATTTCTGAGTGTGTTTCAGAAACTATTTCATCTTGACTCTACTGTCCTCATTTAAAGCTAAGATAATGTGGGGGTTTTCCTCTGTGCAGTAAAATAGCTAAGTAGGACTAGAAGCAAGTGCTTTCAAAGATTTTATAAGAAATGATAAGCACACACAGATGAGATACTAATAAACATTATGTAATGGCCTGGCTTTGATCACTGTGATGTCTGTTTTATTTCAAGGCCTTGTGCTTCTGTTTCATGTGCCCTTATACAACAATTGAGTTGAGGGTTATCCTGGGTTTCAATGCCTGATTTTTATTCAAATCTTGAGAAGAACTTATCACTAAAACCAACAGAACCCTCTGTTTCCTTTCACTTGGTTAAGTTAATATTTGCTGCAGATTAGAATTTTGTTTGAGAACTTTGGCCAGCTCTACTGATTTTGGATAGCTTTTAGATCCAGACTGTTTAAGTGACAGGATACCTGCATTCAGAGCATCTGTGTATCTGAGCATCTTCTGAAACATGTGCTAGTCCCCTCCTCTGCAGTTAAGTGGAGATTGTCTGCTCAAAGGCTCAGCATTCCTGAGGGAAAATGCAGAGAAAATACAAAGGATTCTGCTGATGAGGTGCATTTCAAAGATGAACTGCATGAATCTGTACCCCTAATGACTTGCTGCAGATCTAAACTGCATCAGCACACAACAATATAATCAGGGAAAACAGGTAAATATTTGACAAATTTTTAAGAAGTGAGGGTGAAAAAAATATTCAAATTATATTATTGACATAAGGAATAGTGAAACAGCCAGTAATTATGACACATAAAACATTTGCCATGATTTCAATTGTTATTATGTGCCTCAGTTACACTCAATAGTCCTTTTCTGGACAGTTGAGCTAGCTGAAAACTGTGGATGTGCTTCATGTTAAACAAAGTAGCAAAAGGGCAATTCAAGATAGCAGAATAAAAAAGAAGGTTAATACTTTAGCCTAATCTCCATTTTTTTTTAAATTTGCTTTATAATTCATGCATGGGTGGATGTGCGTTATCGGTTGAGATTTCATATTTTTCTCTATTGTAGCAAAGCTGCTTGCCTTGATAATTACACGTATTTGGAAAATTACTAATAATTTGCTTATTAAAGCAAAATCATTCTAAATTCCTACTGTGTTTCTCTCTTTTTTTTTTTCTTAGAATCATTGCATACTCTTTTCAAAGTATCCTGCTTCTCACAGACTAGAAACCATGCATTTCAATAACTGCGCAAGTTGGAGCTTCAATAACAAATTAGAGCCTCAGAGCAGGGCACACAGAGGATGGGTCGTGCAGTGCATGTGCACATCTGACAGCATTATTAATTGATCCTAAATCTTCTTTACTGATGAGCTCTTCAACCAAATACCTTTCTATCATAAAGTAAAACAATATAAAAAACACCCCCCCCCCAAAGCCCCAAAAGTAACAGAACAGAGAAATAAAGCAAACTAGTTTTCTTGTGCCAAAATAGAATCGGATAGTTAATATAATTTCACATTTAACTGTGCACTAATAAAGTGAGTTCCACAGTAATAAACCTAGTTTTGATTCCTCTTTGAAATAGAAATATTTTGATTATTTCAAATGAGAGCATGCATTGTGGACGTACTGTAGATGCTGAGGAAAAGTGTTCTTTTGTATTACAGGAACCAGTTCTAACACTCAAGTTTGCTAAAAATAGTGTAAAATGCTTTACCACTGTTATCAGAACAAATGTATGAAATGAAGAGCAACATTGTCCCCTAGTGGTAAAAGAAATATTTTATGGGCTGATTCCTGTGTTGACATAGTCGGTGCTGTGGATTTACAGAGTACAATACACTCCCCAGCAAGTATGCATAGTGCTAAAACCTCACTGGATTCAAATGTGCTGGTTCTCTCAAGAAATTTAATTTAGTTTTAATAGCAAGTAGAATACTCAAATGGCACAGAAATTTAATTTAACCTAGTCTAGCCCTCAAACAGAAAAGCTATTTGTATGATGATCAAGCGGAATAATATATATATGTATATATACATATATATATATATATACACATGCTCACAAACGTCTACAAGTATGTATACAAGATGCAGTGAATTTGCAGGCAAAAGACAGTCTGCAAAATGATGAAAGGAGAAGGCAGGAAAGCCATAGACTTTACTCAGTTTGATACGGGACAATGCATGTCAGCGTTTTTGTTTCATTTGGCACAGGACCAGAAATTATACATGCACAAGTGTCACTGATGTGCTGTCGTGACATGCAAACCTGAGTAGCAACAGCTGTGAGGAGTCCCCAGAAACTGTCCTGACAGGAGAGGGCCCTGGTGACTTCCTTCTGTACACACCAATGTTCAGAACTGGGCAAAGCTTAATCATATTCCAAGTCTTCCTACCATCCTTCAGTGATGTGAAGCAGAAAAGCTGAGAACAATCAAATGAGCTCTGCCAAGAAATTTCAAGCATTGCTGCTTACCCAGGGTGTCTCAACATAAAGACTGCCCTGACAAACTGGCTGCTCAAAGGCAGGACCAGCTGCTAGTCCCTGCTCTGGAGCCAAATGCTGTTAGGTTGCCAAGAACTCTACTAGATTGTTCAAACTAGGATCCATTGAACTATTGTAAAAGAAAAAACATACATGGAGAAGATTCCTTGTCCAAGAAATTGACATTTTCTTATTGAATTGATTTCTGCTTGAAAAATGCCTGCCAGTTCTAGTGACGAACTTGCCAAGGTCTGACAGCCTTTCATAAATTCTACTGGGGCATGTTCTCTCCTTCTATCATTAAAGATGTTTTTTCTTCCACTTTCTCTGCATTCTCAGTCTAAGCAATACATTCTCAAAATAAATTCTATTGAAAGAGAATAAAGAAATCACAAACTCTAAGAAGTCATGAGACTGGCAATATTTCCAAATTTCACAGTGCATCTTGCACTACTTCTTTCTACTCCCTTTTTTGCAGGCTAGCTAGATAGCTAGTATTTTTTCTTCTAGCTACATAGCTTGTATTGAAATCTGCTTGAAGCTAGAGCTGTATCTTATTTTGGGTTGAACACGAGAGACGACAGCAATCTTTGCAATCCTCCTTGGGCTTCCCAACGCTTGCATCATTATGGAATGGGAAAACACCAGAAGGTAATTGATATGGTAACAAGTCAGGAACATGTCTAAAAATTAGCAGAAACAAAATAAATGATGAAACTATGCAGCATGTTGTCTTCAACCACATAGAGATGAAAATTCTTCAGCCATTAACCAAAAGGCCAATGCATTTTCCCAGGGGGTAGTAAATGTCATGTTGAGCATTCCCATGAGGAACAGTCCATTCAGCTCTTCTACATGTTGAATGAGTATGCAAGACAAAAATTTAGGCTCTAAAAGATTGGCATTGCCAGCAGCATCCAGTCCTGGAGGTTTAAACCCATAAGGATAGTTAGATAGACAAAGCCCTTTTCCTGGGTCTTGTGAGAATTTGATAGTATGTGTGTGCTGAGAGGCTCAGTCTTTGCGGTAAAATCAGGCACAGAACCCCAAATCCAAGTCCATGTTTTACATTGTCTGGGGTAAGGCTGGAATTGCCCTGACTTCTCAGACCTAGATTTTTTTTTAAATAGTCATGAAGAGAGCTTCATGATGACATATTGTGTTTTTCTAGCAAAATCAGGACCTCTAGGGAAAAAAAAAAAGCTGGTTATGGTGTTTGTTTTACACTGGTGGTGTAATTCTTTCAGAGGCAGATGGGATAGGTTGGGTTGGTCAGAGTGAAATCCCTTTGCATATTGTTGCGTGACTTTGTATGCACTCTACTGGGTATTTGGGGTTTTCCCCAAGGAAGATATCCATATCATGTTAAATCAAATTGTGTGTGCTTTTCTGAGGGCAAATACCACGGGGAGCTGATGACAGCCTCAAGTCAAGGCTTTAAAACCCTCACAGAGGTTTGTGGAACATCAAAATTGAGTGGGAAGAGTCTGCAAGAGGTTGTAGCAGCTCAGTTGAGGCTTCAAAGTTCCAATTTCATTCATGTGGGACTTGGCTCTACTGTGCTCCTGCTCCTTAATTTTCAGTTCTAGTTTGCATCTAGTCACCTGTAGGTAAAGTGTACAGGAGTGGAGGTCCCTGAGATTTACAAGACAGTGCATTATAGCAGTCTGGATTTTGCCAAAGTTTCTGCTTATATTTCAAAGAATTTGCGTGAGAAGCTCTCTGTAGCTCTCTATTATGCTATAAAGTAGGGACATTGTGAGTTAAAACCTTTTTAGCCCTTTCCTACATACTTTACTGTCTGAGACAAATAATTTTGCAAAAACAGTAGTTTTCATTACTTAGTCTAGATTCTTTCTTCTGACTTACTAGTGTTAATTTTTCAGTGAAATTTATGATTTTTTTTCTTTTTCTAATTTCTTCTAAGTTTTTGAATTTCATCCCTTCACTAACTAGAATTAGAGTTCAACATTTGTAAGTTGTTTGGTTTTTGCTACGGAAACAACATATTTAATTTCATATCGTAAGTTAAAGTGCCAGAACAGTTTTTAATGTGTTTCTGTATACATTTTACTGATACTTAAAATTTCCTTATGAGTCTTTTCTAAAGAGTTAGCAAATCTCTCCTAATAAGTTTAACTGAGTCTTTGAATGATAGTTTGTTTCTGCGTTAGGTAAGGCAAATAATTCAATTCATCTTCTCCAGAAGTGGTAAGTACATGGTGAGCAGATGGGAAATTAGAATTTACAGCTAACTTCCTAATGCTAAATTAGAATTTTTAAGGAGAGCCACCAGTTGCATAATTCATATTTATGCTATATCATAAAATGATACTCGATTTATGTAGTTTTAAATACATCCTGTAAACAGTGTTACATTGCCAACTTTTCTAAACTACACAAAAGAACACTGAAGCATACTATACTGAAAAAAAATCCTTTTCTTGCTTTCCAGGAAAAAGTGTTGATTTTAAACAGCCAGCAATATTACAATAATGTAAATGTACCAGTAAATGTGGATTAATTTCCAATATAAACTAGCAGTCCAGATATAATAATTGTATCATGGCTGTGAATAATGATTAGTGTCCTCTGTTTCAGAGAAGAGACCACACCAACAGACCCTCTGGAGAGGAGCTGTCACTCCTGTTGAGTCTTCAATCTTGACCGTCACAAACCTGAGGAAATCTTCAGCAAAGAAAGTCTTAAGGCCACTTAGTCCTACCCCTGATCACCCCAGGGCAATTTCAAAATTAAATCTGACGACACAGTCAGAGCGGGTTCCTTGGGGTCATATCTGGTGATGTGCTGAATAACTTCAAAGACAGGTTTCCATAACTTTTCTGGGCAAAGTACAGTAAAGCTATATGGAAATGAGAATAAAATGGAAAAGACATAAAAAAAGGAAACAGATGATGGCAGAAAGAAGTAATTAATGCTTTGCATAAAGCAAAAAGGTAGATAAAAACCTAAATTTATGCAAAGTTGAGATAGGAAAACAAACTAGACACAGTAATATTTCAAATAGTACAAAAGGAGTCTTAGCATTACCTGCTACTGAAAGTAAGAGTCTACAAGCAGAAACTTCAAGTCCTTTTCAAGTCCTTCTTTGTTCTGGTTAATGTAGATTTATTTGTTTATCAGAATGACTAGATACATTTAAGACTACCATCTAAGAATGAGCAGAACATATAACTAAGGAAAACATGACCGCCTCATTAAAAAAAAAAAAAAGGACAAAAAAGCTCTTCCAAAAGAGTGTGATGTCTTTTTTTCACTTACCTTTTACAATTTCACTTTATAATCTTTCACAGAGAACCTGTGCACACATATGCTCATAGACCCCTGCCTGCTTGTAGCTCATGCAAGTCCTTTTAGGCTTGTCCTTTTACTTGCCATTACATGACTGCCATATAAATTTTCCCAGGTAGATGTCAGACTAATGTTTGAATTCTGCATGGCTATGTTTTAGATAGAACCCTCTAATCACTACAAAACTCTCTGAAAATATTGCTAGCGTGCTTCAGAAATAAAGAAACCTCTCTGACAGCTTTACAAAAATTTCTGCCACCTTAATAGAAATTTAGGAAAAGAAGCTGATGCTTCTTCCCTCTTAATAGCAGCAGTGTTAGTGGCTCCTGAATGGGATTGAAAATTTCTACCTGTTCCACTTACGCCCTAGGCATAGCAAAGAATCCTGTTTACACTTAAATATTTTTATCTTGGCAAGTTCTGACTAAAGTTAAAGGGCCATTGGCTTTTTCTTTATGAACCCAATTAAAATGTCCTAGTCTTTATTGGTTTAAATAATATTAAGGATATTACTTAAACATAGTTTTGTACTCATCATAGAGCTAATTTGAAGTCTAACGAGCAACTGCATTTGTTCTTTCCCTCTAAACATTTTCTCAGCTTTCCAAATTACCCATAATCCTTTATTTTGCATTCTGGAGTTTGTCTGTGGTTTGGACTCTAGTAATTGTTTATAGACTATTGTGTGCTCTGGGACTTATTTTTCCACTGTCTTGCAGGGAAGGAAATAATACTTGAAGAACTATCCTACAGAACACCACATCTGCCCACAATCTGAAATTCAGTCCTGTCTTCCTTGACAAGTTTTGGCCCTCCAGGAAACTTTTAGGGTAGTTGTCAAATAAATCTTTTTCTGAGAATGATGACAAAGAAGTTCAAGTCACACAAGTTTCAGTCATTTAAGAAATTACTTCTTAGACTGGTTTTGTCCCTCAGCCACAGCACTGCGAGAAGAATTTAGCATATACTCTTGCCTCAGCTTTTAGCTTTATCAGAAATGTCTTCATTCCAGCATCACTGAATCCTTCAAAAGGCTTTTTATTTAAGCCCAAATCTCAGGCTGCAAAAAACCAAGATGGTTAGGTTAGGTTAGGGTTAGGGTTAGGTTAGGTTAGGTTAGGGTTAGGGTTAGGTTAGGTTAGGTTAGGTTAGGTTAGGTTAGGTTAGGTTAGGTTAGGCAGGGCTGAGCAGTGCTAAATTGCATTGGTTTAGGTTAGGGAAATGTTATTCAACGGCAGAAGAAGAATTTACATATATCAGAGTGTAAATTTTACACAAGATTTTAATGTTGTCTGAATTCTCTGATTTTTGGTGATGCAGAGAGCAGGAAGGGGAGACCTCTCAGGTAAGATACAGGGCAGCAGTTCTTGCAGAGACAATTGGCAGTTTTGCCAGAATTCTCAAAGTCACTTCTTCAGACTCCTTGAAATTCCATAGCAAAACTAATTTTGGAAATGACACACCCTGTCATAAATACAATTGTCCCAATTGTGACATCTACACACTGTAATGCTCAGCAGCACACAGACATTGGCTGAATACTCAACCCAGAAATCAAAGTCAGAATTTTGAGGCCAGTGTTTCGGACATACTGAGAACAGGTTTTCAATAATGATGACAAGAGATTCACTCAGGACTTTACTGAATGACATCTAAGCCAGTTTGTAAGGAAAATGGAAGGACAAACTGCATCTGCAATTCAGTGGTTTCTGTAACAGTGTCACTGAGGGCTGAACTTAAACATGCTGGGGAACTGGGATCTACAGACTAAGGTCTTCTCCTGAAGCTGGGCGCCTGCAACATCGTTGTGGGTAGAGAGGAAAAGATCATTCTTACCTTTAAGATGGTGGCTCACAGTAGTCTCATCATGGTTAATAGGCAAATTTAGGAAGTGCTCCCCCCAGCCCACAGAAAGATGCCAAATTTCAAACTCTTATGCATAAAAGTTATGGCCTATGCCTCCTGCTGATGCAGAGTGCATGCTTCTGGAGATGAAAAGAGATAAGGCTAATTCTGAATCCCCAGTTTAGTTCTTGCAGCTCTCAGCTGCAATATCTGAACCTCTCCACAGTTTTGAATAAACCAGTTATGCTGCATCGTACTGGACTAACCAATCCCTACTTTTCCAACACAATATTGTAGATCTATTTTTACACTGGATTATTTTTGGGGAGCAAATATTTTAAAGTGCTTTAGTTTATTTATTTATGGTTTTATTTATTCTGAGGGCACTTTTCTTGCTCACAACTTTCTTGACCTACAGAAATATGAAACTGTAAAATAAAAATGTTAAAATTCTTAGACTCCATTGCTGAGTTTCCACACTATAGAAAATTAATTTAATTCCTCCATTGTTACCTTTTGTCTTTACAATTTGTATTAAATAAGATGAGGAAGCATTTTCATTGAAATTTCCACATTTTAATTTTGGAGCAACAAAACACCTGATTCTTCTTTCCCCCTCATCCTCTCAAAACCTTTCAGGCAAATGAAATACAGGTGAGCACTCCCTAGTAATCTCAAAAACAGGAAGATTTCCTACTCATTGAGACTTTTGTTAAATATCCTTTAAAGAAAAATCCATTTAATGTTTACCAGTATCTAGATGGTCTTAGATCTCAAAAGTCCTCTGAAGGCTAAATTAATTTTCTTTACATGAGCCAGAAAATTGTTAGTGTTTGATCGAACAATTAATTTTTTTACTGTCTCTGATTATTCAGTTCCAGGTGGAGCTTGGTTAAGAATGACTCAGACTTACATGATCCAGAAGCTTTTTCAAAAATCAATGACACTAAAGATTTTATGGACAATTCCAAACACAGTATTTTTTGCTGAAATCGTGAGGACAAAAGTTGTGGGGGAAAGGGGATGTGGTAAATATAAGGATTTAAAAAGTGTGCAGGTAATTAACTCTGTCTCCCAGCCAGAAGCAAAAGAAAGAGAGGTACATTCAGAGACATGTCCAACAGTTAAGGGAGGAAAGCCAAACTACCAGGAAATTTAAGTCAGACACAGTGCTAATCTCTGACCACAATGTGGATAATCTCTGCCGTTGAAAAAAACCCAAAAAAAGCCCCCTAGCTACAAGTCACAATTACCTCTCTTCTTCAGATATTTGGATTTACAAGGACTGGAAATGCTCAAGACAGAGGCACGGTGGATCTGACAGACCTTACTGTGCTTGTGGCTGTCAGTTCTTTGACAAGCAGCTTCCTGATCCACATCTTCATGAAAACAAGGCTTCTTTTCCCAAAGACTCCCCTCAGCTTGCTCTTAGTCTAAAGATGTGGTCACAAAGGAGGACTCAAAGAACAAAGATCCTGGAGGGAGCACACACAGAAAAGGACTACATAAAGCACAACCCCTGCAAACACTTTGATGCCCAGAACAGCATGCAGTGATATATTATTTGACCACAAAGGCTCAGCAGAGATACTTTGGTCTCATAATGGCATCAGGGTGCAATTTCTAGTCCCTACGCCACCTTGTTCGATTTAATCCAGGGATCTCAGTACCATACTCCATTACACACACTATGTTCTCATTTGCAGGCTATTTGCCTAAATTCAGGAACTCACCTGCTACCCCCAGTGTCATGACAAAAGCAATTTGTAAATTCAGAGTGAACTTTAGCATATCTGCAGTGCTTCCTCCCACTGATTAAATTCAGTTCTGCCACTGGAGAACTATTTGGATAATTACTCTTTCAGATACAAAAGTCAAGAGCACTAAATTGTCACCATTTCTAGTGCTACCTAGCAGTGTAAATTTTAGTGTACAGATAGTATACAAGTTTTTCGCTTTGATGACAAACATGGTCACCTAGGCTACAGTGTTTCTGGCAGCTCTGAGGAAGAAAGGAAATTGGTCACAAACTAGCACTTTTGGTGAAAATTTTTTTAATTTTTCCTTCATTTAGGTTAAAAGCCTCATCACATCCACAATTAGCTCTGCAAAACAGAAAAATGATAATAAAGTCTCTTTGAATCTTCCCATTCATTGTTATTTCTTGTAGATGCTTTTTATTTAACAAGTTTTGCAAATGTTCTTATTAATAAACTCCTGATTATTCAGAAGCTGCTAAACATTGACAAATGCAAGCCTGGAACAGATTTGAAAAAAATATTTCTGAAAACGGTTGTGATTCTTAATGTTTATTCAGCCTTTCTTGCCATTATAATTTCTTTTCAGGAATGGTAATAGTGCTTAGTCAAGCTCTGTGCAGCACCTAGGACATTCTGTGCACTGTCAGCAACTACTGCTAAATAATCTTATTCCCACATGTTTATGTTTATTTCAAAAGTAGTCCATTCCTTGGTGCCTAAGTTAATATCCTATTTTTTAAAAAAAGCAAAAAAATAGCCACCTAATTTCCATGTATTGAATTTCAGTCTGAGTAAATGTAGAGGGGAAATGTGCAATGACTTTGGGGCACACAGCAGTGGCTGTGGTGCTCAGAATAGGCCTGCTTCTGGTGTACAATTTCTGTTCCTGGCTGCCAGCATTGTGCACCCTCTTTTAGTTATTAACATTCATCTGCAGCTCAAGTATGTCTAGTAGTGAGGACTGCTGTGAAGGCAAGGCACACGTGTACAGGCTTGGTATTCTTTCTTAAGAACAGTGATGCTGTTGTTCTAAACAAGGTAAGTGAGGTAATTGATAATCTTTCTCCTTTTTAAAGTATGTGTCAGAAATATCCAGTGGCTCTATTATGTTGACTCAGACTATTGTTAGTGTGAAGAGGATTGAATTCTCCCGTTGCTTCTAGTTCAGAAGCATCCTGAGCTACTAAATAAGAGATAATCTTCTATATTTCATGCTCTTTCTTAGTACTAATATGACAATTTGTTTTCTAAAGAAAGTCTATCCACTATCCAGATCCATGTTACCTGTAGAAGGATTTCTAATTAAATTCACCTGTTTCCTTTGGAGTAGTTCAAGCCTAGCTTTACATTGGATTATTGCATTCCATAGTTTTAAATTTAAACAAATGTCACTGGAGGTAATAAAAGTAAGGTAGCAAAGATTTTTATCTGGCAAATGATTGCTGGTAGTTAGGGGAAAAGGTTCATTCAGATTACTGGGGATTAGCAAAGTATATTTGTGCAGAGGAGCTGTGTGGTCAAATGGAAAACTGGATGTTTAATTCTGAATCTCTCTTCCTTCTTACAACAAAAGAGCCTTCTTTATTACAACACACAATAAGTTTCTTGTTACCTATTCACTTGAACAAAAGAAAATCCCATCTCTCTGTTGTCATTTGGATTATATATTATAATTGGCATTATTATAATGCCACAGAGGAATAAAGGAAAGCTTCGGACAAGTGCTAACACACTACCCACAATTACCATTAGGAAATTACTAACAGCTGAGGAAAAAGCAGTTAAGTGGAACCCTCACAAAATGCTAAAATAGAAATCTCAAAGCAAAAAAAATAAGCATTTTATTTCTTTTGACAATGGAAATTGGCATATTTAAAAAAATATAAATATACTTTGAATATACTTAAAAAAAAATACTTTAAATACACACACATTTGTTTTCACTCTTGATGGACTTGACCATTCTTTGCATTTTATTTTCCTAGGTGATCTATGCATCCTTGCTTCATTAAATTTATTCAATTTGAACATTAAAGCCTTTTGAGGGGAAAGGTAATGTAAGATGATGGTTAAGAGTAACCTATATGAATGCATACAGAATAAATTTATTATCTTCACAAATAAACACCAGTTGTAGGGTTCAAGAAACATATTTTTTTTCAGTTCTATTTAAGTATGAAGTTTCACACCTTAAAATAAACATCAAAGCTACAAAAAAACCACAACAACAAACAAGCTTAGGCATACTGACACTTGTGTATAGCTTTCTGAGCTTGTTTAAAATGCAATTAGTTGTTCCTTGACAGATCTTCTTTTTCAATAGCTGGGAAAAACAGTATGCAATGCTAATATTTTTCGGGACTGAAATTAAGGACTTCAAAAAGAAAAATAAAGAGATAAAGAAAACAAAAGTATTTGCAAAATAAGATTTGGGTTATCGAAAATTTTTAGAAGTGAAAGGGACAGTATAATGAAAGGAATATGATCCTAATTTTTCTGACTGGAAATGTAATGATTAGAGCTAACAGTAAGAGCATCTAAGCTGTATACTTGTGTCCAGTATCTTCCTTGGAGTGCACATTTTCCTTTGTGCTTTTTGAAACATAATGCTATCCAGGCTGAAGTGGTGACAGTAGTTCCCCTCTTCTGTGACTTCCTTGTACCTCATCTCATATTTTTTTCACATTCGTAATAAAGTCTTTCACAGGACTTACAAGATTCCCTGAGTAGTTCTTGTTTATTTTTGTGTTAATGGAGCATCCCTGTTAGTTGCCTTTGTAAGATTCCTCCTGTGGCTTGAAAAATAATCAATTTCTTTTGGAAACTTTTGAATTTAGTGATTTTCTGATGCAATTTACCCTTGACTTTTTCATGTCTAAATGACTTCTGCCCTCATTCAGTAACTCACCATAGTTTCTGACTATTTTGTCTGAATTTCTGGCTATTTAGATGGAAGCCACCAGCTGCCCTGTTATCTTTTACCTATTGGTAACCTCAGAGAGAACAGTCACAATGGAAATGTCATTATTCCTAGCTGCACAAAGTCAGTTTGGCAACAGGGAAAGTTGGGGCCATTTTTGTCCTCTACTTGTGAATACAGCCGAGAAATTGATGTCAGGATAAAATGAAACCCATCAGAATGGAGTATGAATTGAAAAGCATCCAGGAAACAGAAAGGAGTAAGGTGGAGGCTTGGAGAGCTGGAGGTAATGAACAATGAATGTGAAAAGCAAATGACAAAAGGGAAGACTGAAGAGTCAAGGAGCAAGAGCAAGGAGAATAGCAGCTGAGAGAGTAACTTCATTCCCTTGAGAGCTATCCACTGTAGCGCAGCCACGTCAACACATAGTGCCAATATTGGTAACCCAATTCTCTCTTTTGATCGTACAGCTGTTTCAAAGACACCTCTCAGGATCATCCACCAACTTAACGAAATGATCACACTTCATGAAAAGTTTTCTCAACACACAGCAATGTCTGATAGCACGTAAACTTACAGAGCAAAGTACATTTTTTGGTTTTCCTCTCTTCTGAGACAAGAATCAAAGATGACTGGCAGTTCAGGTGTTTACTCGGAATGTGTCCTATATTCTTTTCATAAATTTTACAATGAAAATGCCATCTCTTGCCTTTAAAAGAAGGAGAGTCCTCGCAGAAGTTTGTTTTATTATACTTAATCAAACAGAAAAAACTGCTTTATGAGGTGTTTATGAGATAGTGCTTGTCTAGAGAGGTGATGTGAGTACTTTCAGATTACTGAATGATTAGTACTAGATTTTAATAGTGTTACAAACTGCCTGAAGGAGCAGAAGTGGCCTGATGCAAAGTACTTGATTCAAGACACACAGTTAAAGTGCTGTAATCTGCATTTAGTGAGGCAAAATTTGTCCATTTTATGCCAGTACACTGGTGCATGGATGAACTCTTTTTTACCACAGTGTCCTACTAATAATACCATAAATAGAAGGACAGATTCCCTCCCTTTAGTTGTAAGGTTATTGACAGAAAAGAAAGATGATAGAAAAATATGCTTAAAACTAGGCAGATGGAAACCCATCATGGAATTTTTCAGTCAGAATATGCTGGTTTGCCCAAATTACATCATTTTGAAGAAATGCAGCTGCTTTTCTTGGTTTTTTTTCTAACGAGAAGAAGGCTCAAGACAAATTATGAGTTTTCATTCAATTAATTGAATTCATGTCCTTCACTTGTAATTAGGTGGTGTTTTTATACAGAAATTTAGCTTCACAGAAGCGGTGACAATATTGTGTCCTTACTCTGCACAGGGCAAAGGCTCTGAGAGTCTCTGGGAAAGAGAAGGAATTAGAAGGTACACAGGACACGGGGAGGGGACAAGGTCAGGTGCTATCAGACCACCTGGAAACTGGGAGCAGGCAGTTATGGATGTCATGAGCTTGGCTGGGAGAGCAGCTCAGACCATTGCAGCTGAAACCAACGATCAAGTCCTGAGAATGAGGCAGTTTGAGGGGTTCTCAGGAATAAAGAGGAGAAAGGAAAGGGATAAATAGAAGCAGGAACTGAGAAATCGAGGAATTCCCTTGTGTTTGCAGTGGGCTTGATTTAAGTTCCTCGTGTTTTAAGGACAGCTGCAGAGTGCTTGACACTCAATATAGCCTTCACATTTTAAAGTAAGAACCACCAAAAGTTAAAACTAAAAACCAAAACCCCCCACATCTTACTGATCCTAGGATGATTCTGAATTGTATCTCTCATCCATGTATTTTTCAGATGCTGTCCTCATTCTCCCAACTTTCATGCAAATTCAAACACATTTTCCAGCAATGAAACAGACATTAAACTACAATTTCAGTAAAAATATAATAATTTTAATCACAAATATGAAATCTGTTTTGTATAGAAATGGAAAAAACTCAAAGAAATATTTTGCTTTATGCCAAGAAAGGCTCCAGTTTCCATCTGTGTCATGAGACTTAAGACATGAATATAACTTTGAAATTGCTGTCCATAAGGTCAGATATAAGACCCACTGAAGCTAGATGCAGGTGAAGGACTTTACTTCTGCCAGTTAGTTTTGAAATCTTAACTTTTTTGAGCTGTATTACAAATTTTTGTATTTCTGTTCTAATGGCAATGAACTTCATGAAGGTTCTTACTAGTAAGTTCTCTTAGCATTAGTAGAATACTCATCAGAGCAAGCTTCAGACACATGGCACAAATTATCCTTCCTCTCCTCAGCATTGACAATTGACCCTGTGTGCATGTTCATCATTTTAAATAAATTTATGGCATTCGACGCGGATGCCTACAGTGCCTATGTACCAGGGAAACTTGGAATGTTAAATATCGCTTCAGGAAAATTGTACTTACACACATGCTGAAAGTTCATTTTCAGGTAGGAGCTTCTCAGCTGATTTGTACACAGCAGCCTCAATCTCCAGTCTTCCCACTGTGAATTTTAGACAGCTCATCTGCTGAGCCTTTGCCAGACCTATTAATATTTATACATTCCATACACATTCCAGTCAGAGCATGTAAGTTGCAGATCTCTCTGATTTAGAAGCTATTAAGATTCATGACCCTTTAGCTATTTCATTTATGGTCCTGAAGCCTTTGCAATCAGCTTACACTTGAAGAAGAAAGGACAAATCATTACTGTTCAAATATTGTCCTGCACAGTGTCCATTTGTAGTCCATCAAAGAGTAGTTAAGAACTTCAGTGCATTCATTTATGTCAGAGACACAGGTTATTATTATAGGAACCATTTTTTCCTTGGATGAAGAGACAATAAGAATGTTATTTATTCAGTTGCATTTAATTTTGGATTAATGGCCTTTTTAGCTGTGGCTTCTTCTCTGCATATGAAACTAAATCTAATTCATTTTTTTGTTCTCACATCTTGTCATGCATTTGGGTACATTGTGCAAGGGTACATCGATATTTTGTCAAGGATATCCATGTAGAAAAAGCACAGTCTGCCTTCTGAAATGTAGTAGTGACTCCACCTGAAGGAGTCAGCATCTTCAGCAAACCTTTGTAAGGTTTATATGTGTCTTCTAGAATAATGCAGTGTTCCATCATAGACTTCTTCAGGATCCACGAGAAATCTCAAAGCTAGTTTTTTTCTAAATTCAGGTCAGTTTTTCCTCTGTAACAGATCAAGAGTGACTTGGATCTCCACAGCTGTCAGTGAATGCAATGAATGATAGGAATTCAGCATCTCTAAAGGTTTATGTCTGAAGTCTGTATAGGAATACATCTCTGTATCAGAAAGCAAAGATGTAAAAAATTAATTAAAATAAATATTAGAAGTCCCAGGATATTCATATTTTAAAACAGAATTTGTAAGTATGATCTTAAGAGCCTACTGAGAGCTTCTATCCTGTATACTTAGTGTTGGAGTTTTTTTCCCATTGGAATGTCAGTCATTATCATCATATAATCAGTATCACCATTGTACTGCTTTCTTGCAAATAGCAAATGATGATTTTGAAAACCTAATAACTTGGTTTTTAAAATTTTAGGGGAAATTTTTGCCTGAAAATTGAAAGAAAACACTGAAGTATTGGACTGGTATTCTTGTACAGAAAAAAAAATATGACTTCTTTTAAAGCTTCTCTTAATAAGTTTTTTATTTTGTCTTGTGTGCAGAAGCATATTATGTTCAAAAGGGTAATTCTTTCAGTAAATCCAGAACTTTGTTAACAGAAAGTTATGTTTCCAGATCTTGCTTATGGTCTAAAAGGCTAAAAAAATACAATTATGCTTGAAATATTTAATTACATTAAAGCCTGTGGTTAGACTTCTCTTCCTGGGGACCTAAGTGCACACATTATAAAAATTTGTGGAAATTTTCACCACTGACTTACACAGGAAGAAGACATATAGCATTGTAGCATATGCAGTCCATCACGTATATTTTACACCTTTTTTTTGCATTTTTTATCTCTACACATATTCAAGTGTTAAGGGTGATCTTTTATTTAAATGATTTGTTCTCAGCTGCTGCCTTCTTACAGGAAGTCATAAAGTTTCTGTCAGCAGTACTATTGTTTTCTATGTGAAGAAATTATGTGTTTGGCAACAGTTTAAATCACAGTTTATCTAAAAGTATAATTCCTAAGCAATTTGTAAAAAGTTTGACTTAACGACGTGTTTCCATAGTATACAGTAAGCAACTGTTGGCCTCTTAGTGTGAGACAGGCCAAAATTTTGTGCAGAGCTTACAGAATTTTGTAATTTTTGGGGCTGAGTTTAGAGCACATGCTCCCTCAATATGCTTATGGTATTTCCTCACTCTTCAAACAAAGATTCCAGCTGGCAAAGAGTGACTAAATTATGACTTGAGGAGTTTACACATTTGAAATTCTATTATCAGCAGTGGGAAGATCAGGTTCTAAGTGATGCTGTCCTGAAAACAGAATATGCATTTTGCTGGATATTTTGAAATTATTTTCATCTTGCTTCAGAACAGACAGGTGAAAAATACACAGTTTTTATCAGATGTCAAGGGTTAAAAAACTTTTTTTGGAAGAAAAAGAATTTGAGTTAGAAATTTTGACCTGGGGTTTTGTCTCATAAGCAAAAATCTGGCAAAATCTGGAATAGTCTAATTTCCTCATATTGAGAGGAAAAATGTTTCCCCTGAAAACTTCATATAAATGTACCTGTTGACTCAATACACCCTGTGATAAAGACAAGAAGAGAAAACTGAAAAATATACTTAAGCTTTCCGAAATTCAGGAGCAAGGGCGTACATGCAGAGAGTGATGTTTGAAAAAAACGAGGGAAGTATTTTAAAAGGAGGGTGCTATGGGTGCCAGAAGAACATCTGTGGCTGCCAGGACATACCTCTAATTGATCTGTTGGAGTAGTTTGTAAAGGAGATGATTGCACCCATGAGAAGACAGAAAAAAAGGCATTTTGCCAAATTTTCACTGAGTATTCAAGAAATTATAAAGTCCTGGCAAATTAAAATTAGGGGTCTGGAGAGGATTATACTGAGTTCAGTGATGGGGTAAAAAGTTATCTAATCTCTAAGACTGGACTGGAAACCAGTGGCGCCCACTTCTTCCCAAACACCCCCTGCTTTCCTGGCAGCAGCTCAGAGCCTTGTACACCAAACTTGAGTATGCTTTCAACAAGCTCGTCTTAGTTGGTGACTTTTCAGAACTGGTCCTTAAAATCTCAGGAGCCTGTGGAACTCCATTTCAAAAGTATAGAGCCTACTTCAGAAACTGGTATGCTCAAATGGTTTTTTTAAATTTCTTTTCTGTGCACAGCAGTCCACATCTTTGGACAGCAGCACGGAAATGCTATGGCAAAGAATAGTGTTCTCACAGCCACGTTTTGAAAACAGAGCTCAGACCTGACAAACCCTCTGCTGCATTTACACTATAGTAACAGGAGGGTTTTTTTTTTAAATTTTTGCTAATGAAGTAAAGGAAAATAACCTTATAGGTCTTATAATAACCATATAGGTCTTTCCAACCCAAGTTTTAATGTATAACAAGCAGCATTTTCTGATGTCCTTAGGACAGATGTTGAATAAATGTAAGTTTCCACTAACAGAGGGATTTGATGCTTTTTCTGACAGTGAGAATTACACATTCCTGGCAAGGTGAAAAATCCTTCTATCCAGGGCTGGGCTGGCACCGCAGTGCTTCCAAGCCATTGTGCAGTGGGCGGTTGGCAGCTGACAACCTGCCTATGACTATGCAGAAGACGTGCTACTATCAGGAACTAATTCATAGTGCAAAATGGGGCAACATAACAGAACTTCCTCCAGAGATCTAAAGGGCACAAAATAAGAGCTTAATCACTGGAGGTCTGTGAAAGCTGCCCCTCCCCTTTACACCTCCCTGCAGTGCAATGTATTATTCACACAAAGAAAAGCACAGCTGCAGCTGTGCACAGCTTCAAGAAAGCACAAAATCACTCAGTGAAGAGATCTGTAAGAATCTGATTCATGCTGTCTCTTTAAAATGCTGATTCCTTGGACCCTTCTTTCATTTTCTTTACCTCTAGCTATACCACTGACAACTTCTGACCTGCCTTCCATTGCAACCAAACATTCTCTTTAGTAACAAACCTGAATTGTGCTTTTCAAGGAGGTTTTGCAGTACATCATTAACTATTTTGGTTTCTTGACGTAGCAGGTCATCATTGTAGTTATGAAAAGTTGCTGTAAATGTTGTCATAAATTAGCTGGTTTCATTTTAAGGTCTAAATAAGCTCCAAGTATATTTTAAAGTGCTGCAGAGGAAGGGAATAGAGTGAAAATAATATATGCAAACACTGTTGTGTTTTTGTCATTGAAAAACTCTTATTTCATGGTAATTCACATGGTAATTGAGCTAGGAAACGCTTGTAAGGATATGCAGCTAATATTCAACAAGTGGTAATAAAATGCATTTACATCAGCACAAACTGTGCAAATGCAGTTCTTTGGATGTCTCAAGGACATACTCACTCTGTGAGACAAACATCTAAATATTGTTTTCCAAAAGGTGCCGATAGAGAGCTATTTCTTCTGCTAGACATATTAAAGACAAATTACATTTGGAATAGATCCATTTAGTTATAAAACTACCCCATATGCCTATTTTCTCTTTTGAGGCCCCCAAGCAGAAAACCCTATATATGATAAGCCATCTGGAGATATGTTATTAGAAAATCATTACTGTAAGCTGTCCCTGATCCAGTTCACAGGGGTATAACTCAGTTAATTTCAGTGGCTTTTTAAATAGTGGCAAGTTAGACACTTACTCTTCATAGTAGGAGCATTTGTCTTGATAACAGGAGTATGGTGTTGCTGTTTCCTTTAAGTCATAGTCATTTGGCAATTTGAATATTTGCATCATATAAAAAGAATTCATTCTTAAGGCTTTTCAGTCCCCAAGTCTGTATTTCCTAGCATATACATTTATGTGAGCAAATTACTGAAGATGCTGGGTTTGTAATAACACAGGTAAAAGATATATTTAAATTATCTCACATGGTTTATGGTAGACCTTGCACAAATAAAAAAAAAATAAACTTTGTTTTCTGATTTTCTTTTCCTGAAGAATTTATTGAAATATCATGTAAAGCCAGTAAAGCCCAGTTATTTTCTTCTGAACAGCTTTGTTAAAACCCTTACATCAGCGGAAGAAAATTAAGATGGGTTGGAATAGGTATTGGTTTGGTAAAATTTGTTCCATTCTTGATCTTCCCTGGGAAAGAGAGAGTTAAAAATAGTATTGTGAAATATTTTACTTGTAAAAATGAGTTAAGCCTCAATTCTGCTTAAAAATATTTGAATACAAGAGGATAGGTTGGTGGCAGGGATTCAGCTGGCACAGATCAGACCAGCTCCAGTTAAATGATAATATTTTTCCTCCTTCAAGGTTTCCAAACATGCCTCTGAAAGGGGAATGGAATGTGTTGCAGCTTTTGCTCCCATCAATTTTTCTGAGATACTTCAAAAGAGGATTAAGTCCTGGATTTAACACAAAGGACATAGTCACTAGTTTCAGAGAGATTTTTAATGAGAAGTTCCAAAAAAAAAATGCACTTATTTTTTTTTTCTCCCTATCAATGATTGCCCGTTGTTCTAAACTGGAAATAAATAATATAGGAGAAATATAACCCAATACATATGAGGAACAAGGAGAAAAATATGGTATTTGCATATACCATCACACAACAGCACAATCTTGGGGTCCTGTTTGGGCTCTAGATGGAAAAGCAATAAGAAAAAAGGATTATTTAAGCACTCAGAATTTCCCTCTAGATGATCTTCTGAAAGAGTATATGTTTAGATTAGGAGGAACAGGAACAGGTTGCCCAGAGAAATCCTGGATGCCCCATTCCTGGTCAAGGCCAGGCTGGAAGGGACTTTGGGCAGCCTGATCTAGCGGAAGGTGCTCCCTTCAGTCAGGGGGATTTAACTAGATTATCTTTAAGGTCCCTTCCAACCCAAACCATTCTATGATTAGGCTGAATGTCATTCATCTAAACTTCTTGCTGATGATCGCTTCTGCGCAAACACCTATTTATGTCAACAACAAAATTCTACTGTTTGTGTAGTGCAGGAGATTTATTGTTGAAATATTAATCTGATTATTTTAATCAGATTATAATCTCTCTGAAATTTAAAACTGATATTTGTTGCACTGTCTTCTATTGCCCCCTCATTCTTTACTTTTAGGTTTTCTTCTTTGCCTTTATGATAGGGCTCTTTATGATAGGGCTCTTTTTTGTATATACATATATATATACACACATATATAATATATATTTTTAAATAAAGCACTTATTAGAATATATATTGATTGAACAGTTATTTTACAAATGTACTCTTAACTATTTGCATGTAGAAAAATGTTTGATATACAAAAAGAAGGAAATTTGTCAAGTAGTTTTACCACCTCAGAGGTTGATCAGCCACACAGAGTGATGCCTCTTCTTCCCTTCCAGCTTTTTTAGCTCTTCCCTACACAAACATGAGCCTAGAGGAGCAGAAAACCCAGCTGTAGTACCGATTCATTTCCCAGACTGCACAGCTGAGAAACCGTTTTGCCCCCGGGTGCTAGCTCCACCTCTGGGATTGTCTGTTCCTCTCCTATGCAACACAGCACAACAGAAACCGAAGCCTGTATGATCCCACTTTAAAATTTCATGGAGATTTTTAATTAATTCAATGAGCTTCATGAATAAGGTAACTAGATATAAAGCAAAATAAAGGTGACCTACCTGTGCAGCCGGAACTAAATTGCCCTTAAACATGTCCATCTGTATCTCTCAGAATGTGAGCTATGCAGATAAGTTATTATAAATAAATAATCTGATATCCATGTTAATTATTATGATTTAATTATGGTGTCTTACTCCTTGCAGGCGTATTTATTAGTTACTTTTTTTCTGTTGTCCCAGAGAACACTATTAATACACGTCGAAGGACACAGTCTAGCCATGAATACTAATGACCCATTCAAAGTAAAGTTATGCATGAAATTCTATGAAGCAGGAGGTTTCACTCATTAATTCCACTTAGAGCACCACAATAGTTTGTCATTAGTTAACAAATACTACATTGTGCATGGAAGTGTTGCTCTTCCACACTTACTATAGCAATTTTTGATACATAAATATCACTCTCAGATGTAGAAAGCATGTGTGATACTAAAAAACCACACCATATACAGTATATTTGGAGTTGCTTTATAGCATTTATGAGTTGGTATTCAAAATAGTAAGACAGTATCATTTTCAGCAGCAGTATGATGAAATTGAGTCATCTAGAATGTAGAAGTAATTGTTGAAAAATTAATTAACTATTTAATAGGACACTTTTATTAATTATATGTGCTTTAGCCAATTTCTAATGCAATTTTTTTAAGCAACTTAAAAATTCGGAAGCAGCAGTCTCAGAGGTGTTCTGGTTTCACTGTCAGAGCAGCTTACTTTTTTTTGCTTGTAATCACAAATCAAACCCAGACTTAACATTTTCTAGATCCTTTTAGTGTGATACTTGACATAGTATCAGTGGATCTATTCAAATGAATAAACGTAGACAGCGATTGTAATTTTGGATACCCCAGAGATATTCCACCTACTCTGCAGATGCTTCTGAGAGAAGGGAGCCCATATTTCATTGGTCCATTTTGCCTTTTCTGTGCACATCTCAGGCTATTCAGGATGTTTGGAATGGTGCTAGATATCTATGCTTAGGCTCACAAACTGCTTTCTAGGCATCCAAAAGCTAGTAAGTTAGTTGTCCAGACTTCCTGTGTGATTAAGTGAAAGCCAGGAGCACTTCTAGAAGACAATTTTTCTTTTCCTAAAGTGGAAGTCTAAGATTAGATGGATGCCCATCAATTTATGTTTTACTGCAGTATGGTGTGGTAACCAGCTTCCACTTAGACATGTCAGGCATGCACTGGGATTGGAGATGCCCTAGACTCCTCAGACGTGGCCTAGGAAAAACCACGCCAGTGAGAACTAGCAGGTGCACCAGGATATCCTACAGAGACTTCTAAATCGTACTAAGCACCTGTGATTGCACAGATGAACTTTAAAATGGCATTTAGGATGAGATTCAGGCACCTTGATATTGATGTCTGTGTTGTCTTCATTAGAATTAGTTATTTCAGCTCCAGCATGCTCAGAGGTGATGCAGGGCATAATGTTCCGCCGCAATGTAGAAGCTTAGCGCCCTGTAAGACCCCTAAGAATATTTGGTATGGCCTTGTGCATGGACTTAGAGACACATGCTCCTGTGAAACGGCATTGGGAGTCCAGGTCTCACATCCCAGGGCATCCTGAATGGGTGACTGAATCTACACCATTGACAATACAGACAGTGGTGTCGAGAGAGGTTTTCCCACAACCGTGAGTATCATGTCTCAAATGAACATAACTGCTTGTGTTAGGAACACTGAATTGCAACTTTCACTTTCACCTTTTGATGAGATGAGTAATTCTAGGGGGCTGCCTACTGTATTAATCATAATAGGGCACCAAAGACTATAATGGGAACTGAGACACGCTTTAGCAGTATATACAACTGCTCTGTAGTCACCTAAATTTAGATACATAGTCATACCAGACACTGAAAAAGGAAAAATGAACCAAATTCCAGATGTTACAGACTAAAATCTCACTTGGAGTGTTTTTAAATCATGTATTAGTTCTGTGTCACTCCACTCTCTCTACCAAACTTCAGTCTAGAGCGAAAACTTGTGTGTGTGGCTACACACAATGTCAACAACTCAGCAAGTCACTGAAGAGGCAAAGTGGCTCTTTTTCTTTTTAGGGGCTTTCACTTGCTTATGGATGACTTTTAAAACTTGTCAATGTTGTCAAGCATTAGTAGGATGTTCTACTTGAGTGATCTGAATTAAAATGAGTCCCGCACGTTTGGAAGTAAACTCTGCTTTAATCCAGCTAACACTGAGCTACTGTTCATTGATAGAAGGCACTGGTGTAGACAGGTGTACTCCTGTAGGAGTACTTTCCTTGAATTCATTAGTTTAGTGAGAAATCTCATAATTATTTTGAATCCTATTATGTCCTGATAGAAAGAGAGAAGTAGAGTTGCAACTGAATGGTTTAAATCCTGTTTATGCTCAAGTTTCCTTGCAAATTGAAAGTGCTTGTAATAGAGAAAGAAGTCATTACCAAAAAGTGAGTTTTAGCAGAAATCTTTAAATGATAAAGGCTGTATCTTTCCCTTTGATGCACATGTGAATCTTCCACTGAAGTCAACTGGAACAGCATTCATACCTTCAGGATCTGGATTTGTTCATAATCCTCTGAATTTTAAATTCTCATTCCATTATATCAAGTAAGGGAGAGAGGATTAGTTGGCAGTATCTGAGAGCTTTAATTTTTCATGGGATTTGTACATCTAATAGAAAAGTAAATGAAAAATTGAGAATGCATTAGTCATGAAGATGAGCATTTTAAAATGTGTCTTTTACAAACCTTGATTTTTTGCATCAGGAATCTTCTCACTGTCTTTATCATTAACCAGTGGGTAGGAAAAAAAGAGATTAGAATTTCCAACAAAGGGAATCACCTTCCTTGGGACTGAATATACAGAGACAGAGTTCACAAAATCTACACGTTTACATTTTGCTGTTGGCCATATGCAGAGAGTCTATCTGTTCTGAACTGTAGGCTGCTTGAATTTCTCTTATCACTATTTTGATGAGCACCGTGATAGTTTTATAATATTTTATTGTTTATCCATAAAAGTTGGTTTGAATATAGGCTTTTCAGAATGTCAAATATGTAGAAGATAATAGAACATTACAGAAGAACTTAAAAACGTAATGCTCTGCTAGATCATTACCTCACAGAATTATCAGCAGTAATTTAAATGCAGTCTCCCACAGACAATTCAAGTAAACCTTTAATTGCTAGTCAATTAATATACTTTCCATGTATTTTAAAAGAGTCTACTGTTACAAACATGTTTAATCATGGACATGTGACATTAGAATTCAAAATTTTCAGTTCCTTAATGTAAGGATGGTAAATGGATTGAAAGATCATAGGATTTATTAAGTTACGTGGTTGCAGACTATTTGTGTATTTGTATAAAAGAAATAACAGATAACAAGGAAAATGAAAGGTTAAGCACACAAACACACTGTCAGTAAAGTGAAGGTGGTATTGGAGACAGCAGCGAAGACTAGAATTCTCTGGCTGCTGCTTGATGGGTCACTGAAGGATTTGCTTACGCAGAGTCTTTCAGAGGGGCTGCAGGAGAAGATCAAAGCAGACAAGCTGATGAGTGGGGAAGATCTGCACACATGTAGAGGGGGCCCAGGGTCTGGGCATGAGCATTACACAGAATTACAAACTGTGCTGAAATTCACAGCCATTATCACTGTGGGTATGAATCTGGAGAGTGAACTGGGGAATTGTCCTGTGAATTCTCTCTTGAATTTGGATAGTATGTGGGGCTTGTTTTCATTAGCAAACTTTAATCTCGATCATCCAGAGGGGATTAACAGGATATGGCTGTCTGTATCTCTGTTTTCTGTGAGTTTTCACAGTGGTACACATGCATGCTGCTGAAGACAACAGTCTGCATGGCCAGCAGCATTAGTGTGCATGTGTGTGCCCAGTCTCTCTGGAATACTCACTGAGCGCTGCTACTGGCTGGACCTGCACAGGGGCGCAGCAGCAGCAGGAGCAGCAGCCGCATCTGCTGGGATGGAGTCACTCTCAGGGGCTGAGACATCCTGGTTGTACTGCAGTGGCCAGGAGAAAATACTTTCCACATCCTGGAGACTGCTCCCTTCACATCCTTAACACTCAGCATGTTCATCAGCTGTTGTCAGTTCTGCCTTGTATATCTCATTCAAGTTTATTGTAACCTTTAAAAACCATAAATTACTTTTACTGCTACAAATGGAATTAGAAAGACTGATGTAAATGAAACTGACAGGTTTTGATTTTGAGGTGTTTATTTTTCACTGTAGAGTTTGGAGACCTTGACAGGCGCAAGTCTTCTATCATGCCATCTGATAGAAAATTGAAAAATGCAAAAAGAAAGCAAACCAAAGCAATGATTTGACCGCTTTCCAACAAAAAAACTCCCAAATAATAAAAGATAAACCTTCGCAGAATTTAATCGTTCTGATTTGCAGATATTAAAAGAAACTTCTACTTGTGGAAGCGTCATTTTTGTGCTTATACTGATATTTTGCTTTTTCTCTAAGCATCTGCTGCCAGCTGACATAAAAGATGGAATACAAATTTAGACGAATGCTTCTTCTGTTCTTACACTTAAAGAACTTATTTCTGGTCTTGCCACTCTTGAGTTAAACAGCTACTGAGGTCTTGTTAAAACTATGACATCAAGCTGTTTGGACTGAAACTAAGACAGAATACCATTGGTACCAGGACATTTCTTCCTTACCATGCTGACTTGTAAAATGTTTTTTGAACTATTCACATCATATTACACAGCTTGCTCAAGTCCAGCAAAAAAAAAACCCAGTGTAAGTGACTAGGCATTATAGGGTCATGTCCAGATCCAATGAGGCGTTTAAACTCCTAGCACCTATTTAGTTCTTCAATTCCCCATTTAAACAGCTAGGAACCTAAATATGGGCTAGAACAATAAATTATCAACTGGATTTGAGACTCAGTTCTGCACTGTGATGCAAACTCATCCTCAATAAACACCAAAATTGTTTTGTCATGAAACTGTGGCTAATTAGCATGCTACCAGTTGTCTAGACAGTCACAGCTGCCCTGAAGCCACTCTTGGAAATAATTAAAATTGATGGCCTTAAGCCTTTTGATGATCTTTGCAACAAGGGAGCATCAACTCTTGCAGTCCACTCGACTCTATATGCTCTCATCACGAAAGACTTAATAAAAGCCAAGGAGCTGGCTTTATTGGTTACTCAGTGTTATTAGCAATGTGTTTCACATTACTAATTTTGAATTCACTAAGTAGCAGTGCTTTTTCCTTTTTTCATCTCCCAGCACAATTGCCTTTGAAGTCTCTACATGATAATGATACAAAAGCCAAGATCTCGGTTTAGACTGAGCCTACTGCATCATATCCTGAATTACTCACAATTTGCCAGTGGAGTGTGTGAGTATATAGGCAATAATCCACTGTTGCTCCTAGGCCAGATTAACCTACACCTCCATAAAACCTGAAAAATGGTGGGACAACAAGAAAGGGGAAGAAATTTCAACCTTAACTTACAGCTTTAGCAGAGTGTCCGCTCTTATACTGGCAGCAACGTCAAAAAAAGCAGAGCCACAGAGTGTTCAAATTTCAAAATAGCTTGAAAATTTTCACTGAGACATTTGAGACAAATATTTTTCCCCTTTACTCTTTTTTCCTTTTTTTATGCAAGTCAAATTGCTGCTGAATTTTGTGCTGGAGGGTTGAGGACATGGTGTGAGAACTGGATGGGGAAAAAAGGGGTACAGCACAGCCCAGTGGGCCCCTGTCACCACTTCCCAATACCTGTTAACAAAAAGAGTGAACCAGATTTAACAAGATGATAAGCACAGGCCAGACTCTGCCCTTTTACACAATGAGGAATCTACACAAATTGAGTGCCACTGATTAGATTTACACCTGTGGAAATCAAGTACTCTGTTTTGGCCCTCTAGAGCTTTCTGCTTCTCCTAGCCTCAGGGCACTTTACTGAACGACCTCCAGGCACCCTCAGCAATCCTCCTGCTATCCTGTCACTTCCACAGCTGTTAGGAAGTCGAAAAGAAGCCTTCTGGGTATGCCTTTCGTACACACCTTGAAACAAAATACATTGAACTTTGTCAAAAAATCAGCTGAGTGAGTAGGAAATGTCTGTGAGTATCAAATATCATCAGATTTCCCAGCTAATATTCATTGCTGAAATGAGATTGCAACAAGCACTTTGATCCTTTGAGTGCCACCTGACAACTTTTCTTTAATATGCTTTTTCTTGTCTGTCTAAGATGTGTCATGCATTGCTGTTATAATTTCTGCTCTATTTTTAACAGTTGAAATATATGATATTGATTTTTCCCTCTCTTATTTAAGGTGTCTCAATGGCTTATCTCCTTGTCTGTCTTTGCCACAGCCAGAGCAACTTTTAAGCCAAGTACTATCCAAGTTTTGAGCAAAGAATTAGAAGTAAGCTTTGAATCCTGTAACTTGACTTGCTTATCAAGGTCTGATGATCAGTCTTCATGCATCCAGGGTGAAATTATACCTCTAGGGAAGGTGATGCTGTTGTTCAAAAATTGATTACGTAGCTAGACAAATTTGTGGTCTTCCAGAAAAAGCATTAATCACTAAGACACACTAAAAACAGCGGATTTGAAAACAATGGCAAAAGTTTATGTCTAAATATAGGGAGGCCTGGCTAAATTCTCTTTCCATAAGGTTGAAGAGCAAATATGAATGTCATTTCAGATAAGATTGATCACTATTCGGGAGCTTATAGTCGGAGATAGTAGGCTGTAGATTAGCATCACAAAAAGATTTCGTTGCTACTCTGAGGATGCAGTGTGTCTTGCTGCGAAGAGATAGGTGATTTACTATCTTTTAAAACAAAAACATAACCTCCTCGGGCAAGACCAGGCACAAGAGATGGTTCTGTTCCCATCTGACAGAAAGGAGCAATGCCCACAGCAAAGCATGTTTCTAACAGCATGTTAACAAGTGAACTGCAGCAGTTCATGATACTGTTTAGGAAACGGGAAGACTTTACAGTATTTTCTGATGGAGAATTTCTGTAAATGCTATAGAGAACTTAGTCAATGAGTATTAATTTTTTTTGAGTGGGAAAGGTGCTATACGATGCAGAACTAATTACCAAATACCTAAAAAGGATAACAACTGATCAAGTTACAGGTAATTAATTAGCATCTATTTGATTGCCATCTTATAGGACTATTTCTATACAACAAAACCAGTAACAGATTGTTTTCACATGTAGTCAGCTGTTAAATCATCAGAAAATTTTCTTTACAGCACAAGTTGTTAGCTTTTCCTTTTTACTATAAAACAAAAAAGAGGGAAAAAAATGTGTACTATAAATGGATCCAAAAGTGACATTACAACTTTGTGGTGTTTGGAATGGTTAGTGTCAGTGTTTTATAAGGTGATTGTTTTGTATTTGCTTTTTTTTTTTCTTTCTCTTTTGTCAAAGGACAATTTGATGGGTTAGGTTTTATATATCCTCTTTTCCTTCTAAAAAGAAACAGGAAACATAACATTTAGTTGTGAAAGAGACTAAAATGAAAGTATTTTGTGGCAGATGGGATTTTTATGAGCTGTTTGTCACTATATACCAGTCTTGTTAAGGAGAAATCGTTTTCTGCTTCATTACACTAAGATAGCTCTGTTTAGGGCTCCACTCAGCTGTGAAATTACTTTAAAACTTCTATAAGGAATAGAGATGGGATTTTTTTATAAAAAGAAGATTGCTAACACAGTATAAGGAAGAGAAATAAAATGGTCAAACACACTGTTTTTTTAGAAGCAGAGAGGAATATAGAAATGTTGCATTGCATACTTACACTTAATCTGCTGGTTTAAGATAAAAAGAGGCTCCAGAGTACTATTATTTTCTACATCTACAAAAGGCAACGTTCACATTAGTCTACATATAAAGACTAAAAAGATATTAGGGGAAAAAATTAAAACAATATTGGATTCTTTATGCTGCTTTGGAGGCAGATAAAGTACAAACAAAAGAATTAGATGCGCACAGATATAAGTATGAAAATACTGGGCCAGATCCTCCTTTGCTGTCCATCCATGGACCCTGGCAGGATTATGCTGTTCTTATGCTTTTCTCGAGTGTAAGCTCTGAATCTTTAGACTTTAGATGAATCTTTGCATCTTGCCCTAGGCAATTACAATTTATCATACTCCCCATAACCTCTTTTTGTGATAATTCTCCACTGTGACTATGTTTCGGTCCCTTTTTTCTTTGTCATTTCTCTTTCACTCTTACTTTAATGCTACAGCAAGCCTTTATTCTATGATATGAACTTTATATAATCTGCAATAAAACCCCTTTGTTCTTAGCATATCTTGTCATGCTTTTGTGGAAAGTTCATCAGGAAAGAGACTTGCCACAAGGTAAAGCTGGGTTGCAAGGACATGGTTGACCCATCCACAGACAGGGGTCAAAAACCACCTAGTGAGCAGCTCTTCTTTGTCCTGCCCTGCTTGTACCAGTGTGAACTCAAAATTTTGGTGTATGCTCATGTAGAAAAGGTTGATGCCTGTCAGCCCCTCACTCTCTATGTATGTTTTAAAAGTTAGTAAATGCAAGTATCTGACCCTAACTCCACATCCACAGTCCTCGGGTCAGCTTCTGGGAATGATCTTTTCTTTTAGCAGCTGGAAGCTTTCCCTCAACCTTCAACACCATTGTCAAGCTCTCTCCTGCTCATTTTGCACCAGCTGTGTGGAAAGACACAGTCTCTGGATTTCCTATTCTTCCTACCAATGGGCAAGAAAGAAAGGAATTTACACCTGCTGTAAGAGTGTTGCATACCTCAGTGTTCTGGGAATGATTGCACGTGGAGAAGTCCAAATGATCTGTTTCATCACTGTCAGTCACTCCCAAACTCCTACTTCAACTGAGACAATCTTCACCAATGTTGTATTTCCCCTGGGCGTCCTCAACAGGAGAATCTCTAAACTTTTGGATTCTACATCTACTTCACCATATTTCACAGAGCACTTCCTTAATGTTGGAAAATCTCAACAGGACATCCATACAGGAGGTAATCACACCAGACTTTATTATAACTAATGGGTAATATAGGCACTTAATGCTGTTATTTGTCTACCTTTGAGTAACAACTTTTTTGGATGGGCTGAAATATGGTCAACACTCAGGCAGATTAAGCCCTCCTGAAAAAGAAGGCAGTAGCTGATGAATATTGATGAGCAGGTTTCCTATTGTATTAGCCCAAGTTTTATAAAGAATAAAATAAGTGTTTATTCTGGACAAGAACATTTAAACGGGAGCAATTTGTTCTTGAGAAATTTTTATGTCAGAAACGTGGGTACATATTGTCTTTATGCATATGCATGTCCAGAAGTGATATGAGTAGGAATTAACTTCTAATCTTTTGAAGGGCCTTGTCTTTTAGATTTGCTTGTATATTCTTCTTACCAGTGCAAAATAAATTTTATCTCCTGATCATGTTTGCCATGGAGAGCTGATTATTTTAAAGTGTGTTAATTAGGTGTTAAATTTGCAACTTAAATTCACCTAACTTATATATGAGTCTTTGTGAGTCAGGTGTATGTTGTATTAAATATAGGAAGTCACATTTTTATCATTGCTGAAGTTGCATACTTAGTGCAGAAGATCAGTATCATTAATTGCACTTTTTTTTTGCCAGTTTCAAGTTGCCTGTGCCAAATCATCTTAGTTTTGTTAAGCCTAAGTTTCTGACTAATTCAAATCTCCCAATACTAGATTGATGTACCCTTTCCTAAAAGCTCTTTCAATGTCCGACTCACATATTCAGTATTTTTACAGCTTCTATTGATAATACTATACAAGCAAATTGCAAGTGAGATTAATTTATGACCAAGTTACCATCCCAAAGAATTGCACAGTGAATTACTTCACACTCACATTGTAATTTTGGATCAGCTTTCTGAAGGTGCATTAGCACAGAGGTGTGATCACAAGCACTACTCTCTGTACTTACAATTTTTTAAGTACTTGTGTGATTGCTTAGCTCTTCACACCTGGGGACTGAAACACAGCTGTTATAAATTCCTTTGACTCTTTGACTCAGTGTTACTCTAACAATACATATTTTATAGATGGGTTTCTAAAGAGCAGCAAACCCTTAGCATAGCCTGAGAGTAGCATTTAAATGATCTTCTATACCTCCTCAGATCTCTTACACAGCACATCAAGAATTGTTGTATTTGGGAATGACTGCCAAAATCCAGATCACACCATGAGTAATATATGGTCTGCCAAGACTTGTGAGCATTAATATAAACTGTCTTGATGTAGAAAGGCAGGCTCATAGTAATTGCATCTCTAATCACCAAGGAGGAATTATGGGGATACTAAGGAACCTTCTACATCATCTCTTGATCTCTTCCCTGGAGTTTGCCTTGTAATGAGAGATTTATTTCCTACAGATCTTCATTCCCCAGTGAACTCGGGAGAAGAGGTGAAAAAAATAATATGAAAATGCCTACTCTGGCATGACTTGTGTGCAATGCACAGGATATTATTGTTCCAGGCTGTGATTCTCTCTTAACTCTACAGGCCTTGTATATCTTTGAGTTACATGTGGAATGGCCATAAATGTTAGTGTACCAAGATAGTGGACAGTACTCGACCCCACAAATTATATTCAAATATGCAAGTTCAGTAGTTCAAATGTTCTTAAGACAAATGTGGTCATTCACAAAGACATGGACTAATTTAATCTAATTTTAGATCTAATTAATAATCAGATTGGAAATCTGATTTTTTTAAAAGGTACCTGGGTTGAAATTCTATGATAATACAACCTAACAGCTAGCAATTGAGAGGAAGAATAAAAAGAAGAGGTATTCAAATAGGTATTCAAGAGGTATTCAAATCATCTGCATTATTTTTTTTTACAGCCTAAGAAGACAACAACTTTAATTGTGCAGGGATTCATGCTTACTAATACAGTTACACTTTAAAGTACTGTGAACTCCCAGTATGTGAGAAGAAAACCAAGTTATTGAGCATGTGTTTTCCCATCCAAGTGAACCAAAATTAGAAAAGGCAAAATAAGTAGTACAAAAGGGTAGCAAAATTTAATTTTAACTGCTTCTTGAGGTATTGAAATCAAAATTGGTCTTACCTTAGACACATTTAACAGTCTGAAATTAGAGTCTTAACTGATAGAAAAAGACATAACTCTGTGACAGCCAAAGGCAGTTTATCTAAGCTGAGAATCTGTTTTACAATATTTTTCTCAAATGATGTCCCTAAGCTATTAACATGACTAAAAGAGAAGTCAAAATCTGTCCTTTGGCCACCAATTATGACCTGATGTGTAGCACGCTAACTAAAGCCATATTTCAAACTGAACATACTTACAAACTGTGAAAAGGCTTGAGAATCCAATAAAGAAAACTTTAAATTACTAAACTCACAATTTGAAAGCAAAGAAGCAGTTGGTTTGCTTGCCTACAGAGAATTTTCAAGCAGATTTTATTATGAAAAAGTTCTAGTACTCCAGGCTTAGTGACAGCTGAATCCTACAATATGCTACATTTGGCAGTAACTCCTAGAAGAGATGGATGTGTCTTCTTCTCCTGTTAAAGATAGGTGTTATGTCTTCAGTATTACTGGTGCTGAGTATAAATGTTTCCATCACAAAGATGAAGAACTAGATAGTTACTATCAGGTGCCTCTACTAGATAGGTTTTTACAATCTTGCTATACTTCAGAATGTCAGGCATATTTTATTTCAAAAAATATAGAAGGATAAAACTCACAAGAAAGGAAATTAGAATTAGAGGAACCAACCAAACTTTTGAGCAAATCTATTTTCCTTGCTGCCCTGTATCGGTTCATGTGTTTCTCTGCTTCTTTCTTTCTTTATGCTCCAAACTTCTCAAAGCCTTTCTGTGGTGTTTAGGGGGAATAACTGAGTTTGTTTGTTGCTTTGGTTTTGTTTTTTTTTCCCTGAAAACTGATGGATTTTTGACTTGAGATGTTACAGCCGTAGATTTTTGAGGTTAAAAATCAAAATCTTGTCATTAGATACCATAGGTCAGTCATTTATTCCCCCTATTCAGACGGTTTCCTGGGGCTGTAAGGGCTATCTTTGTCTTCCACAAGAGCAGCAGCAATTATGTACGGGTCACAGAGCATACATTTGTTGGGAATTGGCAACTTCTGGAAAGACATATGCATTTCCATAACTTTTTTATTGCTTCTTAGAAGATAATTCCACAAGGAGTTTATAAATTGCCAGTCATAAGACCTTGATCGTTAACTAATTGCTGTTAGCAGGTCCAGGTGTTCACACTCAGACTGAATCTTCAATGAAGATTTTGTTTAAGTAATGACTCAAATGTGGGAGCAAGGTCCACTCTGTTAAATGACATAAAAATATTGCCCAGAGAGTAGTTCTAAAAGAAAACTGAAGTGCCTAAAGGCTTTTGAAGTGCAAAGGACTTCTGAATCCAGAGGTTTTCTTATTTGCCATTCTATAATCTCTTTAGTGAACACAAACAGGATGTTTTCTATCTGAAACTTCCCTACGTTCTTTTTATAGCTGCCCACCATTACCTTAGGCAAGCTGCCAGCTGCCTCAGCTTCAGAGTTGCATAAATGAAGTCTGGCAGTGACTAAAGCCCACGAGAAACCTGATCTAATAGGGATCCACTAAGGTACAGTTCATCACAAGTAGTACCCTTGGCGGGGGCCTTGAATCTTGGGGAAAAGCAAGGACATATTCAGACTCAGAGAAAAGTGGCTCAACTCATTTTTCTCAAATATAGTACTCTAGTGCCATTCCAGCAACCTGGAATATTCTACCCCTCCTCTAGCCACCTCCCTAGATAGCCACGGCTGCCTCTCATCCCTACCTTGGGCACATCTTGTACTCCACAGGCAGTGCTACTCACTGTAAGGAGACACGTAGACAGGGCTCTTCATGGTGGGCTTGTCGGTGTAAGGTTTACAGTTGGACTTCATGACCTTAATGGTCTTTTGCAATATAAATGATCCTAATATTCTGTGATTCTATGACTTGAACACCTACACTTGGACAACCAAATCCTGCCCTAAATTACCAACCTTGCTGTTGAAATATTTTCTTTTTTAAGACACGTCCTTCATTCTTTATTATCTCTCATTGATTTGGTGACCTCTTATTTTTCTCTCTTTTTTTTTTTTCAATCTCTTGGATAAATTTTCAGTTAGGAGATGGCATATATTCTAAATTCACAAGCATCATACACCTTTGTAGGTCAGTTTCTGATCAGACAACAACATGCTCAGACAACATCTGCTATAAAGGATTTAGAGGAAAGGAAGAGGACACAACATAGAAAGTGTTTATACACAAAATGTAAACATAAATGCACATTTAAGGAGGTAGCAGCCTCCTGTTGTAAGAGATAGCTGGGCAAAAGAGTGGGACTTCCCAAATTTTTTGAGAAAGGATGAATAGTTATCAAAACTGAATCTGAAGTAAAGCAAATGTAGTATTTGTCTATATACTGAACGCTCCAGGTCTCAGCTGACACTGAGGATAAGCCACTTGGAACACAAATGTACAGCCCATGAACACATTTCTGTAGGTGGGTGAAAAGAGGTGAAATACATAACACTTACTCTAGGGCACTGAAAACCTCTTGGCTCCACTGTCTCTGCAGGCTTTACTGTTTGCTGTCCTGCTCTGGCTGGACTGCAGCAATGGCAACTTTACCTTTTTTTTTCCTCTTGTAGGTATGGGACAACACCAGAGCCACTTATGGCAGCTTGCTATTCTCAGCCACAAGCCAGGGACTACTGCTTTCTTCTGCACACCAGATAAACAAGCTGAGACTCAAGTATATGGTGGGGAAAAGAAAAGATTTTCGAGCATGGATAGTAAAGGGATTTAGACTAAAATACTTTACTCTTCTTCAAGCATAAGCACTAAGTGCTGGGGATTAGTGTCCCTTTTTATTTTTTTTTTCCTTTTTGATAAGTCTCTTGTTGTCAGTGTGTTTCTTATTTAATTAATACTACAGACAGTAAATCATTTCCTTGTTTCCAAATTGTGACAGCTTTAGCCACTTTTAGAATAAGAGCTGTTGTAGTGTGAAAGAAAATCCAAACAAATATATGCTTCAAAATGATTATTTCACCCTAGAGACTTAATTTATACAAAACAGATTACTGGAATACAGTAAAATTCCCATTAAAACATAAGTCATCAATTTTGTGTTGAGTGAAGCATAACTTAAATTATGAGGATTCAATTATAGTAATGATTATGCTGTTGGGGTTGAAAGGTGATTCATGTTCTGAGCTTGATTTTTTTTTTGTGCTTCCTTTTCTGTATTTCTCATTAGATTCGCTCCATATGTTCCCAAAAATCTTTCTCTTATAAGAGTAACTGAGTCACTCCATAACTGTGACTTTGTTTTCTCAGAAGCTGGTTGAATTTTAAAGGTAATCAAATAAGATGTTTTTGAAATACAGAGCATGGCTGTGGTTAGTGCAGCAGCTCACACTTGGCACCTAGGGATCTGCAGGGCTTGTTCCACAATGGTTTAGCACGCAAGAGTGCCCTTTTGAAAACACTTCCTACCTACCGATTTCCCTGCCAAGTTCACTAAGTGCTTCCAACTTCCTTCTCCCCTCCAGCTGATTCTTGTGTGGAGACTGATTGGCAGCTTCACTGTGGTTTCTCAGTGCTTTTAGCTTGTTTATTCATGAAATGGAACATCCTCTGCTATTATCACAGTGTTTCTTCTAATGCTGTCTCCTAATCAAAAACTCCTTTTACCTTATTCAAAAATTCAAGATTCTTTGGTTTGATAAGCTATCCTGAGCCTGACTATAAGAATATAAGGTAAAAAAGGGTGTTCTAACAACAGGCCTTATGTGTCCCTTCAGCCTGCTTGATGCTTTTATCACAATTTGTAAGGGGTGTTGCAAATTTATTTGACTGTATGTCACAAAAACCTGATGCTGTGTATATCTGTTTGCAGTATTATGACACATAATTTAAAAAAAATTATATAACTTGAAATAACCAGTAATATCTAAGTACTGAACCAACAAACAAAGAAATCTACGGGTAGTCTGTTCCATTTCACTGTTTGCAATGTGTTAACTACATTTGTCTTTCAGCTGCAGTTCTAATCTTAGTACAAAAATAGAGAGCATTGGGATCTAAAATCATGTGCAAGCAAAAGGTAATTCAAATAAACTAGAGTATGGCAAGACTGTACCTACATAATTGTTATAACAAATATTCAGAATAAATTGTTTGATCTTCTGGTCAAGAAACCTGATCAATTTTTCACCATTCATCACCTCACCTAACTTTACAAGAAATATAGTTGGTACCTTGATAATGTATTTATGACAATATTACTCTCCAGACCTCTCTAGATAAATACCTAAATGAAATGAGGATTTCCAGGAGTTATGAAATTAAGTGCAAACATCATCACTTCTACATGTAAAGAGTATCACATAAGAAGGTATTGTCATGTAAAGGAAAAATACACAATAGGAGATATTCATCATCTGCTTGTAATACTTTGAGGTTATATCCTCCTCTTGGGAATATATAAATATATGACTCTCATGTCTCTGTCAAGGCAAGTTTTTGAATGCATAGAATCCATAAGTCTGTTTTTTCACCTTTCTTTATTATACCTGACATGTTTCATAGTGTTCATTACTTCCATAATTCCACTGATGCTCTTTTACAGCATGTCTCGATAAATTTGGCTGATCCACATACCATCTACAACTGCTGCAGTAAAAGCTGTCAGTGGCTGATAAAAATGTGCCTTCTATAAATAGTAGATATATCTCTCTTTTCTTCTCCTACATTGTCCAAAAACTTTTTTATTCTCTGCCACAGCATACAGTTTATTAATGCCAAAATTACAATATTCTATTTGACAGAGTAGTTAACGCTGGCACGTTTATAATGGAAAAATAAACTTAATTAATATGCCATTCTGTGTGTTGAACGTGGTGTGCAGCTTTGAAACCTTGTTGTGATTGGAATGTCTTCTTAGGAAAGGCAAAAAAATAAACCCTACGCAATAAAGTTCAATTGCATTATTTGTATGTTTAATTGGCAGAGGAATAAACTCAGATACCAGAAAGAATTTTACTAGGAACTTTAGTTTATTTTCTATTTTTAAACTATTTCAGTCTGTTTCAATTTTAAACTACTTCAGCTGTGGAGACTGTGATTTGTTAGGGGAACTTTTACATAACCAAGAGTGTGGAAAAGAATGGCAAAGATGAGACTGTACCTTAGTCCAGGTAATTTAAGGATCATAAAACTAAACAGAAAATGTATGTGCATGTATACGAGAGTATTGTTAAAACTTCACAACCTCTTCCACATTATCTTAGCTTTGCAGAACAGAATATTAAACTGTGCTAGTAGTTTTTCCTCAAAGGCATTTATCTCTATTTTTATCCTTGATAAGATGATCTAATCTAGAGGCACGTATTAAAGTGCATTTTATGCCTTCTGTATTATTAAAAAGATAAATATTGCCTAGTGTAAGCTGTTTATTTTAGCCTGGAAAAGATAAATTTTTTAATTTTAAATCTGGAAAAATACTGCAAGTTGTCTTCTATAGTAGCGAGACAACAAGACTGAATGAGTTGGAACTGCTTAATGAACAATATACTCATCAGATCTTTATAATAATGTTTGACATATTAAGAAATAGCTTTTTCAATTTTCATGAATTTCATTTGTTCATGAATTTCATGATCAAAGTGGTCTATGCCAGTTGGTTGACTAGGAATAGTTTTTTTATTTATGTAACTTTCTATAAAAGTCCACATGTACTTTGCTCTGTGTAACAGTAAAAAGCATTCACTGCATTCACCATAAATGACATAATATTTTACTTCTCATCATTTTTCTGAGCTTCTATTTCTCATAGTAAGAACAACCTTGCAAGCACTCTGCAATGACAATGTAAAAGTTACTACTGAATGCCTATTTCTTCTCCATTCCCTCACTCAGTACTTCAGTGCTTCAAATATTTATGGTGAAATATGTCACATCTACTGCACAAGAAGGGGTATTTTTGACATATTTCAACATTGCCTGCTCAAGTAATTTTTTATGAGTATGGGGAAAAATTAATTTAATTAAGCAAAAGTTTCAATTTATTTTTGCATTCCTATCTCAGGAATTTGTATAAAAGTTTGTTCAATACTAAGAAGATGTGGGTTCTGTATCACTGAATGCAGGCATATGTGTAAACAGCAGCTGAGGAAATGTTTTCCCCATGGTCTCTCTTTTGCAAACTCTAATCCCTAGGAGAAATCTTGAGCAGCAGCAACAGTGTCTGTGTGGATAAGTGAAAGAATGTATTTGCTGAACACCCATAGCACTGAGCAGCTAGATATTTTCAGTCAGCACAACTCATGGTCTCTCATCCTTGTCATACTTGCCAGTCTGGTCTGGTGATAGCGATATAGAGGAGCCAAGAGCATTGACAAGTTCTTGTCATCAGTGTGCTGCAGAGGAACACAGAGAAGAGGAGAAAT
This sequence comes from Oriolus oriolus, assembly GCA_013400235.1. Classification (NCBI taxonomy): domain Eukaryota; kingdom Metazoa; phylum Chordata; class Aves; order Passeriformes; family Corvidae; genus Oriolus; species Oriolus oriolus. The sequence continues at coordinate 103,905 of VXBT01005534.1, forward strand.
CCCATGTAGTAATGGAACATTAAAAAATACTAAACATTAAAATTCCCTAAATTAAATATCAGCTGTTTACCATTTTATTTTTATATCCATCTGTTTACCATTTATACCAATTTAACATTTCCATGTTATTTTGGTTTAATTAAACACGCTCATATCTAAAGGTACAGTAAATATTTTTAAGCTTCTCCATGCAATCCACTCTGCACCAGCTGGCCTCAAAGCCAGATAATACTTGCTAACACTTTTAATTTATTATATAGGTTTATTCTGAATGAATCAGAGGGCTCTGTGATAGCTTTACGTTTCATAATTTCTGAACACATTAGAAAATATCTCAAGAAGAGGACTGGAGACTTCAGAAGCTCCACCAGAACCAGAACTCTTTGAAAATCAGTGAAGTAGGTTCAAACAAAGCTTCATTCCATATCTCCAAGCCACAAGAGACAGTAAAAAGGAAACAAAGCAGAAAACAGCTTACTTTCTGGCAGTAGTGGGTTTTTTAGCACTAGATAGTTAGCCTTTTATAACCTCACTCAACTAATTCAGAAAATGTTAACTATCAAACAATATTATTTCAAGCATGAGGAGAACTGTACAAAAAATATTATTTTTTTAGATTGACTGTACCAGAGTTTTTTAGTTCACTAAGTGCTTCTTTATGATTTGAGCTAAATACTTCCATGTCAAGCTGTCCATGCCTTGACTTTTGTAAAAGTTCTTGCAGATTTCTCACAGTCCAACAATTAAGTAGGAACACACTGTCTTGAAGTTAATGTAACTCAGGAATGGGAAAGTAGGGAAAAAGATTTTCTTGAACAAATGGCGAGTTCACTGAAAACTGAAGATTTGGAACATCTGAAGTTCACAAAATCAAGTCAAATGTACCAACATATTGTTTCAGATAATTAAAAAAATGGACGGTAAGTAATAAAATTTATTAAACTCTGAATATTTTTCCTGATCCTTATATAATTCTGCCTTATACAAGGCTTAAAGAAGAGGCAACTCATGAAGAGCCTTAGACTTTTGATTGCTCTGCTCTTATGGTCCAAAGACAACCTACAGCCAAAGATAGTTTTGAAGGTATCACACCCTATTTTGATGAGCTTGGACTACCATACATGACATATGTGAAATGCCTAATTTTAAGAGGGGGCACTATATACACTGAGCAGACTGACACCCTGGAGAGTTCTAATGCTACTAGCCCACGTTTCAGAAGCCCTGAAATTGTCAATCTAATATGACTGAGTAGATTCAGTCAACAAAAGTTTTTCCCATGTCCAAATTTTAATATCATATTCTGAGGTTTGAATCACTCAACTCATATATTGCAAGACATATTTCATATGAAAGTAAATTTGCATGTAGCATACCACTCTGAGTTGTTATAGCTAGGCACTATGTGGGAGATTGACTGATAATTTCAAGCCCTCCCTCAGCATACAATTTAGTAGTGCATTGTATGATGTCTTCCTTCATTAGAAAAGGAGAGGGAAAACAAATGCAGCAAGCAAAAAATATGACTTTCATTTGCAATCAAGGCTCAAGTAATTACGTTTACAGCATGAATTTTAAATTTTCTTGCTACTCAAAACTTTAGTCTGCTTTTAATTAAGACTTGCATGTTGGTTGAAAAAATAAAGCATATTTGCATAGAAATAACCATGGCAAGCTGAAATCTTAATTTTAAGTAATTTTAATCACTTTCCTGGACTGGCAATTATTTCTAGTTGATCCATTTGAAGTGATTCCTTGCAGCAATTGAATATATTCACACCAGTTGAAGTTTTCCCTGAGACTGAGAGATCATGTGCATGTGATATCTCTGGGAGGGGGCAAACCATATTTTTTATCACAGCCTAACAATTACTGGAAATTCTTAGTCCATCTTGCTTGTGCTCCAACAAAATAACATCATAATTACTTGTAGCTCTAGGTAAGATAAATATTTGATGTTATAGTGGTGAATCAGTTTTAGTGATATACAAGTCAGATGATGATATATATGCTTTGAGCCTTAGCCTTTAATAGTACCGTAGATATTAATAAGAAAGGCAAGGTCAATTCTACTGCATCTGCTGTTGTTGCTTCATGCTACAGGCTGATAACCTGGGAGACAGAACCAGCAGAACATCCAGCTAATGAACTCCCTTGAGACTGATGCTTTTCATAAGCTGAAAAACAGAAGATTGCTATTAGCAAGCTCAGTGCTGCAAAAATAGTTAAGAATATATTTTGCTGCTAAAATGTCTTTAAAAGGTGATAAAACTAATGTTCTTCAATGCAAAGAACTTGTACCATGTTCTAATTTAAATCTATAATTCTTTTGCAAGCTGAATACACTGAACAAAAACTGGATAGTTCTATATTTGCTTCCTCCTGAAATTTTCTAAGAAACACAAAAGGACATATTACAAATTACAGACAC